>CM048845.1:99457032-99997032 GCA_026545225.1 Cornus controversa
TAATAATCAATATTCCTTGTTTCATCAATTCTGTAAGAATTAAATTCTTTTGAATCAGCATTATGTCCAGACCCATTTCTCTCCTTTGAATAGAGGATATATCAATTTCCTTTGAATTTCAAGCACGAGACAATATACTTTGACATTATTGATCATTCTTTGATTCACAGTATCATTCCATCTCAATTGAAAAAACAAATACTCGTTCAGGAAGAAATGGAGTTCTGCTTCCGTGTTATTCTTGTATTGTTTTTTATTCTTACGTTTTTTCATATCTAATCCCGGATAATCTTCTTTAATATCTTTTTGTTGGTTTAAGAAAAGGGATCCGGCATATTCTTGGTTTTGTACATCTGATCCAAGATCTTCTTGGCTTGCGGGTTCTTTTTCTTTTTCTGCTTGATTTCGATTCTTTAATTCAAAAGATTGTTCTTTATTTGATGGTATAAAAAGATTCCTTTGTTGCTTTCCATTGATGTTTTTATTTTTACTAAAATTTTCATTTATAATAATTTGCTTGGTATAACCTATGGTTGAATTGTATATATATTATAAAGTAAGGGAAATTTTGGGAAGAACCAAAATTCCAGATTCGATATGGGACGACTTAGTATTTCTTCATTGATTCCCATCCAATCAAAAACAATTTTGTTTTGATTGGGTGGATTGCTTTCTTGAACTTGATGATTATTAGTGGTGGTCTTAGTATTTTTATTACTGTTGGTATCGTTCTCGATCCATGCTTCAATATTGACTTTTTTTCTAAGACAAAAATTTATAATTTTCCAATCAAAATATTTTCTATCCGGATGTTTTCCCATATACATAATATCACCTTCTCCTAGATAATTATTGATAGTGGTAATTCCCGGCATATCAAATAATTTGTGTTTATGTGTATTGCAATTATAAGAAATTTCTTGGTTCTTCGTTACTTGGAACGGTGATCCATAAATATATGAGTTCCTCTTATTTTCATAATTAATAGATTTATATGATAAAAGATCATATCTATAGTATTTTTGAAAATTTTCTTTTTGATTTGGTAATGAATATACTTCATAATTATTTTGTTTTTTGTAATGAATTAATTGGTCTTTTTCATATGAATCCCATTTGTTTAAATCCTTACTTTGAGCCATACGATGTTGATTGACTCTATTTCGCCATTTTTGTGGTATTAATTTAGACCATTTAATATGAGATAAATCGTATTGATAATGAACTCTTAACCAATTTTTTCATTGATTTATTCCAGAATTCTGAAGTTTCTTAGGACTTAATTCGGAATGAAATATACCTTGTGTTCCAAAATAATCCTTTAATGCAGTCTTAAGAAAAAAAATGTTCCATGATATTGAAGAATCGATCTTAATTTATACAAGTTAATAACTTGGGTTGGGATAATTTGTAAAATACATATGCTTGTGACACGGAGGATAAGTCACAAAAAATTTGTGACTTTTTATTATCATCACTAGTATTATAAAGTGAATTTTTTATAGTGGAAATGGAGTGAATTGTATTTTTATTTCTTTTAGCAATTCTTTCTTGATTTCTTTCATTATTGTAAAAGTATTTATCAATAATTTTGCTTGTTGATTCAAGAAAAAGTTGTCTTGATTCTGGGAATATTAATGATATATGGAAAGATATCTATGTATATCTAATGTAATTTGCGAATTAATCGAACATTTCTTCTTTTTAACATTTGCCAAATAGTTTTTGGTGATTCTAATCTTTTAACATTATTAATTGTTTTGTTAGGACTAATAGGAGTTGCGTTTTTTTTTTCTCTTTTGTAATTCTTTCTATTTGATTTCTGATTGTGTTTGTTCTATCCGTTAGATCTTTCATTTTTTTTTGTCAGTGAATAATTTGTCTATTTCGTAGATGGAATTTGATTAAACGATTCACGAATTGTCCGATTGTTGATTATAGAATCTTTTTTCTTTTTTTGTTTCACTCGATTCATCTACTTCTCTCAATCTAAATAATAGAATTGGATTTATTTTTGAAAGTTCTTTTATTATTCTTGTTATAAATAGAATGCTTTTGATAACCCATTTTTTTGTTTCTTTTAAGACCCTTAGAAAAAATGTGTTCTTTCTTTTAAAACTCTTATAACTATAATATACTTCTTTTCAATTGTCCATTTTTTTTTTTCGAGTTGCTTAAAAATTAGTTCAAAAAAGGAAGGTTGTTTTCGAGGAGAACCAAAAGGAAGGTTGGTTTCCATTCCCCAAATTGTTAAAAAACAAAAATCCTCTTTTTGTTCTTTTCCTTTCTTTTTCATTAGATCTTTATGAGATGATTGTAGGCTTGTAGCTTAGATTTGTGTCAAGGTTTTAGACAAAAAGGAAATAAGATTTTTACCTGAATACCCATCTAGTAACCAATTTTTTGAAAATTCTGTTTCTATCTTTGCTTAATTTCTAGGAAAATTATAAAATTAACACCACCTTGAGGTTGCAGCTCACTTGCTGCTGTGGCCTACGGATAAGTGAGACACCCTACTAACTAGTGTTGTGGTGGGAGCTCACAATTGCATGCATGAGACACCTTGCATGCATGAGACACCTAACTAGTCTGTTGTGGACCACTTGTGGCCGGAGTTGGAGTCCATAGTTATGTGAGACACTCCGACTAATCGTACGTGACATAATTACGTGAGACATCTAATTTGCAATTTGCTAACTAGTGGTACGTGAGACACCCGACTAACAATTGTCACAACTTTACGAGACACCCAATTAGTCCGGTGTTGTCAAAAAAAGAAAAGAAAAAAAAAAAGGCAGTGAAATCACCAATTTGATCAATTGGGCAAGGAGAGAGGAAGTTGACGTGACAAACAGTACAGTTGCACGTGTTAACTTGTCTAGAAGTCATCATGCCAAGAAAGAGATTCAACTTCTGGTAATCTATTTTGGTAGTTTTTTCCCCTCTGAATATGGTGAATTTTCAGTAATGATATACAAAAAAAGGATACAGTACAAAATGGAAATAGAAATATAAGAACTGCAAAACATATCAAAGAAATATGGATTTTTTTTTTCTCGGCAAGTAAATATATTTATGTTATTTTCCAAGCAAATGACCATATTGAAAGAGAAGTGTGATAATCAAACAAGCATCCCTGAGCAACAGCACATGGTGACAATTATATCACTATATCAGGTATATATAAAAAGGGTAACGTCCATCATCCTGCAAAGCTAATGAAAGACACTTCCTAGAAATAAAAGACAAAACATCAACCCTAAGTTCAAATGTCAAACTAGATTCACTCTACATTCCATGAGCTAACGTTATGGCCTTAATTCATATAAGAGAAAATTCCTTGAAATCAAATGCTAACGTTTAGAACATCCATTCCCTTCCATCCATGTATATATATAGATAGAGAGCATTCAGTCTATTCCATACCAAAAAGACTTTCCAGATTTACTCTGCTACAGTGCACCAGCAATGTTATTTCAGAACAACTAAGTATCACATTCTGCGGATGAGAATGAAACTCTATACCCCCCTCTTCATTTCTCCATATCAAAATCACTCCAACACAAAGGAACCAGGAAATGCAGAAATTCTAGTCTACAAAAATGAAAATGCTGATGCAATGATGAAGCCGCAACGTCATTCCCTTTCTCTGGGTGCTTTCAGCTAGCCAACTCTATGCATTCACTGTTTGCTTCTGTGCAAAAGCTATTCCCTTCTCAATGCTGGCCTTCAGTTCTGGCTTGAGGGCTGACAGAGCCTTTTCCTCGTACTCGGTCAATCCTTGGAGGTCAGATGAAATCACAGCCTCAACTCCTTTCCTCCCAAGCTTAACTCTTGATGCAAAGAACGGAAGTTCAGTCAACTCAGATTGAATGAAAGTGCACTCATAGACATCACCATCTCCATCCAAAGCACGTAAAGAAGACTCGACAAATCTTGCTGCTGCATATGCCATTGACAGTGTAGCAGACCCTGCACCAGCCTTTGCATCCACAACTTCTGTCCCAGCATTTTGGATCCTCACCGTCAGCTCTTTTATTTCTTCATCAGTGAAACTAACAGAGGGTTTCGTCTTTGACAGCAGGGGTAGAATAGTTATTCCAGCATGTCCACCCACAACTGGGACATCAACGTCAATGAGCTTCAAGTTTTTCTTCTGGGCAACAAATGTGTTTGCCCTGACAACATCAAGAGTGGTGACACCAAAGAGCTTCTTTGGATCATACACACCCTTTTGCTTCAAAACTTCTGCTGCAATTGGCACGGTAGAGTTTACTGGATTGCTGATAATGTGAATGAAGGCATCAGGGCAGTTATCAGCAACGGCCTCAATCAACGTCTTCACTATGTTGGCATTGATATTGAAGAGGTCGTCACGGGTCATACCTGGCTTCCTTGGAACTCCCGCAGGTATGACAACCACATCAACACCTTTCAAAGAATCTGCCAACTCAGAAGCTCCTGTGAAGTCCAAAACTTGAGAAGGAGTATTGCAGTGACTGAGGTCAGCAGCAACACCCTTGACATTTGCTATGTCATAAAGGTGCAGCGATGAAACCAACGGTGACATCTTGACCAGAAGCGCTAATGGCTGACCAATACCCCCACTGGCTCCAAGAATTGCCACTTTGTAAGATGCCTGAGGCTGAAGGACATTCCATGATCTCTGGTTTTCTTTTTGGGATTTTGTTACAAAGGATTCCTGAAGTGCTGCACTACTTTCCTTGCCCAAGAAGGATGATTCCGATTCACAGCTTACAGATATTGCTGCTTTGAGGCCGCTGAAACTCTTTAAACAGTTCCTGGAGTTGAACCTTACACCAGAGGCCTTTGATTGTGAAAGCAGGTTCGCTTTGGAGCCAAAGGACGTAGTTGATCCGATTGAAAAGATAGTTGCTGATGTTGCTGCCATCTCGCACCTGAAACAAGAGAGATATTGATGCGTCCGTAGACCATATGACCAGAATTAATTGTTAAATATGCAACAAGCTGCTTGACCTTCAATAAAAAATTCAGGATGGTTGATATTTTTAAGTTAAGAAAAGAACAACGACCTTATATAAAGCATATCAAATATGCAAACAGGTATACAACTGGTCAACAGGCTTTACTTTAATGATTAAGCTTGGTAGATGCATGCAAATATTTATGCTTTTTCTTTTCTACATATAAGCTGAAGATAAACTTGTAGGTTCAAATGTGTATTTCAAACATACGTAAGAAATCTGTGACTGGAGCCATCAAGAACATGTCAAGCACCTAATAACAGTGGTGTTCACAAATCTATGCCAGATTGAGTGACACTGCAGATTGTTCCCAGCCACGAATTCATCTGTGACATAAGCATCCTTGGGTGGCATGACCATGTGGGGTAGGCCAAAAAGGGTTGGTGAAGTCAAGTTACAACCAAAACATCTGGTTTCAGGCAATGAAATTGATGATGGAGGCATTGAGTGTTAGAAATTAATCAAACATATCGACATTTTTATCTTAACATTTAAAATTGAAATAAAGTTGCTGGGATAAGTCTTTGCACTAGTCTATCTTATCCAATTGAATTTCGCTCTGGTTGTTTAGTTAAGAAAAATTGTGTAATCAGATTGTAGAGAGAGAGAGAGAAGCTAATAATAAAAGATTAGCTCTCCTCTTCTTCAGTTTTCTCATAGTCCTATGCACTGTTCTTTATTCTTTCCAGTTGTTAATATTGCCCTATGCGGTCAACAAAGTTCAGCTTATAAAGTATCAAAATCCAACATTCAGCAGGTATGACTAAAAACTTGATTAAAATATAGAATTGGGTCAGAAGCTTGTTGGCTTAGAAGCCATAAAGTTTTTTACTCCCAACTGAAGGTGCAAAACAGTACAAAATCCATGACAAACTAAGAAATAAACAATAAGATTGCCACTATAAATCTTAGCCACGTAACAAAGTTGGAAACATGAATCATTTAATACGCTTTTGGTGATAATAACATATCAAAGTCTTTTAGGTTGGAAGTGTGAAATCTTTGTGTGACAAATGTAGGAATCACAATTTCTTTGGACTAGTAGTGTGTATAAAACACCAGAATTCAACTTCTTATTACAACTTAAACATTAAACAAACCAGCAAAGTAAAAAGGATCCAAAAAAAAAAAAGGAAAAACAGCTACCATGCCAATCATTTAATTTCAAAACCTACACCCTCAAAACCAAAAAACTAAAATAAAAGTACAGATCTATTTACCTCACACACTCTTTGCTTTTTTTCTTCAATTTTACCTTACAGATACCCAAATCAAACTAACAAAAGAAAAAATTAGTAGTCTTGCTAAGCTGAAAATTGAAAATTTTATTACCATAAAAACATGGAAATGAGAATATACTTTCGCAGAGAATTACTAGGGATTTTGATAAATTGTCATAAAACACAGGTTTGATGGTAATTAAGAAACTCAAAAATAGATAATAAACTTAAATTAGAAAAATTTAAAAATCACGATGTGAATATCCTAATTGAATAATCTGTTACATGGTGCTATGACACACTTGTAAGGTAGCTAATTCAATAATGTAACAAATATTTCAGAAAATTGCAAATAAAGGGTTTCACGATCTTGCAAAATTTTCAAATTGTCGAGAATCTTAGTTAGATTCAACGGCACAATGAATGGAACTGTGAGACAGTATGACAAGAACAAAGTTGCTCATAATTAAAAGAATACATTGAGAAACTACGAATCACATATCCAAGTCAGAGATACGGATCATATATAAAAGAAGACTTATTTAAACAAGATTTCATAAAGATCCATAGGTTCAGATTCACACCCACAAGATTAACTACTGAACGGTAAAGTTACAAAACACTCGAATCAATTTTAAAATCTGAACTAAGGAAATTAGGAAACATTTCATAAAATCCATAGTGAATCTTGAAATTTACCGAAAAACCCCTAGATACACCCCCACGAAAATTGAAGATTAACTACTGAAAACGAAGAGTACGCTACAAAACTCTCAAGAATCAATTTAAGCAACCATAAACCCACAAATCTGAACCAAGGAAATGAGGAAACATACAAGTGAATGAACGAAACAAGTTTTAAACATACGAATCCACAAATCTATAGCTCATTCAAACACATAATTGATATTAATTTGTAGAACCAGAAGCTACGAATCTAACAAGATTGATCGGAATAATTACCTTTGAGATTTTTTCTGACTCTGACCTCAATTTGAAGCGCAAAAGAACCAAATCAACTGATTCGAAGAAAAGAAAGGAAAAGGAGAGAAATTAGATTTGAGAAAATTTCTTGTAAACGAAGGACTAAAAAAGGGATGATTTTCTTTTCTTCTCCGCCGTTTGGCCTCGAAGAAATCTAACAGCAGCGGTAGGTATAAATTGTGGAGCTCTATTTGAAAACCCACGGATCTTTTAGAAATATTCTGATTCTCCCGATCAGATCTTAACCGTCAGTTTTTATCACTGTTTTAACGGATGGGATTAGATGTTAACAAAATGTTTCCATCTGGTCCGATCGTCTTGATTCCAAGTTTCCAACTACTCCCACCCGCGCCGCCAAGCGGAGGGAGAGATTTTTTAGCGTTTAAGAAATAGACTAAAAATTCTATCCATTTACTAATGGTAATTACTAAAATGGATGATTTTAGTAAATGAGTTACTAATGATTCGTCATCCAATGTAGTAGTGTGTATCATTACTATGGTAACAAATATCATTACTCAAAAAACTCTAACACGAGAGAATAATGGTAACGTGTTTCATCGCTATTATAAGGAATATCGTTACTCAAAATACTCTAACACGAGAGAATAATTGTCCAAATAAATAAGAGATCCTACTAGTAGTCTACTACTACTAAATGAGAGTTTTGTGGGCTTGGGTTTAACAGGACTGAACTCATTCATATTCGTCCACTTTCGTATTTACAGAAGGCACAACCAAAGCCCAAGATAATTATTACCAATTCACTAAATGCTACAACAAGGTTTTGGCTCTTGTGATATCAATTTATGGAACGAATTTAGGTACATATTAATTGAGTTAGGGGATTAGGAAAATTGGTTATTACGATTGTTGAGAAATTGTTTATAATTTATTTTTTAAAGATTTTTTTATTCAAGATTTAATTTTTTCTTATAAAATAAACTCATCCCCGACTCCAATGTGGAGTGGGTTTGGGAATTAATTTTTTCTTACAAAAAGAGTTTGTGACAGGGGTGATCTAAACCTGTCCCATTAACAATCCTAGCTCCATCATTCCATGGAAGGTTGAGAAAAATAGTTGTGTAAGTTTACCAACTGCCAAGAAAAGAATAAAAAAATAAAAATAAAAAGAAAAGAAAAGAAAAAATGGAGTTCTTATAAAAGTGTCATTAAAAGGGGAGAGAATTTGTTGGATTCATCTAATTTGAGTTGCTTTGAACTGCTCATTCCCAAATTGAGTTGTTAACCGTGCAGTCCAATGTAGGGTTTTTTAATTGTTCTTCCAAATTGAGTTGCTTTGCTTTTAACTGCTCATTTCCAAATGAAAAAAAAAAAAAACTGGTTTATCTTTTCAAAGGATAAAAAAATGTAAATCTCGTTTTTTCTTCTCTTTTTAATTTCCTCTCCATTTTTCTCACTAAGTTGAATACTGATTATTGACAGAGTCCTATAATGTTAGTAATTGTAACGGTCCTCTGAAGCTAGTTTATTTAACCCATTTCCAAATTAAAAATTCCAGATTATTAAGATTCCCCAGAACATACTATTCTCATTAAAATTTCAGCTCAATACCTTATAAAATTGAAAATGACAGACCACTTCAAAGGAGAGAGAGAGAGAGAGAGAGAGAGAGAGAGAGGGGGGGATATGGAGAGGGAAGTCTGCACACTGTTTAGTAGTTCAGTAATAAGCATCATCAGTAATTCCATATTTAAACAATAGATTCTAGTGCAGTTCCATATTAAGTGTTACCAAGCATTGGGCAGAAACATTCAGCTGAATGGCACACTGAATACAGCTTTCAATTTCTCCATCCTAAAGTACATTTTACAACCTTTTTGGTTGCCCCCATGATTCATCACTGAATGCTACATCCCCCGGAATCTGGCCCACGACGGACATTTCCAAAGGCCGATAATTCAAGGAGATCCATGTCACGGCCTGCATTTGGTTTAAAAAAATAATTGGAAACAATTACAATGATGTATCCAAATTAATAATTGTGTATATTCATTCTTTAAGAAATTAGATGGGCTTCATGAGACCTGCAATTACCTGAGACCCGGCAGTAAGAGCTTTTCTGAATAAGATCCGCCCTGGATATCTCAGTCCGATTCCCTTTTGATCGGTTAACTGTTGCCTGCAGCAAGAAAAGGACATGGGACAAAAGCCAACTCTCCAAATAGGTGATGAGCATGCACAACACAATAATAACTAAATTTAGGGTACCCCTATATTTAAGTTCACCATTCAGACACTAACACAGGCGATGATTTCTTTACACTTGTTTGAATAGCCAAAACAGAGGTGCCACCAAAATATCCCCAACATCAAAAAAATGAATTGCACAAAATCATTATAAAATGAGATTAATGCATTATTAATTGCTTGCAGGGTGTTCAAGAGTGTGGTATGGCAATGTTATTAACATTAACAGCTAGATTTAGGAAAGGTGAAGTCCTTTCATCCTTGCCTCCTTATTGCAAGTTGTCAAAAGAGGAAGGTCAAGAAGCAGGGATTAAAGGCTAGAGAGAGAGAGAGAATTTCTTCTTCTTACAAACCAATATCGAAATTAGAACTTGAACCCTGCAACTTTCCCTTTTGGGGAGTAGGGGATATCACTAAGAGATGAAAGTCCACAGTTATTATAGAATACAAATATTTGATATAAGTTATAACCATGGGTTAAGTGCAAAAAAAACCCTCGCTATATACAGAATGTGCAAATAGCCCCCTGAAGTTCAATTAACCCCCTACATTTTTTAAATTGTGCAAATAGGTACATTCCGTCAATTTGCCGTTAAGAGAAGAATGAAATGAAGAAATTACCCTTACGGCAAAATAAAAATAAATAAATAAACCGTAGAAATGACATCGGCTTAACACACTCTGTCTCTTTGATTTTTCTCTCCCTTCGATTCCAATCTCTCTCTCTCTCTCACTTCGCTCTAGGTCTCTCTCACTCTCTTCGATTTCAGCTTTCTCTCTCTCTCTCTTGATTTCACTCTGTTTGTGTTCGATCCCTCTCTCTTGATTTCACTCTCACTCTGATCAATACTTCAATCTCATTCTCTCTCTCTGTTCAACATTTATCCAGATCTCATCGTTTCTCTCTGTTCTCTCATTCTCCATCTCTGTTCAATTCCAAGGTTCAATTTCGTGATTAACCACTATTGGGGCTCAAGAGCATGCTAGGTCCCTATCAGATGGCTTGCGTGCTGTTTTACTGGATTGGTGATGTACTAAACGTTGTGGATTAGAAGACATATTACCAGTCTTGTTGTGACTTGTGCCAATGGAGTAGTATATCAATTACAGGATCATGCTCTTATACACACACATATATAGTCATGACTATACACACACACAGTCACTTCTCTTATCTGATTTTCATTTTTTTTCCGGATCTTGGGTTTCTTTAACCTTTCGATTGGGGCTACTTTTTGCATTTTAATGATTTGTTTTTTGATAAGATTTTCAATTACATTATAACATCTAGAATGGATTTTTGGGTGCGCGTGTTCCTCCTCCTAACTATTGTTTCTCTGTCCTCTCTCTCTATATATATATACATAGCCGTTAACAGAAGAATGAAATGAAGAAATTACCCTTACGGCAAAATAAAAATAAATAAATAAAGTAGAAATGACATCGGCTTGACACACTCTCTGTCTCTTCGATTTTTCTCTCTCTTCGTTCTGGGTCTCTCTCTCTCTCTCTCTTCGATTTCAGCTCTCTCCCTCTCTCTCTTGACTTCACTCTGTTTGTGTTCGATCTCTCTCTTTTGATTTCACTCTCACTCTGTTCAATACTTCAATCTCATTCTCTCTCTCTGTTCAACATTTTTCCAGATCTCATTGTCTCTCTCTGTTCTCTCATTCTCCATCTCTGTTCAATTCCAAGGTTCAATTTCTTGATTAACCACTATTGGGGCTCAAGAGCATGCTAGGTCGGTAGGTCCCTCATGGTTAACTTCATGGTTTACATTGTATTCTATATTGTAAATTGTCAATGGAGTTCTTCCAAATGCATTCTCCTTTCTGCTTGCATGTTCTCTCTGCCTTCTTTTTTCACTCTTCATTCAGGGCAGAAGTTAGTTTTGACACAGTTGATTCATGATTTCTGGTACTGCATCACTAGAAATTTAGTATGGTCTTAACATTATTAGTCATAATTATTTTCTTTAACAGAATAACTTTCATTACAGTGAAGTGAAATTTTATTAAGATTCTGAGAGAGAGATGATAGAGAGAGAAAAATTGGGCGAAAAACTCAGAGAGAGAGAGAGTGTAGCATCCAAACAAGGTGCTAACCTATAAAATTGAAAAGGGTATTTTCGGATTTTCATTAAAAAATTGGTCAAAGACGACAGTCAACTGTCATTTTCTAAGGGTGGGGGGCAATTTGCACATTCGTTTCAAATGTTTGGGGGATTACATCAGCATAGTTAACTGGAGGGGTGTTTTTTGCACTTTTTTGTATAGCAAGGGGTTTTTTTGCACTTAACCCTATAAATAAATATGTATAGCTGGGATTATGTGTGATAGACGAATATCCGTCTCTAGTGAAGTGTAAGACATTATCTTCTTACGGAGCTGCAACAAAATCCAGGTATGGGAACTTGAGATTGTTGAGAACGAGGTGAAGGGAAACCCTAGCTTCATTCTGGTGCACAAGCTCCGCATGTTGAAGATGGATATTATTAAGCAATATTAAACCGAGAAGTATTTGGGAATATAGAATAGTGGAAAGATAGATTATTTGGGAAATTTGCATCCTCGGACTTCAAAGAGGGGGACCATGGGGAGAAATATACACGGGAGGAATACAAGGCAGAGATCAGCGAAATTTCAGTGAAAGAGATTATTTAGAGACAGAAATCTAGAGCTCTTTGGCTCAAGGAAAAGGACAAGAATACAAAATTTCTTCACTGGCCGGTTAATGATCATCGGGGAGTAATCACGTTGGGAGAATTCGCATTGATGGGGAGTGGTTAAGTACTGAAGAAGATATTAGAAGAGGTACATTGTTGTTCTATCAATGTTTATATGCCAAAAATTGTAATTGGAGACCGGTGTTGAATGGTTGGGAGTTTTTTTGCATCTTGGAGGAGGAGAGGAGTGGATGGAGAGACTGTTTGCGGAGGAAGAAGAGGTTCCAGCATTGAAGAGCTACAATGGTGATAGGTTTCGGTTTCAAATAGCTTTACTATGGCTTTTTCAAAAGAATTGGGATCTGGCTAAGAAGGAGATGACGGAAACCTGTGTATTTTTTTTAGCATGGGCAATTCGAGCAGAGAATCAATCCTTCATTGCCCTTATTTCAAAAAAGGGTGGAGCTATAAAGGCCAAAGAATTTCATCAATTAGCCTAGTGGGAAGTGTGTATAGGACAATAGCTAAAGTGCTAGCTTTAAGATTGCGAAGGGTGATTGATGGTCTTATCTCAGAATCACAAAATGCTTTTGTTGGATGTGGTCCTAATTTTCATCGAATGTGTGGACTCCAGAATTTGAAGTGGGATGTTATTTTCATTGTTTGAAAGTTGGAGATAGAGAAAGCTGATGACCGTGTGAATTGGGACTTTTTGATGGCTCTTCAAAAAGAGGTGGAGGAAGTGGATCTTCTTTTGCATCTCACATTCTCAATAGTGAGATTGTTAACAGGTCCCTGACAGTTTTTCAACAACTCGAGAGGTTTGAGACAAGAGATCCTTTGTCCCTGTTCCTCTTCAATAAGGTGATGGAGGCCTTTAGTAGGTTGATGAGCAGAGCGGAGGCTCGTGGTCTAATTAGGGGATTCGAGGTAGGAAGGAGTACAATAGCTCAGTTGGAGATTTCACATCTCTTATTCGCTGACAATACTATACTATTTTGCAATGCAGTAGAAGAGCATCGGAGATTCTTGAGATGTGTGTTTGCTTGCTCTAAGGCCGTCTCCATCTAAAGATTAACATAAGAAAGAGCGAGATCGTCCCGATTAGGGAGGTAGACAACATCGCCACCCTAGTAGATTTCTTGGAATGTGGTATCGAGACCTTTTCGATGTCTTACTTGGGTTTACCTGTCGGAGCTTCATTGTGGGTGTCTTCTATTTAGGCACTAGTGATAGAAAAGTTTGAGAAAAGGCTAGCCGGATGGACGAAACAATATCTGTTGAAGGGAGGACAACTTACTTCAATTAAGAGCACCCTCTCAAACCTTCCAACTTACTACCTCTCGTTATTCCAAATTCCTTCCTCTGTAGAAAAGATGTTGATGTTTAGGTCCTTTAGTGTTGCCTTGTTATGAAGGAGTGGAAACAATTCAATGGATGTCAATTACTTTAATTACTACCTCTCGTTATCACTTTTGACTTTTGGATGCATGGATATTTTTCTATTGTTTAGGATTTATATGTTATAAATTACACATTAATAAGTGATTATACTATCCGTAATTACAAAATTTGTGATGCTATGTGATCTTTTTTCATATTTTGTCAAACTTGTGCCTCTTACTTCATTGAGGCTTATACCTGGCCTTGCGCCTAGGCTCCAAGAGACCTTAGCGTCTAAGTGTGCCTCACGCCTTTAACAACTATGTTACTGAGAGTAAATTAAGTTTTAGATTGTTCGTTTATTAAGTGAACTTTAAGAGTAACATTTCTTCTAAAAATGGACTATATATGTGAAAAGGAAACATCATTACACACCAACTTTGACAAGTGAATGACATTATAGAAGTGCATTAGCTAAAGCATGCTCTATAGAAGCATAGAAAAGTATTCCACTTAAATGCAATAATCATGGATGCCGAGAGCTAAGGAAACATAACCAGTACCTGTAAAACTTGACAATTGTCCAATGTGCTTTTGCCCCCCTGAGAATATTCAAAACATAATCTCAGGCCGAAATTCTCAACAACAAATTAAGATAAGCTTCAAGACGAGTAGGAACATTGTGCAAGATGACAAGACTGCCCAATTTCCATACACTTCCTCACATATGATAAAATTCAGAAAGGGAAGGGTTTGAAAAAGGTAAGACTGATTCTTGTCAAGAACTAAAGTTGAACCAAAGGAAAGCACTTATAAAAGAAGAACCAGTGACAAGTCTGTGCACATAAGACTTGAAATACGCAACTTTTAAGAAACAAGATAAGAGGCGAATGATGTACGGGGAGTATAGTGGTAGCTAACAATTCCCCGTCAGCCCCACCTAAACGAAAGGAAAGTCTGTTCCATATGATAAAATATTTAAAATTATGTCAGAGTAGTTTATCATGTATGACCAAGTACCTAATTTTTAAGTTTCATTTCTTTAATAAGAAATATAATAAATAAATTGTCCCCAAAAGGACCCAATCAAATAATACAAAAAGAAAAAATCCTGATTTTTGAATCATAGTTGTCCTAAAAAATTCAAGAAGATGCAGGAAGAGGTAATGCATTCAGCTAATAAAACTAGTTTTAATGAAAATCACCAGAGAATTAAGAGGGGGGGAGTCACCACTCACTAGAGTTAGTTTATATGAATGAATTTCTTTCCTCTATGCACTAATATACATTCAAGACAGACACCTAAAATGAAAAATTAAATCAATGTTCAGAAAAGCCATCAACCGTTCAATTCTACAATACGATTAAAAATATAGAGATCGACATCAACAATTTCAACCAACCCAAAAAACAAAATGCCAAATCAAGGCAACCCACTTCACAAAATCATCAATAGCAACAAAATAAAGAGCAAGCACAAAAGGGAACACATACCCCAGAAAAGTGGAAAATAGAGTAAGATTGAGAACCGCACAGGTAAAACCAATTAACCCAGAAGAGAATTACAAATTGAAGCAAACCCAATTGGTATAATCCCAAGCAGCAACAAAATGAACAACACCCACAAACGGAAATACATGAAAATGCACAAATATTGAAACTGGAGTACCTTGGAATAAGGAATGATGTGATCATAATCATGGCAGAGACAACCCGGGCAACCCACGAGCTTCCGGAACACAGTGTTGCCGAGTGCGTCTCGACGCCATCGATCTGGGTCTCGGCCTTTGATCTTCTCTGCCTTGTCCCAGCATTGTTGTTTGACACTGTAAGGGAAGCTTCTAGGATTAGGGTTTGGGTTGGTGTCGTCTGGGGAGATTTGCAGGTTACCAAAGAGAGTGAGGTCTTCGGTGACGAATTCACGATCGAGAAGAGAGGCGGAGGCAGAGAGTCTTGATGGGCGAGACCCAGTTGGCCCTGTTTCGAAACCAGATGAGCCTATGTTCCGGTCTGTGCTTGTAGATGAATAGCTCCTCCTTTTTCCGTTCTTGCTTGGCCTTGTCTTCTGCGCCATTTTGGCCACGAGTGTAGGGAATCAGAGGAGAAACTTCATCTGGATAACCAAAGTACTTTCACATAAATTATCCCAAAAAAAAAAAAAAAAAAAGCATCTTTCACATACTACCAAAATCAGAGAGCATTAAGGTGTACTTTGATGTTAATCTTATATTATGAAACTACCTGTTTTTTTCAAAGTTCTATGTTACGATGATTTGACATTAATTTTTGCGTTTTAACATTGAAATTTGGATTATTTTATCCACTCCAAATATTTTTTTATGAATTCTTCAATTTACGTGTATGCAATTCAAATCTTTTAATGAATTTTTAAATGAGAATTTAGCTAGTGACAAATTCCATGCATTAAAATTTGGATTAGTGTTTGCAACCCAAATTTTTTTTTTTATGAATTCTCATAGCCAAGTCCATTTATTAGAGATGAAGACAAAAATGATGACGATGAATTTAGTCAATTGTTTGTAATGGAACCCGATACCCTAAATGCAAGACTCTCTTTCACATTTAGAAAGAATTTTCAGTAATAGGCTCAATATCACCATAGTTGAAAAAAAGGGAAGAAAAAAAATCTAAATAGTGGAACTAATATAGTTCTCTATTGTAATTGTGTAATTGAAATTATTTCAATATTTAAATTGCTAGAGAATGAACTAACAATGTATATCAAATTCTAACACCTTTAAAAAAAAAACCATGTCTTGCATGCTTATCGGAGCTGAGGTGGTGTCCAGGGTTCAAGCCCCAAGTGTGGCGAGGAATATATGTATAAAAAGTTGAATTCAACACCTGTTAAAACAAAAGTTTAATATGTTACAAATATAATTTTTTTGAACTTCCCAGCTCATTGAAGTTGTCGAGTCTGATTCTCATACTCAAATTTATGACAAAACTGGTCCATTCTTGACCCGTTTAAGCTGGTTCAAGGGCCCAAATCGATTCCTAAATCGGATGCCTATTCCAATCTCTGTTTTTTCCCTTCTGTAAAGGTAGGGGTTCAAATTATAGAGAGGGAATGACTAACACCAATCTGAATAAAAGAGAAAAGTTAGAATAGCTGAATATGTGTGAGGAAAGTACTATAATGGGAGAGAGAGAAAATATGTAGGACCAGGTTTAAAATGTATAGAAGAGAGAGCTGAGGAAGAGATGGGAGAGAGAGAAAGCAAATATGAGTGAGAGAGGGAGGGGGTCAGAGTTGACTAACTGCCTTCACACCATGGGGTATTTATAGACCTTATGTATGAGCCTTTGACAGCTGTCATCCTACGTAACACGAGCTCATCATGCCACGTGTCCCTTACTTTATCATACTTGGTTGAAGCCATGAACATCTCTTATATGATCGTGGGTAAGCATTATGATACTATTCTACTTAAAGCATAATACATAACACCCTTCGCAAGTCACATAGTTATGCTTTAGACCTCAACGAGCCTTCCTCTCAATCCTCCATTCCACACTTAGCCCATCTTCCCGGTTGAAGATATGACGCCATATGTTCCGTTATGACACCATAATCGCCTGGGTCATATCACAGTGCGCCTATGTGCCAGAAATGACCCGTGGGTCCCTATGGCTTCATATGAGCTCCATCCCATCAAGGCTAGAAGTAACGTCGTGACAAGTTACTTTCCATCTTGAGAAGCAGAGCCAGTAATCCCCCATACGGTCCCTGCTTATGAGAGCTATCACTTGGGGTCATAAGCTCGGAGCTATATGATCGCCCATTCCTCTATGATTTCTCACAGCCCTAGGGTATGCCAAGGTGTTAATCCAAAATATACCCGCGAGGGGAAGTTACCCCCAATCATCCTCTATCCTTCGTAGGTTAAAGTCACCCGCAACCACTTCATAACTCAAAGCTCTTATGATCGCTTGCCATACCTTCATGGGTTAAAGTCACCCGCGACCGCTTCGTGAATTGGAGCACCCACGACTGCTATACAACCTTTGAAACCAACTTGCTTGCTACCTAATCCAGTCCATCCGCTACCTGCTGGGACATGCAAAAAAAGTTCCATTCGTTACCCATGGGTCGCGGGCAAGGTCCACTAGCAACCCATGGGTCGCGAAAAGGTCCACTCGAGACCCATGGGTCACGGGCCTAGGGACAAGGGCCCATTATTCTATTTATTCAGATTTTTGTAATACCTTCTAGACTTCACTCTTTATGTGTTTGACATACACCTCTTTACACCTTCTAGTTTTTCACATTTTTCTCACACTTTTCACTATCCAACTATTTTTGTGTGGCTTGGGGTTTGAAACAGACCTTCGGTGACTAAAGTTGTGCAACTTGCTACCTAGACACTGGCCTGCTATTTTGATTATTAATTGGATTATTTTATCTGCTTAACAGAACATGCCCTATATTATCAAAGCCATTTTATTTTATTAAAAAAAAAACCAAAGTAGTATTTAATAAATTAATATAATCATAATTCTAAGTAAGATAGGTACACGAACATATAAAATCACCACGTGTTTAATGATTCATTTTTTTCTCGATTTTTTTGAGTTGTTATTTTTTACTAATTTCTTTTAATTTTTTGATTTATTTTGATTTTTTGTTTTTTTAGAGCTAAACCATTTGACTGGTTACTGTGGTACCGTAAAATATACTAGTATAATATTATTTGTTTTATGGTATGAATTTTCATTTATTTCATGTTTAATTTTTTTATCATTAATTTAATAAAAAGTATAATTAGTAAGCATTTTTAAACCACAAAGACTAGCATTCACGAATATGTCAACGAGGTTAAATAGTCTCTAATAAAAATCACTAAAAATTCATTTTTACCTATTTACGAGATTGAAAAAATACCGCAATAACTGATTTGTGACTTTTTATTTTTTTAGATTAATCAAGGTATCGAAAGCTTCGCTCCCGACTAATTCCTAGAACTCAAGAAGGGCGCCTCCCCAACTCAAGTCGAGTAAGTTACGTAATTGTTCGTGGAGGCTAATTCCAAATAATTGTTTTTGCTTTCTGACCCTAACTAATTTCTTACTTTTTTTTTTATTTATTTAAATTAATCAAGGTATCCAATGCTTTGCCCTGACTAATTCCTAAAATCTTGAAAGGTCGCCTCCTCACTCCAGTCGGGTAAGTCACGAAATTGTGCGTAAAGGCTGTCCAAAAAAATTGTTTTTGATTTTTGACCCGTTTTCGTTAGTTACACCACTACGAACCATTGTTACAAATTGTGTTATTCCAATCCGCAAAATGGGCGACAAACATATCGATGTTCCGTTGGTAACAGATGAAAGCAAAGTATAATGTCCCTTCGAGAATACGAACTTGGATCCACTCTGCATTGCACAGTCCAAAATAGTGTAAATCATTCTTGAGACAGAATAAACCCCACAGCTTGTGAGGTGTCCTGAGTATCATGTGCACTAGACAGTCCAAAGGAATGGTGGAGATCACTCCCACTGCCAGTGAGGTGATCTCCAAATATCTAGTGCACTGGAGAGGATGCTTGGCAAGTCACTGCAAACTTGCAAAGGCACATGGACAGATATTATGAATGACCAATTCAATAGTGCTTTGAAATTACAAAGTTGCTAAATCAATACTATATGAAATTGAGGGAAGATTTTGAAACGGGGTTACTATTCTCTTACATCCAAAAGCATCACAAAGATGTAAACAATTCCATCTGTAAGCATGAGTCTATATACAGTACAACTTTACATCACACCTGTCCCTCATTCAGGATTCTTATGATCTGTTTAACTCATGATTTCAAATGATGATCAAACTTGACACAAAATGCCTGCATTCTCCTGTTAGTGATATGATCATCGCCGAAAAATGTCTCCACAAGAGTGTTCCTGGTTGAAGATTCTAACTCTCAAGCATCATATCTAGCAAGCAAACACTTGCATACATCTCCTGAAGCATCATATCTACTAATCAAACACTTGTGTACATCTCCTGAAGTGCTTGACCTGAGCCATGGTGAGTAAATATTTAATGCAGTTACAACTTAATCCTCTTTAAAGATTCCTAAGGGAAAAACACAAAGGAAACTGAAATTACCGTCCACCAAAGTCAAGCGCTAGGAGCCATCTGCCTTCTCTGCGTATGAAATGACATGCTCACTAGCTCATCAATGGATAACGGTTTCATTAAGAAGCTAGTTACTCCGAGTTTCAAGCATTTTCCAATAGTAGGGATTTCATTCTCTGTCAACAACACTACACAAAACGAAAGCAGTATAATATTGAGGATCTGCCTATGATTTATCCTAAACTAAAGAAGGTGAACTATACAAAAATAATGACAGTAGAAATAAGGCTTACTGATGACAGGAATATGTTGCAACTCTTTATTCCCCATAACGTACTTCAACACTCGTGCACCATTAGCCACTAAATGACTTATATCAGCAAGAATAATATCAATATTTGGCCCCTCGGTATTGAGTGTATTAACCATCTCTGTAGCCGTCCACACTGATGTTACTGTGAACCAACAACATGCATCCATAATCAATTCAGAGTACGGTGTTGGAAGAATTATAATTACAGCAAACCTAGTAAGTTTACAGGTGCCATTGAGCAATCCAAAACTACAGTTTAAAATATAAAGAGTGGCCATTATACCGTAGAGGGTAAAAGAGAAGCTGAGGCTTTCATATGCTAACTTCCAGAGAAATTCTAAAATCACAAGTGATGGGGAGTACAAGGATGCATTAATTAGAAGCTATGATGCATTTATATGGATTTTTAATGTTGGAAGTCACAAATAGTTGACCATGTTGAATTTTATATGAAACTGCAGGCACTTCTTATCAAATCTACACTTCCAAGTAAAGAAAAAGAGAAAAAAAAAAAAATGAATGTATGCTTACAACACTATTTTCTTCTCCATGAAAAAGAAAAACACAAAAGAATCTAAAGAAACTTATAATTATATTTAAACTTGTGTGTGCATGTGCGTGTTTCTAGCGAAATGTCAGAGTTAATTTAATTTATGATAGCTAAAACTTGTTTAATAGGAAACATTTTTTTGTCTGGTGTAATGTGTAAACTTGAGATAATAAATTTACTTAAAAGAGTATGGAAGTTGTTTCCATCACTTTTGTCTAATGTTAATTAGAACCATGTGAGTGGCCATCGTCGTTTTATGTCCTTTTCTCAGTTAAACATTTCCATATATAGTAACAGAGGGAGCCAACAACCCACTTTCTAATGGTGCATAATGATTAGTTCCAACTTTTTGTTTCTTCACATCTTAGTCACGTGCAAATTCTTCACTTGTATATGCTAAAACCTTATTAATGATAGATAAGCAATACATATAAAACAACCTAAAAAAAGTATTAAATTTGGTTTGACAATAATTCTGATGGTTAATACCACCACTAAATTAAAAAAAAGAACATTCTAACTCAAAAGGCATTATCCTTTTAGCCAAATAATACAGACCATACAAACTACAGTGAAAGTATATTACATTTTGGAGGAAAATAAAATAAAAAAATTGATGCTTAGAATAAGTTCATAACTATACTAATATATTAAGAAATGGGAGTTTCTCCACCTGAGTTGACCAGACACATATGTTTTCATCAGGTTATGAGGGACAAAACCAATACAAATGTCTAAGATATGAACAAGAAGCAGCATATATACAAGGTAGCAATGAGAAAAAAGTTATACTAACCCAAATTTTTCCTGCTAAGCTCGTACCCATCTGAGTTTATATACCCCCCAAATCACACATGCCCAGTATGTCAAAAAAATAATACAGTAGTCACAATTTTTGAGTTATGCCAAATATATAGAAAAACCAGTTATTGATGTGTACAATTCCAAAATTATAATTCCTAATCACATTGGCAAGCACAAATATTTAATACAGCAAAAACTAAGTACACAAACAAAAGAATAGAAAAGAAAAGAAAAGCAAATAATACCCTGATATGAACACTTGCGAAGAAGTGTGAATACTTCCCCACAACTCTCGAGGTCGATTTCACAAAGTAAAATCTTTACTTGGCTTCGATCAATATGATCAAACGCACTACCATTTTCGCTCATTACAACTTTCTTTCCCTTGTCCATTTTCATACAATGTACACAAAAACAACTTCTTTGAAGCTTCAAAAGATCAAAGCAAAGCCTTCACAACACACCCACTGCGCATCTCTCAGTAAAATATATATATATATATCTTTGTGATACATATAGATATATATATATATATAAAACCCTAGTTCTCCTATTTATAGATGTTTGTATCAGAGGACCAAGAGTTTGGTATGCCGAATTTTTAGTTGTGCTATGGATAAATTGGTTCTCCTGAGATAATTCACCTCTCTGATGAACTAAATTGGGAACAACAACAACAGCAAGACGAGAAGAGTGAAGTGATGGATTTTACAGATTTGAACCGAAAAGGTAATGCTAAAAACGAAAAAAAAAAAGGCGATGAGATATTACCGAGAATCTCGGGAATCTTTGATGACATGTTGCAGATATTCGGATAAATTGTTGAGTCTCTCACGTAAATTGCGATTTACATTTTTGGAATTTGAAGCATAAGGAAGAGCAAGTGAGAGACTGGGAAGCCCTCTTCCAGCAGAGAAATTATACGTTACAATTGTAGCACGTGACTGATATATCAAAACAAACACAATGATACAACGTATAATTTCTCGAATTAATCAAAAGAAAAAAAACTTAAATATTGTTATTTTCTCACCAACAAATTAAATATTGAGATGGAATTATATGTGTTGTATTCAATCATTGTGTTCTTAAATATATAATTCTAATTGGTGCACTTGAATTTTGGGCGTTCACACTCTCTCACGACCCTCATCTATCCGTGGAATACTAGTTAATTTTTATTTTTTTTTTTTATGAGAATGGGTAGTATGTTTTGGAAACAAGGACCAATAAAATTACAAGAAAACCACATTAATTAATTATTTCCTATATATTTCCAGTACTCTATTCCACGTGCATGGAAAAGCAATAACGTTGGATCATCAAAATAGAAATATGGCCAACAATTATTAATTAATAGGAGTCCCGTTCCACACTTGCTATTTTCCTCATATAGATAATAAACCAAGCAGTGAGACTGTGAGAGTAGACAACCTACTAAACACTACATATTTTAGTACCATATGATATGAAGCAGACAATGTAACAACACCGTACAAAACTGCTTAGACAATGTAATTCGGAGCATTAAATTATCAATTAATGATCCTGAAGCAAGGAGCATATGTCTAAGCATGTGCAACACCATCTTATATATTGCACGAGTGTATCTTCAATATATATAAATGTGTTGCCTGACTTTTAAGTGTTTTATGTGTTCCATTTTGTGATATAATTGTGATTTATTATAATGAAATTTGTTGTGCCAGGGTATAAGATCTCTTAATTAAATAAGAGGGGATTTAGATTCTCAGACAAGCCTGATGATTGACAATTGACTAATAAACTGATACTTGAGAGAATGCTTGTTACCAAAGGAAGAACAAATTAAACGGAAAAGTAGAAGAAAATAACGAATTATTTAATCCATTTTACTCGAGTTATATTGATTTTTTTAATGCATCCAATTAAATCATAACACCTCAGCCATAAGTATGCGCGGCAAAATGGGTAATTTAAGTTTGAACTTAGTTGAATATGAGTGGATCAAATATGGGTCGGATCAACTTGTCAACTCAGTAAACTATTTTTAATATAAAATTTATTTTAAATTTGGACAAATTCTGTCATCATATTCAGATCGATAAAAATGCAGATCATATTAATTGTGCAGGCTGAAATGAAAAAACCTACTTGATCACTTAAATCTAACAACATTTTTCATAAATTCTTTAAATTCTATACTATTTTATGAAATTCGAAGCTAAAAATTTAAGTTGGCATAGATTGATCCGTTTATATAAAATTCAATCCGTTTACAAGAATCAAACCCATTTATACAATCTGACATATTTACAATGACCTGACCCGTTAGAAAAACTATTTTCCTAAAAATAAAAAATAAACATATATTATCAAGGCTAATATGTAACAAAAGAGAGAAATAATAATTTATAACTTATTTTAGACGCGACTCATTTTGTAGGACCCGACCCTTGGTGTTGAGTTTCTTTGAAGAGAGAGAGAGTGAGAGAGAGAGGCAGTCGAAGAGAGATGGACAAATCGGAGAAAGCAGGGGCGGAGCTAGGGGGGCTAAGGCACAAAAATTTTAAATTTTTATTATACCCTCAAAAAAATAATTAATTTTAAATAGTACCCTAAGATTTATTAAAAAAATTAATTTGGCCCCCCCAAATCTTTTCAAAACACTCATACATTGACTCCAAATAAAGAATTTGAAAATAAATTTAGCTTATGTCCCCTTGAAAACTATACAAAAAATATTGAACTGAGACCTTATAGTCATACTTTTGAAATCCCAAATATTGTGAAATTAAAATTTAAGTTCATTAACATTGTAAATCTTACCGTAACAAATCGTTATTTCATTTACATATACACATGTACAATATTCATTATATTAATTTAAGAGAGAAATATACTAATATCCTCTCATATTCAATAAAAATGCATTAATCTTTCTTATCAAACATTTTTGTAAATTGATGTTTACAAGAAAACATCTAGAATTATATATCAATCTTCATTTGCTAAATGACGAATTAGAAGGAGGAAAAACAAGCGTTGTGAGATTTTAAACCACAATAATGATTGTATATACTAAACTTTTAATAGTCATTTACTAACAAATAACAAATTCTATGACTAATTTTTGTATAAGTCACTAAAGAAATAATCTTGTTTTGTTAACACTTGTGAGATTTTGTTTAGTTAAAATCATTATTTTTTTTAATCTTTCATTTACGTAAAAATAATATATCTTTCCAAAGTGGAATCAAATTACTCAAAATCTTTTTCTAAAAATTGAATTTTTGAAAAACTGAAACAATTATTTGTTAAAGGAAAATTGGTTCCCTAATTTTTTTTTTCTTTACCTCTTCACTTTTTAGTTGTAACTTATTGTTTCATCTTCTAATTTTTTTTCTTTCTCACATCAATTTTCCATCTAATTATTTAAGTTGCATTTTTCTCAATTTTGAATATTTTTTTTCCTAAACAATTTTTTTCAAGATATATACACTATAACTAATATTTTAAAAAATTATATTACAATTGATTGCTAATATTTTTAAATTTTAATTACATAATGCAAATTTGACCCCTCAAAGTAAATTTTCTGACTCCTCCCCTGGGAGAGAGAGAGAGAGAGGGCCAACAACTTTTTCAAAGAGAGGGAGGTAGCGGCAGCCAGAGAGAGAGGGAGAGAGAGAGAGGGGGGTAGCGTATTGATCTGGGTCTCTTTTATAATACAACACAGGTGGAATAAGAGTACCCACATTCAACTAAGGGTGCACAAAAAATTCGCGAATCTGATCGATCAAGACGAATCCGATCCAATTTGTTAGCTAATGGATTGGTGGCGGATTAAAAAATTAAAATCCGTTAGCCACGGATCAGATTACGGATTGGAGGGTCAGAAATTTGACCCGATCCGCAATCCGATCCGTGACAATATATATATTTATATATATATATATATATATATATAATTAGTAATTATATGTACATACTTACATGGGTAAACCTAAAAAGTCAATATATATTATATTTGTTTATTTAACAATTGTGTTCATTTGAGTTGCGAATTAAAAAGTGTTGTGTTTGTTGGTCAATTTTTTTCTTGAAATTTTTTAAGTAGACAAAAAAAAATTCAAATAGGAGTACTAACTTAATCCGTCGATCCGATCCGATCTGTTCAATCACGGATCGGATTGGTGGATTGCCACAGATCGGATCAGATTGGATTTTTGCCAATCCGTAATCTGTGAATCTGATTAGGATTACATTCAACCCATATAAACTTGTAAATTAATGAGTTTATTTTTATCTAGCTCGTTTTTAACCTGCACACAAAAATAAGTCACCCAAATCCATTTATTATTGGACAAATCCGAACAGATTGGCGGGTGAGAACTTATCTTGCCACCTCTAGCTATAAGAAAAAGTTACTCTTTACATGTAAAATGGCATATATGGGTTCATTAAAGTAACCACTCGGGTTGCAGAGGAGGAAGTACATGTTAACGCCCATCTACCACTTTACATTCTTAATTAATTGTGTCTTTCTAATCTTATACATGGTTTAAATTGGCTAACCTAGACTAGTATTGCTTTGATTAACATAAGGGTCCGTTTGGTTAGATAGAACTATGATAGAAAGTGAAAGTGAAAGAAAAGTGAAGAGATAGAAAAGAAAATTAGGTTTTCAACATGCATTTGGTTAGCATGAAATTTTTTTAGTAAAGTTGTTAGAAAATAATGTTTTGTTAATTTGGATGGTATGAACTTGAAAAGAAAATAATTACACTTATCAAAATTACCCTTTGATTTTAAACACTAAAAAATAAATAAATTTGTATTAAATAAATTCAATCTCTTTCTACCCAATTGTTTATATTTATTTTTAGTAAAGAAATAGACGGTGCAAGTCATCAAAAAATCATGAGAGAGTATTTGAAGTTAAAAGTTAAGGTAAGACAAATAAAATATTATCTATTTTTCAAAACTAAAAGTCAGGGTATAATAGTGATGCTTCAATGCTAATATACATTTTCTAATTAGGTTGGTAAAATTATTAATAATGGTCATTTAGATTAGAAAGATAATTAGTGGAAATAGTCATCTAACTTTAAAAGGTAACTCTTTTTTTCAATAGGTATAAAATATAAAGAATTGAGAATTTCATTCTGATTAAAGAGTTGTAACTCTTGAGAATTTCAAAAGCCAACATGTTTGGATTATTCAACTTCTTATATTAAAATTTTAAAACATTATTTAATTAATAAAATTATAAAAACTGTATAAAAAAATTAAGAAAGCTATACAGTTTTTAATAGTATATGTGCATATGTATAGATATAATATAGCTTAATGTTAAAGCTAATAATATTGTATTAGTGAGAGATAACATGTTATAGTAGAAAAGTTACAGTGAAAAAGAGTTATAATAACTTACCACTTCGGTGAAATATGTGGATAGTGAAGAGAAATAAGGGACATGATAGTAAATTAAGATATAAAGTCACGAGAAAGTAAAATTTTCTTGTGTTTTATGGTATAAATTTTTTGAGGAAAATTGAGAAGTTATGGAATCCTATTTTCCTGAAAATTTTCACTTTCCTTCTAACTAAACTCCTAAAAAGTTTCTTTTCCTTTTCCTTTCCCGCTACTTCTTGCTAACCAAACGGACCCTAAGTGAATTTATAATTTTAGTATCACTCCCATGGAAGTACTCTATTAATGTACTTTGTTCATTTCCAGTTCGATCAAATGCTTCCAGTTGATTGTTTTCGCAACGGTTCTTATTCCCAGTTAAAAGTCCTCACTCATGACACAGTTGCAATTAACCTTGAAATATAATGAATGTTGTTTGATTCTTAATCAAGTAACTAATTCATTTTACCTTTTGTATGCAAAGCAATACTAGCTCAAGTACTACACCATCATGTGCATGACTGTAGATGTGTATGCTGGCAAACCAAAAATTTGTCCACCAAACAGTTAGGCTTATCAAATAGTAAGGCATATATATATATATATATATAAGATGTCATGTAACTTAATCGTATATCCAGAATATTCCAACTACAAACCATTTTGAACTCAAAGATGCACAAATCACATCGACTGTTTCAGAAGTTATTAGTCCACATTTCGTACGTGTTACCAATTATTCATTTTGATGCAAGTTACTTGTAGATTAATTCTGACACGGCTTACTATATGTTCTAGCTGCCTTGTTTAAAATCTATATTAAGCTAAATTACACAAACATAAACAAATTCATCTGTAAGTATTAATTTATAAGGAATGTTAGCGGCAGTCACGTGTTGGCACTAAGTATGTGACTGTTGCTCTGCACTCGTCTTCGATCGTTATTGCTCGACATTTGCCTTCAGTGTGACTGAAAGCGAGTGTCCAGTGTCAGTCGTGTTTGACTGAAAACGAGTGTTGAACGCAAAAAGTGAGTGTCAAGTGACTTGTGCTAAGTGCACGATTGTCACTGGGACTCCATTTTATTTAATTATCTTTTTAACTCTCATGAATTCAAATGATACAGGATCGAACCTATGACATTGAATGCGTGCACTTTGCTGTTATTGGTATGGTCATGGAAGAAAGATCATGTGGGGGTGTATGATGAGGGAATCAAGTTGTGAAGCATCCAATACCCAAAAAAATAAAATAAAATTGTGAAGCATCAAATCAAGCAAGCAAACACTTCCATCACTTTTTTAAAACATTTTAAATGGGAAACAATATATACACATATTTGGTATCATGCAGTGTCTTAATCTTAAGAAACTAAAGAAATTTACTTTAAAAATGGTACGTGTGGAAGTTATTTCCATCACTTTTGTCTAATATGAATTAGAAACATATGAGAGGCCACTGTCTTTCTTTGGTAAAGTATAAATTGTTTTTTTTTATTTTCCCAGTAAAGTGAGAGGCGTCTGTGGCACCATGTCATTTATCTATAAAACATTTCCATATATAGTAACACAACAACCTACTTTTTATGGTGCATAAAAGGCTAATTCTAATTTTTTTCTTTTTTTTTAATGCGGTCAAAAATTGAAATTAATGCACAGAGTAATGTATGAATTGATCTCAATTGAAATTATTACATGATAGATTAACAATACATGTGTAACTACCAAATATAACCACAAAAAAAAAAAAAAAAAAAAGAAGTTCAAACTAAAAAAGTGAAATATTTAATCTCATTATTGGAGTCGAGCCATTATACACACACATACGAAAGAATCAAAGTCAAGGGTGAAAGATAAATAGTTCATAGTTTAGTGGTTTTGTTGAAATTAGTATGTGTACATTTCGTCAAGAATCTTGTAACAAACTCTTGTTTAATGAGACAAAGAATTGTTCAAGGATTACCTTATTTCACGACCCTTAAAATCATATATAATTTTTTATTCTTTCCCGCCTCAAACTTTATTGTGTGTGCTTCACCTAGAGTTGTATTTTTAATTTTAAAGTGTCACGTGATATTACATTCTCAATTTAATTGTACGGAAAAGTAGTGAGGAGATTCGTATTCATGTTAAACGCATACATATATAGTTAAAAAAAATTATTTAATACAACTCAACTACCGTGTATTGAAAAATCTCATCCAATATAAACACTAATTTTTTCATAATAATAATAAAAAAACTTATAAATAAATATTTTATGCTAATAAAATTTTTATTTTTACAATATCTCGAAGTCCCCAATGCTTACTCTTACGGTTAGACAATAGCACATGTTGTTCTGCTTGCTTACCTACCTGCATGATCTGTTTATATTCTTGCCTACATGCAAATCACATGCTTATATATACTTACCGTACACTTCAATTCTATGTAGAAGGGCACATATAACCGTCCATAGATAGTAGATACTTGCATGTCTTTTGTTGAAAATGTCACATGTCAATACCTAACCGATGGCTATTCCATGTGCAACTAATTTGCCAAATTATATTCCACGTGCAGTACAACATGTCAAGTCCTTTAACCAACACCACATATTTTCTTTTCTATATGTCAAATGACAAATATGAAAGTGGTGGTTGTTTTATGTCAACCTCACCAGCCAAGTTTTCAATCTGCACCGGCTGCCAAACACTCCATCAGAATATATATATATATATATATATATATATATATATTTACTAGAGTATGTCTGTACCTACGGCACTATCGCGCACTCACAATCGTGACCGTTAGATGAAGTGATTTTAGACCATAAATAGCAAAAGATATTTTGAATCGCAGGATTGCTTTTTTAACAATTTTAAACCGTTGGATCACCGTTTTTGGCCTTAAACCGCATAATTACTTTTTTAACAACTCTGGACCGTTGGATTACCGTTTTTGGCCTTATTAGGCCAAACTTAAATGTAATATAGATATACCAGGGCCACAGAATGCTGGTTTTCTAGAAAAAGCACTAGCTTGTTAATGGTTCTTCCAGCATGAATTCAAATATCTCCTTCCATCTTATTATTAAAAATCTATACATATAAAGCTATATATTAAATCTTTGTTAAACCTAAATTATTCATTCTAAATTTGGACTGTACCTTAAATGATAGAACATAAATACATCAATTTTTAATTCTTCAATCTAGATGAAGCCTTGTTTGGATAAATTAATGAATTTGAAATCAATGACTTTGAACTTAAATAAAAGATTAGGTATTAAAGTTTGATCAAGAAATCCAAGATATGTTACATTAGTGATTCATTTGGTATGAGAGGAGAGATGGAGTAGGAGGGAGAGCCGGAAGGAAGGGGATGAGCTAGCCGTCCCTCATGGTTCGCCATTTTGATTTCATACGAAAGTGGGAAGAATAGGAGAGAGAAAAATAAAGAGTGAGTTAAATAAATTTGAAAAGACATTTTTACCATCATTTTAATGTTTTAATTTATATATTTAAGGGTCTGTTAGTAAAATAATAATACCATATATTTATTTTCTTTCCATTCATTCTCTAGATAGGAATGTTCCATCCACCCCTTCCTTCCTCTCTCTCCCTTCAATCCAATTTTTTATTCCTCCTATCAAATTGATGAGTTTTTTTTTTTTTTTCTTCTTTTTGAGAGTTGACAACAGAAAATATGAAAGGTTTATGTTTCTAAATGCCCCCAAATAGAATCATTATTGAAATGGGATTCAAATAACTTTTTGTGTGTTGTTATTCGAAATCAACACATATAATTCATCAAGTCAATTCATACATTTTATTAAAACTTAAATCTAAGTTATTAAATATAAATTTAAACTCGTTTGATTAAAAATTAAATCTAAATCCATTTATTTGGAGTCATTCGATCCAAACGGAGTCTTAGTTTACAAAACATTTGCCACCGTATATGCCCTTAGATTGCATACAAATTTTTTCAACTTAATTTCACGTGCATTAAAATAGACAATGGGATTTTGTCAAGGTGTTAAAAAAAATAATAAGATAATAATGTGATTCTGTGGGACGGTGATCACATACTCGTAAGTGAGGGTCTAGATTCTTTTTGCTGAATTAATTTATATTTACATCTATTAGTTCTATGACAACTAGGTTTGCAAATCAACTGAGATGAGTTTGAGTCAGTTTCAATTCAATTCGTTTCTTTTTGATGAACTCAAAAAGCTAAGCTCGGACTCCACTCGTTATTATTTTAAAAAGTTTAGACTTGGCTCATTTAATAACAAAAGTCATTCGTACTTGATTTGAACTCGTGTTCAAGATCGTTTGACTCGTTCATGAACTTGTACAAGTCTACACAAGTTTATGCTCATGAATCTATACAAGTCCATATTTATCAATGTATTCATGAGCCTATATAAGTCTATATTTGCGAATATATACGAGTCTAGACGAGCTGAGTCCAATAATATTCAGGATCAACTCGTTTACTAAACGAACCTATAAATCAAGCTCAATCATAATTCATTTGCTTAACGAATGAGTCTTAAATGAGACGAATTGGAAGTCTTCATAAACAACTTGGTTCATTTGTAGTCCTAAATCCTAATATTGACAAGACCCTTCCCCACACCATTTTGTTACACTTTAGGATAAAATAAAATCTCATATAGAGAACTAACCATATTAATCACCTTGTACAACCACCACCGTTGTCACCACCTCCTTCGCCGCCACCCTTACAACCACCACCACAGTCCCCACCACCACCACACCGTCGTCACCACCTCTTCCGCCACCACCCCTACAACCACCATCACAGTCCCCACCACCACAGTGCCCACCACCATAATACCCAAATGTTTCACACAAACCAACTATAATCCCAAATCGAAGACCCAAATGTATCACACAAACAAGCTCTGTTGTTATATATATATATATATATATATATATATATATATATATGTATATATATATATATAATCAATCGTAACTGTGAATCATTTATCAAAAAAAAATCGTAACTGTGAATCCGAGGACATTGCAAAACAAACCAATCAAATTGGAGCTTGAGTGATTGTGTTGGTTGTTAAGGGTTTGTGCAATTTCTGTAAATTCACACTCACAATTTATTGATGACGAAGATCGAAGTGAAGTTGGTTGGTCTATAAACATATATACACAGATTTAAAACCAGAGATGCGAAGTCAGGGCGATAAATTTTTGGGTTGTGTAAATCTATTCAAAGCACCAAAACCATGAGGGTCCATATTGTCGGCGGCGTCAACGACCTTTTCAATCGAAATCATTTGCTTCGACGGTCAACCTCTGCGCACTTTGGCTGTGTATATTTGTGTGTATAGAGAAAGAGAAGGAATTAGAGTTTGGATTCTCTGAATTCAGAGATCTATGGAGAGAGAGAGAGTGGTGGTGGCGGATATGGTCGTGGTGTGGGATGGTGGTGGCGATGTGGTCATGGTGTGGGGATGGTGGCGGCGGAGGCGGCAATGACGACGACAGCACAGATGGGGATGATGGTGGTTGTAAGGGTGGGCACTGTGGTGGTGGTGGTGGTTGTAGGGGTGGGTAGGGACTGTGGTGGTGGTGGAGGCATTTTGGACCAAAATAATACATATTGATGTATTTGTAATTACTTTTTGTTAAGTTGAAAAATGTTGCAATAGTTTTTGGTATTTGATGTATTTGTAGTATTGATTTCATAACTAGACAAAAATCAAATTATCCCAAATTATTATATACCACGTAAATTATGTGCATTGGGGAATCCACCCCTAATAACACTCGTGAAAAATAGAAAATAGTGTTTTATCACCGGCGAAATTTCTACCTTCAAGGAATTTTCAAGTACTGTAGAATTATTTCTTCAAAAGAAAAAAAAAAAGCAACAAAATAAAAGGACAGTTTTGAGAGATACAAACCAGGAAGGTGGGCACTCTTGATTGGCCAAACATCAATTTTCTTTATTCAATTTTTTATAAAATATCTTACACAAATTATTAGATATTTTTATACATAAGTCAATCAAAATTTATATTCAGATTTTCTTTATAATATTTTATTAAACTTTTTCAATCCAATTTTTTTTTAGTTAGAGAGTTTTGGTAGGCCGAACCTACACTGACCATATTATCATGTAGTTTTACGTATTATTTATTTTAAAAATCCTCTCACGTAAGAAGACCCAAATTGGCCTCACTTTTTACCATGCCTCTTTATATTTTTCACCTCAAACTCATTTTCTTTTATATCTTTTACTGTTTCATCTTCAAGTGTTGCACTTGCTGAAGTGTCAAAATACCACGCCGGGATATTGTAGATTTTCTTTTTCACTAGCATGACAAAATCTCTCTCTCTCTCTAAATCTCCTGCAACAATTATACTTTTCATTTTTAAAGCTTTATTGCCCTCCTTTTCTGACTCTTTTTTCACTCTTTCTTTTAGTTTTTGATTCAACACAATCTTACCCTTCACTCTTTTTTCAATCGTGGGTTATCAGTAAATTTTGGGTTTTTTTTTCCTGTTCCGGATGTTTATATAAGAAACAAAAGTGATATATTAGATTCTCAAGTTTTATTCCATTTCGGTTTTTAGAACTGGAGAGAAATTATCACTAGTTCTTTTAAGCCAAATGGTCTAACTTCAGTATTTGAGTGAAGGGTTTAATAAATTGTGACAATAAACTTCTTTGTTTACCCAAACGGATTAGTACTCTTAACCTTCTAGCTAGGATTTCTTTTTCTTGACATATATTAAATAAATCACATGTTAGCATATTCAATCTCTTATATGTGATCAAGAAAACAAAGTTGTTTGTCAAATTTTATCCTTCTAGATTTAAAGTGGTTTTAGAACTGCAATCAATTAATTTATATTGAAAGGTCATTGGAAATGTTGAAACAATCCAATGCCAATACAGTTTTTAAATGAATGGCAATAATTATCAGATTCACTGTATACATGAGAGAAGAAATTTCTCACTTAGAATTTGGTAAATGTAAAAAAAAAATTGAAGAAGTAAAAAACATCTAACTAGTATTGAGAAAATAGGTCACCACTATCTCACACAAATTATGAGATTTGGTCAAATTATATTCGGAGAGATCGGTTTGACCTTTGTTTCTTTCACCTTTCCTAAATTAATTTTTTCGGTGGCTCGAATAAATTTTAAGAGTGAAAAGACAATTTTTCCATTGCATTATATTTCAAATATGGTAAAATACAATGGCATTCTCTTAGATTTGTCGTAATTGCACTGACCTCCCCTGAGGTTTGCCATAATTGTATTGACCTCCCCTATGATGATTTAAAATAATATTTTAAGATGATTTTACCATTATACACTCAAATAATTTAATAATAAAAAATTATATAATTTCTAAAATGATATGTACGCTTCCATGCACACGACACCACCAGTTTGGTCATTTTTGTCAACCCGTACCCGTGACTCACAACAAAACTCAACAACTCGGTCCACATATTCAATTTTATGCATGTGTTTATATATATATCACCATGATTAAAGATCTTTGAAAATAATTTTTGGCGATTGATTAGAAATATTAGGAGCAAAATCGAAGATCAATGGTGGTCATGGGTGGTGACCGTGGTGGTGTAGCAGGTGTACAAAAGAAAACTGGACAGAGAGAGAAAGTATAATGTGAGTAAAAATGTTATTTTAAAAATCAGATTTTTTTATAGAAAAGGTCAGTGCAATTACAACAAACTTCAGGGGGGTTATTGTATTTTACCCCATTTGAAATATAATGTGATATTATAATGTAAGAGCGCACAAAATTATCTTTTCACACTTAAAATTTACTCCGAACACCACAAAAATGAATTTAGGGGAGGTGAAAGAAATAAAGGTCAAACGATTTCTTTGAGTATAATTTGACCAAACCTTAGGGAGGTCAATGATTTTAACCCTAGAATAAATGTGTGTGTTACTCTACATATATATATATACACACACACACAAATGCGCGCGCATTTACGTGAGTTATATAATTGTGACGTAGAGACGAAGAGAGGAAGTTGTGTAATGAGAGAGAGGTGGTAATGAGGTGAAATGGGAATGAGAGAAGATTTTGTATAGATTGAGCAAAGGGCACTGTTGTCCACATAATTTATAAAAATGGGTGTATTTCGGTCTTTCATCGCACTACTAAAGGAGAAAAATGTCTTTTCAAGCATTCTAAAGGTATTTTGGAATGTAATGCCCAATCCACCCATTCATTTGTTTGGTATGAATTTTAAGGTAGAAATGGTCATTCACTTATAATGAAAATCAATTCTCAAGCATAAAAATCCATTCCACAGTTAAACCTATGGAATGAGAATTTCATTCCTAATAAAATTTTAAAAAAATCATATTACCAAAAAACCATTCACTTCTACCGCCACTGCCTCCATCACCACACCGCCGCCATTGCCACCTTCCTCCACCACCACCTTCGCTGCCACACCGCATCGCCACCACTTGCACCATCCCCCTCACCACACCACCTTCACATCACCACCTTCCTCCACAACCACACTGCCACCGCCACCCCCACCCCCACCACACCATTGCTACCACCTTCACCACCACACCACCTCTATATCGCCACTTTCCCCCACCACCACACCACTGCCACCCTATCACCTCCACCACCTCCACATTGCCACCTTGTTCACCACCACACATTTGTTAGTTTAATTTATTTGTCACTAGGAGAGGTATTTTTGAACAATTTAATTTAAAATTTATTTTATTCTTATATCATTTCGTATTTGCAACCAAATAATAGAATGAGAATGACTATTACATTCTGTAGCAAAGGAAAAAATCGCCAAATGACACGTGTAACCAACGAAACACATGGCGGCCACATCACCTTCCACATCACCCATGACAAGATGACGTGAATTCACGGAAAGACCCAAAATCTCCTCCTTATTCGTCGATACTAAAGCACTGAATTCCTGCAATGAATATAGGCAAAATTTTATGAGGAAAATGAGAATAGACGGAGAAATTGAAGGCACAATCATTGTATGCATGAGATTATTTAAAGACTGAATAGAGAATGAGAAAGAGGACGAATTTTTGAGAGATAAGTTTTATTTTTTAAGTGTAGCATCAGTTTTTCTGTACCTACACATTCCATTCACATTCTCATTTATTCCTAGATGCATTCCACTCCATTTTCGCGAATCAAACACAACATAATAAGAGTTTCTATTGCAACAAAACTATGACGTACTTTTGAAAAAGTACATGCATGTATGAAAACTCATTTGATTAAAAAACTAAGTTTAAAAAAATGTTTGATTTAATAACAAACCTTTAAAATACTTCTTGCAATTGTTTTCAAAATTCTTAAATCTAAAAAATTGTCTAGGAAAAATTAAACCACCAAATCCTTTGAATGTCATAACTATTTATTTTCTCAAAACTTTGTCCCAAAGAACACATACAACTAAAAGCAATATATTCTTGTAAAATTTTAATGTTTTTTAATTTGTAACATAATATTTATTAAAAAAAATATTCTAACCAAATACAAGCTAGAAGATTTATTTTTCTATCTTCACTAATCTCACTTTTTGTTACTTCGATTTTCTAACACAATTTTCTTCATGACTAAATGGAGAAACTTCACATTTTGTAACCCTTTAATTTCCATATAATAGCACTTATAAGATGGCATATGTAAAACATCTACTCTCCATATGCCAATTGCAACGGATCTCCACTCCCAGAATACAGAGTATCTTTTCACTTTTATGATTCGTTTGGTAGAAAGAAAGGAAGAGTGGTGGATGGAAGATAGGAGAAAATTTCTTTCGTTTGGTAGAGAATATGCAAAAAGGGAAGAGAAAAGACGATGGATGAGTCATCATTCCTCTTTCACAAATTTTCATTCCTCCAAATTTGGACGGAAGACGAGAAGAAAGAAAGACAATGCTATTATAAAAAATTTAAATTACAAAACTATTTTTATTTCTCTTCCCTTCTCTTATAACCTACAAAGTAGGGTATTATTTCCTTCTCTTTTCTTCCATTCAACCAAACAAAAAGAGGAAAAAACACAATCTCTTCTCTAGAAATGTCTCATTTATCTCTCTTTCTCTCCCTTCCATATAATTTTCTTCCTTCCTACCAAACGGAGCATTAATGCACTTGCGACTTCCTTCCTCAATAGTGCCGCTATCATGTGCGAAGTGAAGCTTGGTAGGAGCTTGAGCTAAGAGAATAGAGCAAACTCGACGTCACAAAAGCAGGGATAGATCGCTCAAAAAAGTAACTCGAGATAGATACACAATTCTTTCTCCTGTCCTTCACTTAGAAAGAAAAGCCCATTTTTCAGAATGAAAATGTCGATAGAATAGCCTTCTTGTGTTACCTTCAAAGCCTGATTAATACACTTTAGGTGAGGTGCACGTCTTTCATTGTCTTAAGTTCTCCCTTGCTTCTCTGGCATTAGGAGCTTTCTTTATTGTCCTTCTGTTATTGCGCAGTCTTCCTTTTTTTTTATTTATAGAGAGAGGCGCTTTCACATCTTCTTAACCCGGAATGGCTGTGTAGAGGATGGACATACGAAGAGCCCTCTGCGAGAGCTCATTTTGATAGAAGGACTCGGTGAGCGTCCTTCAATGCTTACTTTGTTAGTTATTTTGCCTACTTCATAGGTGTTGGTTGAGTGGTGACAGGATTCCTTTCCAATAGACCGTAACCATTATGGATTCTCCTTCTAGTAAAAATAGAGAAGCTGCGAAACTGGCTAGGGCATATGCCTTTGCGTTCTGTCCCCTTGGCACATATTCAATGTTGAAATATGCGAATGTGCGTGCTAATTCGCTCGCTGCTGTATAATAAGGTAAAAGATTTGATTTTTTAACTTCATAAACGCAGTTCATTTGGTTAATTTATAACTTTGAGTTACCCCAAACTTCTAGTTGATGTACTTTAATGTCATAAGCTAGTTCCATTCCCATAATCATATTTCGACATGTTGTTGGAACATGACTCGAACAAAGATGAAAGAATGCAATTGAAGGCGCTTCACGAGATTAGAAAAAGACTCTAGCACATAAGAAAAAAAAAATCCTCACATATGTGCTCCTTGATACGAGAGCTCTCTCTTGTATACATTAATTCTGTTAGTGACAGCATCACTGGTGGTAATGGAGTGGGGATGGTGGTTGTTGTCGTCGGTAGACATGGTGTGGGGATGGTGGTGGCGGATGTGGTTGTGGTTGTGGTGTGGGGAAGGTGGTGGCAGCGACAACAACACTGGTGGGGATGGTGGTGGTTGTAGGGATGGGAACTGTGGTGGTGGTGGTTGTAGGGGTGGGTGGGGATTGTGGTGGTTAGGGCATTTTGGACCAAAAAGGTGCTGGGAGCATTTTGGACCAAAATAGTAAATATTGATATTGATGTATTTGTAATTACTTTTTGTTAAGTTAAAAAATATTATAATAGTTTTTTTGTATTTGATATATTTGTATTATTCGCTCCACATTTAGACAAAAATTAAAGGACAATACTTATCTACTTACCGATGCGTAGGTGGACCCTCCTGACCGCTGATGTGTTCCAATAAAAAATAAACACATCAACTTTAATTACAAAATTAAATTTAAAATGCAATAAAATACTTATTTATTACACTTTAAAGCTGATGTGTTCATTTTTTATTGGAACACATCAGTGGTCAGGTGAGTTCACCAACACACCGGTGAGTAGGTAAGTATTGTCTAAAATTAAATTATCCCAAATAATTTCTCCTACCTTCCGCTGACGTGGCCGTCTCTCTCCTTCCGTGCCTCCACGTCATCCCCTCTCCTAAAGTGCGCCGAGGTCCCCGTTACACCACCGGATCAACAGTATGTCCGGCGCAAGTTAGCCCACGCCACCACCAGAATATATAACTAACATGTGGAACCAAAAAGACTCCAATTTCACTGCTCTGTTTTGGTATGCTTCATCTATAGATCCAGCCGTGATTTCTCCCCGATATTTGGATATAGACCGTTGGATGGTATTGATAGTGTCAGTTGCTCAACTTTCTGTGTAATTAACTGCTCACTTTTCGATTATGGTTTTAAAACGTGAGGATTTTATATGATAATGATAAATGTGTTCACCCTTTTTGTCTGTTCGGTGGATAAATTAGGTTTATGTGGGATGGGGATTTTTTCAAGTCGAAACCCTAATTTCAATTTCTCTGTGTTTTGGTGGGTATAAAAGGAGACCATTCATTGAAGTTGTCTAGCATCAGCTATTTGTTTTTGTTTATCTTTTTTGATAAATCAGAGTCAATTCTTGGTAATGAGGTTTTAGTGTACGTTTGTGATTGGTTTAATTGTGAGTATGGGGAGGAATGAGGTTGTGTTGATCGAGGGCATTGGCGGAGGAGGTGACATCAGTAGTAAGAGCAACGATGCTATTGTGGATCGCAGTAAAGTTAGAATTTTGTTGTGTGACAATGACATAAAGAGTTCGGAAGAAGTTCTAATGCTTTTGCGAAATTGCTCATACCAAGGTATTGGTTTTGCTTGCTTTGTTGTCTAGATGGTTATAGTATAGAATTTGTAAACAAAACTTGTTTCTCTATTGTTGATCACAGCAAAGTTGGAATTTTGTTGTGTCACAATAATATAAAGAGTTCGGAAGAAGTTCTAATGCTTTTGTATAATTGCCCATACCAAGTTATTGGTTTTGGTACTTGTTATCCAGTTGGTTTTGGTAAAGAATTTGTAAACCAAACTCGGTTCTCTCTCTCATTCTCTTTAATCTGGGATGCTAACTGAGAGTATGGGTGTTTTGGAAGGTTGAATAATTTAAATTTAATGTAATTGTTATGTAATCTAGATGATAGATATTGTTTCATGTGTTTTTTAGTTATGAAGCACAGTAGTTTATACAGGACAAGTTATTTGAGAAATGGACTATTTTAATTCACGTTTCTTGTTACCAGAATAAAATTTCTCTGGTTTAGTTTGAAAACCAATATTGATTGAGGGATGCATGTCATGCTACATGAGATTCAAATATAAAGGAGGATCCCACCTACATCTCCCTAAAAGAGCATATAAAACTAATTGCCACCAAACTTAGAATCTCTAGTATATTTGACAAAGTATTTAAATTTCGCTATTTGTAATCACAATCTCTGCAACATGTTTATAGTTTCCATGATTTCTTTTATGTAATATGTCCTAATTAATAATTTACATTGTTTTTAGTTTTTTTCTTTTTTTTTTTTTCTACTTCTGATTTAAAACAAAAAAGGTGATTTCAATAATTGAAGGAAAATTTATATATGTTATATAGAAAAGTGTATTAATTTAGTCTATATTTTTTAAATTATTATTAATTAAATAGAATAAATATGAAATTCAAATAAATTTATATTTTTTAAATTTGTTTCATTCAGTACTTATAAAAAAAAATTGTTTCTTTTGGTAGAATTTCATGTAAAATGTCTTGGAGACGAAATCAGTTAATTTACATAAATGATGACTGTAATTCTTTATTTCTATTTTTTTTAAGATGATGTAGTTCTATTTCTGAAATTGAACCATTATTAGTCATGTTTTCGTTTTATAATTTGGGTAAACTAAAATATATTAATGTCAAGGTTTTATATAAATCTGAAAGGCGTATAAAGAGGAATTGCAGTAAATATATGACTTCATTAAAGAATAGGACAACATTGTCTTAAAACGTAGAAGTACTTGTTGATCTTTCCACTGGAAAAGTAGGACTGATTAGTAATTTTCTGTTCTTTTTCATTGGAAGTGCACTAACTTCCGAAAGCGCTCCATCATATTGGTTTGATATACTTGTATTTCGTCTAAAAGTAATGTGTATTTTTCACTATGCTGACTGTGGACGACTGTTGGTTTATAGTAACTTCTGTGAGGTCAGCCAGACAGGTGATTGATGCACTGAATGCTGAGCGGCCTGATATAGACATCATTCTTTCCGAACTTGACCTTCCCATGGACATAGGCTTGAAGATGTTGAATTACATTTTGAGGCATAAAGAATTACAATGTATTCCTGTGATCAGTAAGCTTGGTTTTGTTTCTATTTTCATTTACCTAAATGCTTGGTTTCTTTTTTTTTTTCTCTTCCTTTTTCATCTTAATTACAGACTCATTTTCACTGTCTATTCTTATTGTTTCACTAAGTTATGTCGGCACAGGATGAGGGCTCTATAGTTGTCAAGTGCTTGAGACTCGGGGCTGCTGATTTTCTTATCAAATCTTTACGCATGAATGAGCTTTTCAACTTCTGGGCGCACATGTGGAGAAGGCGGCAAATGGTATGTAACGGTTTTATTAATCCTTTAATATGTTTAAACCACTCCTTTGTGACCTTAGTGAAATATTTAAAGAGATCTAAGGTAGTTTGGTAAGGCACTTGATAGATAGAATATGAAGCAGAAGCTAGGAAATTAGAACAGCCTTTATCTGGGGTTTAACCTAGGAGACACTATATAAAATGATATTTTTTTTTATTGCAAGAACTCTCTGTACTCCTCACTATACTGTCATTTATTTTCTATTCTCACAAAAGAAAGTAAGATAAATTACCTCGATCTCCCCTGAGGTTTGGAGTTATCACCCACCAATAGAAGTTAGGTGAAAATTGCAGTTGACTTCCCTTGAGCTTTTATTGACTTTAAGATATCCTAATGTCGTTAACGGACAATTAAGTCCATTAAGGAATCTTTACAGAGTACCAATATTGCCCTTCGTTTTGATATAAGACTTTTGTAACCTTATTCATCACAATTTTCTTCCTCCACTCATTTGACATTATTTCTTATTCTAGAATTTTGTTAAATAAATTTTTTTTGGGCAAATAAATCTACGGTAATAATCAACTTTGTTAACCATTCAATTTCTATAGTTCCTAAATTTCTCCTTACCTCTATAGGTAAGTTATCAAGTCCTATTGCTTTAATTTTTACACATCTTCTTAAGTGGTTCTTCTACTTTCCTTGGTAGTAATTTAATTTTCCATTCCTATATAAGGTTCATTACTTATTAGTTCCTCTCTAGTATATTCCTCATTTAGTAATTGTTGAAATTAATATTTTCATCTCTAATATGTCATTCTCATTAACTAATATTGTTTGATCTATATCCTTAATAGATCTATCTTGATTCACGTCTCTAGTCAACTTTTTTCTATTTTTTGCCAACTTGTAAATACTAAATAGCCTCTTCACCCACTTTTGTACATTAATATATATTTAATTTCCAATTACAATTCTCATTTTGGACACTTGAGAAGCTATTTAATATAAAACACAAAATTGTAATGTCAAAAAGATGAATGAGTCTTTTATCAAAACGAAGGGCAATATTGGTACTTTGTAAAGATGAATAAGGTGGAATACCAAGGGATGTAGTTTGGTGGGCTCTACAAAGAAAACAAGTCCCTATAAATCTTTGAAATCTTATTCAGGATATATAGAGTGAGTTTGGGGCTAGAGTTCGTACTCTATGCGAAGAGAGCCGAGAGACTAGTGATTTCTCTACAAAAGTAGGATTAAACCATGGCTCAGTATTAATTCCATATTTATTAAAAGTAGTTTTGGATGAAATAATGAAGGATATCCAAGAGGACATTCCATGATATATGTTGCTTGCTGACGACATAGTTAATTTTGATACTTCTAAGGAAACCTTAACAATAAAATTAGAAACATGGGAAAGTGCTTAGAATTGAAAGGCCTAAAAATTAGTAGGATGAAAACATAATACATGGCATGTAAGTTTAATAAAGTAGTAGAGTACAGAAATATAATTGCCATAATCCAAGACCAAAGGGCTACTTAAAATAGTCATTTTCGATATTTAGGGTCCATTATACAACAAGATAGAGAGATAGATAATGATGTGGTAAGTAGAATTGGAGCAAAGTGGACAAAATGAAGAAATGCTAGTGTTATGTGACAAAGGAATACGAAATAAGTTAAAAGAAAAATCTTATAAGATGGTTATAACGCCAGCTATACTATATAAAGCAAAATGTTGGGCATTCAAAAAAGAAACAAGAACAACCCATTCATGTAGCTGAAATGAGAATGTTAAGATAGATGGTAGAAGTTACTAGAAAAGGTAGGATTCATAATTAACATATGCAAGAGAATATAAGAGTTTAAATATAATATGAAATGTGGCTTGTAATAAAAAAGAATGAAAAAAAAGAATTCATGTGGCTGACCCCAAAGGCAAGGATGGCGATGATTAATGTACATATTAAATATATACGCAAATTTGCAAACTTTTAGGTTTTGCAAAATTGTAAATTATATCTTCATATATTTAGAAAGGGCTAGCCCAATGCACGAGACTCCCGCCATTGCAAGATCTGGGGAGGGTCAGATGTATGCAGCCTTACCTTCGCATGCGGAGAGGCTGTTTCCTTGTTTCTAACTCGTGATCTCTAGGTCACAATAAAGCAACCTTATTGTTGCGCCAAGGCCCACCCTCACATGTTCATATATTTGGAGTGTAAAATTTGCAATAAATCTTACGAAATATATTGATATAATATATTCTATTAATACATGATTAGAAATAAAATGTATATACATACCACAGATTATATATATACATATATGTAGGTTATAGAGTTGAGCCACCTCATCAGCCATTGTCGCCACCTTCTACTCTATTTCCTCTCCTTTCCATTGCTGCCAACTCCTTGGTTTCGTTTCCTCTCTCCCTTTCATTGGCACCACATCTTTGATCTTCCTACCAACAGCACCTCCCTATTCTCTCTTCTTTACACTCCTAATTTTACCTCTATGTACAAACCCAACAAGAAGTCCATTGTTCTTGTGCCACCACTTAAATGGTTATCAAGATTACCCATATCCATCTTAATCATTACTATTTCCATGGTCAAATACCAGCAACCCTATAACCACCGTCATCACCCCCTTCAAGCTTACCAACAGTGGCCCCCTTCAGAACATTTCTGACAATGGTGACAAGCTCCATTTTCCTTAATTTTCAACACCATTTTTTCATTTTACATGATAATTGAAAATGAGCCCTAATCAGTGATGGAGTGTTGATTGAGGATTAGGCTAGATGATTTTTTAATCTCCTATTGGTGGTGGTGACAGTAGTGGTGAATGTGGGCTTGAAGAGGAGTAGATGGTGGTGGAAAATCGATAAACCCAGATGCGAAATAGGTAGTTGTGATTCGTGATAGTTGCTTGGTGGTTGGTGTGGATATTTGAGATGTGGCGGCAGCGGCAATAATGTGGAGAGGTGGAGCCGGTGGTCGTGTAGGTACACAAGGTTGAGTAGAGGGAACACAAGGAGGTGGAAAAGAGAAAATATGGAATTTACATGTGGGCACTTGTAATATTGAGGATAAAAATTATAAAAGATTGCAAATTTTTGGGATGTTAGGGTTTTTGACTCTAATAGGGTGTCAGAGTTATTTTAGTGTACGCTCTAGATGTGGGTGATAACTTAAAACCTTTGGGGAGGTTAAGGTAAATTAACCAAGAAATAGCTTACTTTTATGTGAGTAAGCTTACCTAGTGGCTTCCCTCGTAGCCATCTCAAATCTCCCTAAAGCAACATTCCTGTAATCATATTGCTCTTCAAATTATTTATCACGTGGGCAGCTTGAACTGGCAGAAAAGAACATCTTCAACTATGAATTTGATCTACGGGCATCAGATCATAGCGATGCTAGTACAAACAACAGTACTCTGTTTTTGGATGACACAGATGACAAATCCCGGAAAAGTGTCAATTGGGAGATGTTTGTGTCAACTCATCAGAAAGATGAGGTGAGTGTGATGCAGTAATTGAGATAGGTAACTAAGTCATTTTTCAGTTTATTATTAGCTTGGTGACAATCAGCATATTTACCATTTAAGAAAACTTGTTTTCTTGATGGCACTCATGCTGAAAATCATGCTTTTTTATTGATTTCTGGATATTCTATCAAAATTATCCTTTTTGATATCTGAAATATGAATGTTAAACCTTTTGCGATTTTCCTATGACATCTTCCATTTTGTTTATATTGCTGGGGAAGGAAAAAGAATAGGTTCAAGAAAGCTTTGAACTAGAGTTGTATCTAGGTTTTACTACTGTGTTACAATGTGGTACTCAGGGTATCTCATAGATACATAATGCAAAATGATGGGTACCACTCAGTGTACTCCTCCCAACACCCACAAATAGGGGGGACCTCTTTGGGTAATTTGCCTTTACACAGGTCAAAATAACTGAGCAACAAGTTAATAAAAAAGAAGAAATTGAAAAATATGGACCATGTAGGGTTTTTAATAGATAGATAAGTGGTGGGGGCATATAAAGTTAGGAATCTATACCTTGTGTTTACCAAGAATAAGATATTAAGACCTTGGTGGAATTTAAATTATTGGCATCTTCAAGGAGGAACAAAACTTTGAATAGTGCTAGAAGAACTCGTGAATTAAAACAGAAAGTGTACATGTAAAAGAGGAGAAACTGAGAGGGAAAAGTTTTTTATTTCGTTTTCAAGATAAAGAAAATTTACGCATTCGCTAGAGATTTATGTTTTCTTAACAAACTCAGGTTCAAAAATCTTGCTCAAGTTATGATTATTTTTTTAGGATCAACAAATCATAGTATTTCTTCATCAGAAATGATAAGCACTTTTAGATGTATCACATCTTGATTGAAATATAAGACATTATTTGGCATGTATAGTACATAGAGTATATAGTATCATTGAATTTTAACAGTTTGAGTAGTTTCATAAGAATTATAAATTTTTGAAATAATTTTTGCAAATTTTGCATGTGTGTGTTTACAACTATTTTAAAGATACTTTGCTTTCTTTTGTCTTTCCTCTAAAACAATAAAATAAAAAAACAAATCTTCTCTCCAAGCCTAGAATGCAAAACCATGTATTTCTGACTTTCCTTTAACTAAAAGGCACCTAAATTTTTATTTTTTATTTTTAAAAATTTTGAAACTTTAGAGGCTTCTATTTTGTGGGTTAAAACTTGGAAACTAAAAGCTATGCATGGCATATGAAATTTTTATCACATGATTTGGCATGTATATTATGCTTAACATAAAATATCATACAATTTCAACGGGTTGGGTAGTATCGTAAGAAGAATAAATTTTCAAAATACTTTTAAAATATGCATGTGTTTGTGCGTGTACAACGATTTTAAAGATACACTGGTTTGCCTGCCCTCATCAACAATAAAATAAAATAAATAAATATATCTTCTCTCGATGCCTAGAATGCAAAGACATTTATTTTTGTTTTTCCTTTACATAATGACACCTAATAATTTTAGTTTTTCTTTTGAATATTTGAAGGCACTTGACCTTCTATTGCATGTGAAACTTTTGGGTCTTGTAATTTGTAAGTCAAAAGTTGGAACCTAAATGCTATGCATGCCATACCTTGTAATTAATAGTTACGTAATATAAGTTTAAGTTTAGAGCAGTTTGCAACTTTGTATGATTGCATCTTTTTTTATATTATTATTATTTCTTTTAAATTTTAAATCTATTTTTGAGAGAGTGGGTGAACGATTTGGAACTCTATTGTAGAATTTTGTCTACACCAAATTTAATTAAAAATTGTGACTACATCTTTAAAAGCAAATGATAGACTTGGAACTTTAAAATTTGATCATATTTAAAACCAAAAGATATAGAAGGTTTTAACAGAAGTGGACATGGTAGTAGGAGACGAGTCATCAAATTATGTATGTACATACAGATACATATGTACACATGCATACAAATATGTATCATATCATTGCTTTTTCCCTTTATGCGACAGAGGTGATAAGTCCTTAACATTAAAATGTAATTTTTTTAGTATAATATCATAGTATAATTGTTAGGAAAAGCATAATAGAGGTTCTAAATACTTAGACTCTCTCTTGAAAAGAATAATTGAGATATAACGAGAATGTATCATATCTTATTTATTCCAAAGTTTTAAGTCCACACAATATAAATTATATAATTCTCAACTTTTTTCACAATTTCTTTTTTAAGAGTTTGTCAGTAATAATATATATAACATGACAAACATTTCTAATTTTAATGCTATATATAGAGATATATATATTTTAATTTTCATATACATCAAAATATATGCGATATATCTATACATTTATATTGCCATGTGCCCTTATCCTAGTTTTTAAGAATTTGTCATATCATTCTGTCCATACTTAGCATCGCGTTGTGTCCGTCTCCCGTATCCGTATCCAGTAGAACACTATTTTCTTAAGGGCACTGTTGGAATTTCATTTACTTTCTAAGTGGAAGTTGTATTGGTTATATCCTAATCCAAATCGGATCCATGCTGGATTTCTAGATTACAATCATATCTGAGCCAGATTTTATTGTCGGATTTGAAATTACAAACCAAACTTGATAAAATGGGTCTAAGGTCAGATTGGACTTCAAGTCCAACCCAATCCCTTTCATGCCCTAATCATAATAACAAGTAATAGGATCCATCCAATGAGTTCAAGTTATATGTTAGTTTTGATGAGCTTTGTGTTCTGTTCATTTCTTTATAATAAAATATCTTTTCCTTTTTGTGAGTCGACTATGTCCAAACTAACATTCATCATTGGCATGCAATATGAATTTATATTTTTTAGTTTAATGCTGCTGTTGCTGTTGCTCCTGTAATGCCTCCACTTGCTGATTCATTGGTTTATTGTCCTGATATGCCAGGAAATAATGACCGGCAAATAGGTGAGCAGCTCCACATGGTTTTGTACTTTAATGATGTTATGACATTATAATGTTGTTGAAAAATGCAATTTTAAAATGATATGATAAGATTGTTTTTATTTGTATACATCCTGTGTATATTGGACATCAAATGGTTATATTCAATTCATTAATTTTTATAGCATTTGAATTGTCCATTTTGCTTTTTGTTATAGCTCTACGTTTCAATTGATCTAATCTTAGGTTCTTTTTTGTGGTTTCATAAAACTAATATTTTCAATCTTATAATATCATTTGCGTGAGTGACTCCTTTCTCCACTTTAGAAGATAAATTTATCCTTTAAGATGCATTTAGAAGCAAATTGCTGATATTGGATTGAACTTTGTTAGCTTTGGAATGATTAATAGATAAAATACAATCATTTGACTCATTACTGTTTGATGGATTTTTCTAGCTGTCTGCTCATAATCGGCTTGCCATTTTTTTCAGAAGCTTCGTTTTGACTCAGCTTGATCAAACAAGTTGACTTGAGTTCGTGTTTTAGCTTATGCCAGTGCTCAAAGATTAAGCTCAGCTCGTTTAGCCACATTGAAATCTACTCTCATACCTAGAATATATGTAGACATATTAATATACACACGTATATCTGTATATAAAGCCTAGATCTATAATTGTACAAAAAGTCACTATACCTATAGCTATATCATCAAATCAGAGGGAAAAACAGAAAGCACGGTTTTAAATTTTTAAATTTTTGAGAGATTTCATAATCACGAGGGAAAAAGAAAAGGAAGAGCAGGAAGAAAGTAGATAAAGAAGGGCTGTTGATAGGAAAGAGTATCACTAGAACGCGATTGCTAATAGGTAATGGAAGTGTTAAGAATGGGAAAAGCAACAGCTTCTTTGAGTTGGATATGAGGTACATCACTTTTTCGGAAGAAGAAAAGGAAAAGATGATGGAATCATGATGTGTCTCATGCGCCACTGCTATGAACACTTATTTTAGGCAATAGACGAAAGGATAAATTTTTAGACTGATTTTAGGTATCCTTATGTTTAGGGATTTTTGTTATTTTTTAAGGTTTATCTTTTCCTATTTTTGAGCTTAGTTTTGTTGATATATATATTGTTTGATAAATTCAGATTATTATGTTTCTTGATTGATTGTAACTAATATAAATTGAGTTTTCCCCTAATTTCTTCTCTCTTCTTTCTCTTCTCTCTTTCACTCTTCTCTTTCCCTTGTACTGCTTCTAGTCTACTACATCAGTTTTGTGTAATAGCATTCACATTCTATGTCAAATTGGTATTAGAGCCTTTGCATTCTACATCAAAAAGGGAAGGAAAGTGCTGATATAACCAGATGCAGCAAACTGTCATATTGCAAGTCAGATGCCAGAGAGCAACATCGGAGAAGAAAGCAATTTCTTTAAGCTCTCTCTCTCTCGCTACACACACACACACACACAAACACATCTTTTCTTTTCTCTCTCTTTCTCCCTCTGCACAGAAATATACTGCCCAGAATCCTTCGTTTCCTTTTCCGGTAAGTAAGAATCCTTTGTTTCTGCAAGACAAATAATACAAATATAAATTGATGGGACAAGACAAACAATATTTTGTTGTTATATATTACAGGTATATAGATTTATGTCAAGATGCTAAAGGTTTTGTTATATTTTGTTAATCATTTTTAACATCACTTCATTTAAATTTGCAAGTAAGAAGAATATGTAAACAGAAGAACCAAAGGAGACAAGCTCCTTTAAGTTATTGAGTTAATTGAGCCAAGTTCAGTCTTGGTCAAGCTTGCCTTTACTCTTTAGTAAATGAGCGGGAAACTTTTGCTTTGGCTTGGCTCATCAATCTTGATTAGCAAGATTGAATCATACACGTGCCAAGTAGGGAATGGCTCTGTTCATTTTCAGCCTTTCTTATTTATGCTTCGAAAAACATGTAGGTATACCTGTGAATATATATATATATATATATATATATATGTATGTATGTATATGTATAAATAGATGGTGTGCACCTTAAAGCAATTTATACTGCCCCCCCTCTTACTCATGCTCACTTTTGTTCTGTCTCTGTTTACTTAGAGGAGCCTTTAATTTTTGTGGGAGGTTAGGTATCTTGCAATAAGAATGAGGCTTCTTGTTTCTTCACTGATTTTTGTGGTATTTTACTCGATGTTGTTGACATTGAAAACTTCTGAAGTAGCTGAGCATCAATTATGCAGTTGGATTTCTTATTTCTTTCCTTTCTTCATGCGTGCGATAGATTCTTCCTATAGAAGGCTGATAATGCCCACAACCATCACACCCACAGAAAACCAAGCTATAAATCATTTATTCACCGCCTATTTGAAAATTTGATGTCACCTTATGGATCTTGAACATATATTTTCACAAGCATTGCACCATGCTAGTGAAAATTTTATCCTGTCAAGACTCAAGGGGGCTCTTTATATATATTTTGTCATGTCTTCAGTTATATATTTGTTTGTTTATTTGGGTATTTGTATCTTGTGGCCTTTCATCCTCCCAACTCAGAAAACCTCTTCAACTCAGAAGTTAATCGAAATTCTGGTTTTTTTTCCCAGGACGAACTTCATCCTGTCCAAAGAAGAGTGAGCTAAATATAGGTAAGTCCTCGACCTTCTTTAAATACATCAAATCAAGAATGTCCAAGAGCAATTCTCAAGGGGTTACACCTGTTGATGAAAATTCTCCTTGGCACTTGAGGATTCAAATGAAACTTGGGGCATGAAGTGGACAAATGGTTAGTTATACCCCAAGGACATGAAGACAGAGAGACATTGGAAAACCATTCGCAAGATCACTTTCCAAGCAGAAACAGTAGACTTGATTCTCCTTTGGTGTTGAGGTCATCTACTTCCCCTGTACAACAGGACTTTTCACGACAAAGGAAGTCAAAGACGAAAGAGTTATTTCAGGTGCATATGCATCCGAGAAATGAGTCTCGTAATGATGTTTCAGGTTTTCATGCACTTGGTGCTTATCCATATTGTATTCCAGGAGCAATGAATCAAGTTGTGTTATCAACATAAGCACAAATCTATCAAAAGAACATGAAAGATCTTCAAAACCATGCTATTTCAGTTAATTTGCCTCAGTACAATCATATTTCACAGAGTCCTCTTCATGTACCTGGACTGGTATCATTTCCCTTTTACCCAGTTAATATATGCCAACAACCAGAAGAGATTCCTACTACCCACCCATTGCTGTCATCTACAGCTGAAGGAGAAATAGATAAAGTTGATAGGAGAGAAGCAGCCTTGATCAAGTTTAAGCAGAAGAGAATGAAACGTTGTTTTAAGAAGAAGATCAGGTATGCCAACCGAAAATTGGTTGCCGAAAGGAAGCATCGTGTGCATGGGCAGTTTGCAAGGAAGAGTAATGGTATAAATGATGATCTCAATGAACAGCCTGCCTCTGTTGATTTGGACGAGGATGAAGAAGAGGAGGATATGGCAGAGCATGCAGCTCAAAATTCTGCTTCAAGGAATGATTCTTCAATATGTCAGTGAAGCTTCCTATCTAAACTCCACTGTACTACTTATGGTTGAACATACACTGGTGCTTCAGCATATGCTAATGTTGGTAAAGGGGCACAGAGTATCTTGAGCTTTGCAACCAACTGGTTCCCTTGGTTTCCAATTGAGACTGGGCAGCTAATGTGATCGTACATACCTTTTTTCATTTGAACGCAAAGGTTCCACTGCTTCACCTCATTTAACCAAGTGATAAGCTGAGACGGTGCTGTCACAGGGAGCCACTGAATCAAGATTCCCATCTGCAGACTGTGGATGCATGCCAGGGGCAGGAAACTCCACTTTCACGATATCCGTTGTTCAAATTTTAAGAGTTTCATGGCTCTGTTTGTTCATCTAGCTTCTTTGGAGAATGTTGAACTTCCTTGAACTTTTCTTTCTTAAGGGAAGCAAATTTTGTTGCGGTTTCATTGGTCTTGGAGCTGAACTAACATTTTTATGAGAACTTATAATTGTGATGGATTTGTTCTAAATAAGGGATGAAACAGGCATCAAGGAGATTGGAGTTGGTCTTGTGAGGATATATATATATATATATATATATATATATATATATATATATATCAACAATAGAAGTGTAACTGAGACGAGTTTGGTGCATCTAAAGTAAAATTCAATCCAGTAACTTGGATGTGTTGGTGCTTTTACACAAAAAACTCAACCCAGCAATTGAGGAAGTAGTAGTACATTCGCAATGAGAGAGAGTGTTCACATATATACATTTGCTGTTTTACATGTTGGACAAAGATACTCTCGATTACCTTTTCTTTCCACTATTCCATGCTTGTTTATCAAATTGTTAAGAACACTCCATATTAGTTTATTTTTTATTAAACAATAATATCTATCTTATATTGAGAAAGTCAAGACAAATGTTAATCAGCAGATATGAAGTGTTCTAGACCATCCGATTGTGCGGCACAACGTAGTTTGCTGCAGAATAATTTACTAAATTTATCTACCTCAAGTTTGGTAAATAAAAATAGGTTAATTGCACAATTTTTTTTGAAGTATTGAAAGTTTACAAATAAGGTCAACGACTTGCTCATTATTAGATGATGGTTAGATATGTTCAATTTTTCTTTAAGGTTAATTGCACAAAAGTCACCGATCTATAACAATTATGTAATTTAACCTCTACAATAGGTGTAACATGCAAATTTCTTATACTTTATGAGATTTTATACAAGCTAAATTTACAAATACATGAACTTTTGGAGTCTAATTGATAATTTCATGGAGTCTTTGAAAAAATAAATTTGACCAAAATGTTGATGTGAACATCAAAAACACTTAAAAATGACCTAATTCACCGGTGTATGTACAAAAAGTGATGTCTTTGTGCACAAATGTGGTACCTATGTACATAGAATTAGTACTCGGACAAAAATAACTTTTAAACTTTTTCTTTTTTTTGACAATTATGTTCATTTGTATGAAGATTATACAAATTTATATTTATATGGAACAAGAGGTACAATTAAGCAAAGTGATTTATGGACCAAAATTGACACTCTAAGGTCATACAAATGTTATATTACTATTTTTAATTGTGAAAAAAATAAATTAAAAGTGATATGTCCCGATACCAAATATGGGCACGTAGGTATTACATTTGTTCATAGAATTACCACTTTTTGTGTACTTAGGTTTTGTGCATACCATAAGATAGTTTTAGCATCGGGTTAAAATGAATCGTGTTTTTTTCATGTTCACGTGAGGATTTTAGTAAATTCATTTTTTCAAAATTTCATGACTTTGACTCCATGAAATTGTAATTTAGGCTTCAAAAGTTCATATATTTGTAATTTTTCCTTGATACAATTGATTTTAGAAATATAAAATGATTTTTAAAAAAAAAAGTCTCAACACTTTGACCTTTATTTTAAAGGTAACTTGAGAGGAAAAGGTTGTATTATATATTTATAAAAATGAATGATCTTTTGCACACACGAGCGAGTAAGAAATTTTTTTCATATATATATAATTTATGGCAGTTATGTTTGGAAAAAAATTAGTACTAGAGGTGGTGTAAATTTTTTGTAGTTTTTTTTTTATCAAAAATTTTTCTGTCATACGTGTGAGTTCAAGTGAGAAGAGTGGAGAAACTTCCTTTTTTGGCCAATAAAGAGTGACTTCCAAGTGTAGGCTGTCCACGTTTCATAAATAATATCTCGATTTAGATTTATTAAAGATCTTCACGTGACGTGGCCTCCTCTCTCTCTCCCCCCTCATTTTCATCCGGGAAGCTAATTTTGCACTTTTTTCTCTCTCACCTCACCACTCCTCCACGTCTCCCTCCTTGCTATCCTGCGCCTCGGTAGCCATTACACCACCCCCGTTAACCAACCAATCACAGCTAGCCCATCCATCATTCCTCTATCCGGCGCACGTTAGCCGCCACCACTACAAGAAACGCGCAAGTCAGTAGGAGTATTTTATTACCAGGAAGGTGAGGCCAGGCGACGACATACAAGAGAAGGGAAGAGATGAGGACTCACAAGCTTTTTAATCCTCTGCCTATGTATCAACGACTATATATGTATCTATATATATACATACATAGATTTTGTCCTCGCTAACGTGCGCTTCATCGCATGCGATCGAAATCCAGCCCCTGATTTTCCTGATCTGTTGATCCCCACCATCGGAGAGTATTAATAGCCTCAGTTGCCTTCTTTGTAGTATATGGTTAAGAGAGAACGTGCGCGACCGGTGTTTTTTTTTACTCTTTATACATAGTCTGCGGATTAGGTTTATATGACATGTGAGGATTCTTGTAAAGACGACTCTGATCTCTCAACAGAATCTACAGTCTAAACCCTAATTTCAATTTCTCTCTCTACTACATGGATGTGAGACTGTGAGAGAGAGCTATTTTGAAAGTTCTCTAGTATTTGTTTCTGATTGAGAATATGAGCTATTTTGGTGCTTGGGTTCAAGCTTAGTTTTGATGGTTTTGAGACCGCTTGGTGTGTGTTTGTGATTGGTTGATTTGTGATTATGGAGAGGAATGAGATTGTGTTGAGCAGAGACAGTGGAGGTGGCGCTGGTGGTCGTCGCCGCATCGGTGGTGGAAGTGGAGGTGGGAATAATGGTAAGAGTGGTGACGCTTTTATCGATCGTAGCAAAGTGAGAATTTTGCTGTGCGACAACGATACCAAGAGTTCAGAAGAGGTGTTCACGCTTTTGTGCAAATGCTCTTATCAAGGTATTGTTTGTAGTGGTTAGTTATGCATTAGTTATATGTGATTCTTTCTAAGAAGTTGTTATCTGATGTTAGTTTGAAATCCTTAACAAAATTGGATTTTTTTTTTTTTATGTAGGATATAACTTTTGTTTTTACTTGTTATGATGATAGGTAGATATTGAATTGTTGCTTGTAGAATTATTTTGAGTAATGTTGTGTGATATATATCTAACCATTATTTTTATGTGCTATTTTATTGTGCTTGTTTATGCTCTTACGTAATAGGTAGATATTGATTTAAGGGGGTTGTGGGGGAACGTTAGGCTCTTTGATTAATTTAATGTGATTGTTAGTGATATTTCAAGTCCACTTGTTTTTGTTTTTTCTTAGCTCAAATCTGAATTTAATGGTTTGGGTTGAAATTCAATTGTAATTGAAGTTGCATTTCAGCACAACTCCTTGACTCGATGCCAGATGTACCTTAGGCCTTGTTTGTTGCAAAGGAATTCTTTTTATTGGAAAAAGCACTAATAATAGATATCAATTTGTCTATTGAAACGGACAACAGCAGTGGAAACAACTTTGACGCAGTTTCTTAAGAATACTTTCAATGAATGAATTTCTTTGTTTTTTCTTGAGCAAGTACTGCTGAACAATCTCAATTTCCATTAAGTAGACTGGAGATCAAATTACTCAAACAACATATGAACTGAAACATGAATGTATTCTTAGAAAAAGGCTTCTGCTTCTTTCAAAACAAGAAGAGCCTTAGTGGTATGGTTTTCTTCCTTTTGGATGTTTGTTTCTCTTTCTTATATGGGACATCAACATCACAAGCATGAAGTCCTAGATTAAAGGCAATATACTTGAAGAATAGCCATTGAACTTATATGGATTTGTCGGCATTAACAATGCTGTACCATTGGCTTTTTACTTAAAAAGCACAGGTTTAAACTTCATTCTGCATTCCAAGTCATTCAATCACTTTGCCTACATGCAATCAACCATCAAGTTGACATATGCGGTTTACTACTTTTTTGTTATTGTCGATTTGTGCTATTTCTATCCGTAACTAGAAGATTTTTTTTTTTTTTTGTCTTCTTCCAGTATTGTTGTTCTCTTTTTCTTTTATTAATATTATATAATTATATCATGTTTTGACAGAGCTCCATTACACTGGTTCAATATACTTATTTGTGCATCTAAAAGTATCATACCATTTCTTTATGCTGATTGTGGATGACTGTTGCTTTACAGTAACTTCAGTGAGGTCAGCTAGACAGGTGATTGATGCAATTAATGCTGAAGGGCCTGATATAGACATTATTCTGTCGGAAATTGACCTTCCCATGGCCAAAGGCATGAAGATGTTGAAATACATTATGAGGGATAAAGAGTTGCGACGCATTCCTGTGATCAGTGAGATTGACTTTGTCTATTTTGTCATTTTACTAAATCCTTGTTTTACTTTTTAACTAAATTATTGGCTGATCAATATTATGTTGTTCTTTTGTTTTGCCAAGTGATGTCGGCTCAGGACGAGGTTGCTGTTGTTGTCAAGTGCTTGAGACTTGGGGCAGCTGATTACCTTGTCAAGCCTTTACGCACTAATGAGCTGCTCAACTTGTGGACTCACATGTGGAGAAGACGGCAAATGGTACATAATAGTTTGCTTTGTTCTTGCATTGTTTAAAACCACTCCTCATCCAACCTTAGTAAACTCTTTAAAGAGATCTAAGGTATTCTGTGAAAGGCACCTAAGATTGATAAAACTGATGTAGATGCAAGGCATTAGTACAGCCATTGCCTGGGGTTTAACTTCAGAAATCTATGTATAAAATGATATGGTTTTGACTGCAAGCATTCTCTGTAAGCTTAACTTTATTGTCAATTATTCTGTTTGCAAAAAAAAAAAAAATCACCAAGACTAAGGGCCACCTCTTTGCACCTGTTCTTTCTTTATATCCATTCTTAAGACCTCCTTGCATTTGCTAATTGTATGTCAGTACGCTTTTCTTATGGCTTCTCTTGTAGTGATTTCAGATCTCGCTTAAGCAACATTCATATTCTCATTTCCTCTATTATTTATTATATGTGCAGCTTGGACTGGCAGAAAAGAACATCTTCAACTATGAACCTGATCTGATGGCATCAGATCCTAGCGATGCTAATACAAACAGCACTAATTTGTTCTCAGATGACACAGATGACAAGTCCTGGAAAAGTGCCAATCCAGAAATGCACTCTCATCAGGAAGATGAGGTGAGTTTGATATAGTGGCCGAGTTCGGTCACTTGTGACATTTTTAATTCATTATGTTTTTTTGAAATAAGCAGCATATGCACCATCTAAGAAAACCTTCTTCCTGATGACACATTATGCAAAAAAATTGCCCACTGTATCAAGATTCCTGGATAATTCTATGAAAAGTTGTCCCTTTTGATATCTGAAACGTGAATATGGAGCATTGTGTGCCTTTTCCTTTGACATCCTTCCACTTTGTTCATATTGTTGACGAGTATGATATAATATGTTGCAAGGGAAGACTTGGAGCTAGAGTTTATATTTAGGATATTCTAAGTGTTTTAATGTTGTAGTGAGGGCTTACTATTTCAAAGACAAATTGTGCAAAATAACTGAGAGCAAACAACTTATCAAAGAAGAAGAAATTCAAATGCATAGAAATTCAAATTCGATTTTTTAAGGCCTTTCTTATTACTTCGTTCCGTGTTAGCTTTGATATGCCTTTTGCCACCAACCTTCTATTTTAACTAATGTTACATTTTTTAGAAGTACATTTTCTATTCTACATTGTACATGTCCATACCATCTAAGCCTACTTTCTCGTATTTTGTCACCAATAGGTGTCACTCTTAATATTTCCTTAACATTTTGAATACCAATCATGCCTACTTCTATCATCTATCTCAACATTCTCATTTTGGTGACATGAATGCACTGTTCTTGTTTCATTTTGGCGCCAGCATTATGCTCCATATAATAAGATAGCTGTTTTAGTATCCCCTAGATTGTCTACAATTTGCTCAACAGTTCAAATCCTACTTATATCATCATAAATAAAATCTCGTAATTAATTTGCAAAATCCGTTTACATGGGTGTTTTCACAACTATTTTAAAGATATTCTGCTTTCTTTTGCATTAAGTAAAAAATAAATTGTCTTGGTGCCTAGAATCCAAACCATATATTTTGTCTTTCCTTTACACTAAAGGGGACCAAATCATTTTAATTTTCTTTTGGATACTTATCAAAAATATATATATATATTCTTTTGGATACTTGAAGGTACGTGAACTGCAACTGGATGTGAAATTTTAGAGGCTTGGATGTTTTTTGTTAAAATTTGGAACCTAAAAGATATGCATGTCGTTATGATCAATACTAATAGAATATATGTCTATGTTTAGGGCAATTCACAACATCTGTTGCTGCATACTTAGTTTTTGCTTATTTATTCATTCCTGGGAGAGTGGGTAAGAGATTTGAAACTTTATTGTATTATTTTGTCGACACTATATCCAATCAAAAACTTTCATGATTATATCATTATATTTTTACTGAATTATTTATTTCTTGATTTTTCAGAGGGGTGGGGTTGGTTGGGAGATTCATAAAATGTTGTCTTTAGTATACCCACTTGATGGGATAAGAATTTAATGTTGCTTATCCTTTATCTTTGCTTCCAGATATTAGGTCTTTCGCCTATATTTTTCTGTTTCATTCAATTAATTTCCATAATCTGTGTATCTCATAATACAATCTACATGTGGTGCATGATACAGATGAGACTTTTTGATGCATGATTTTTTTTTTCCTAGTTGGGGGACTCACACACTTTTTTGCTCACACTGGGGCTCGAACCCCTACCCTCCTCTTTGAGGATGAGGAGGTTATACCATTGAGCTACAAGCCCTTCGGTTTTTTTGATACATGATTCAATGAGCTACAATTCGTGGTCTCGAATGAACTGGGAAACTTGGTTTGTGGCAGAAGTAACCGACACGTGCAAACTATTAGGATGCTTACAAAGTTCAAAAAGTATACATGATATAAAGCACTCAAAGTATCAGACTCTATGTAACGTGTTTAACTGTTGCTACAGTTTATATTTAGAAATGAACTAGGGAAAGGCGCTTGTAACTAAGGCAAGAAACAACTAATAACTAGAAATTGACTGGAATGTTAACTGTTGAAAGCTCAAAACAATCACCTGATCACATTGTTCTTAATCCAACTCAACTGAGACATCAGAATATCAGATATTAACTAAGTATAGCTTTTGTTGACCCACATGTAGTCTATTATCAAATTACACATTCCACCACTCAATAGTTTGGATTTTAGTCAATGTTACCTGCATCATAATATCAACTATTGTAGGATATGCTTAAAAGAGTAAAAATGATCCGTTAGTTGCTACTTGCTATAAGCTCTGTTTTCATTTGTTTTAAATTTAAGCAATTAATTTTCCTTTTCGTGCATCAGCTATGTTCAATCTCCAAACTAACATTAATCATCGGTATGCAATGTGGATTTGTAATTTACAGTCTAATGCTGCTGTTGCTGCTGCTACTGTAGAGCCTTCACTTGCAGATGCACTGGAGTGTCCGCCCGATATGCCTGGAATTAGTGACCAGCAAATAGGTGAGCAGCTCCTCATGCTCTTTCATCAACCTCTGCTTTGTCTTTAGTATGTTTGGACGTCAGATTTTTGTGTATACATTTGTGTACATTTGAGCACCCCCTTGGTGCATTTTAGTTAAACGTTACTTATATCATTTGTGGTGGTGGCTCCATTTTCAGTGGTTACTTCACTTTAAAGATGGATTTGTGCCTTAAGATGCATCTAAAAGCATAATACTGTGGTTTCGTTTTAATAGCTTTCCATAAGCATTACTTTCTTTTAGGATGTCATGAATATGATGCTTCAAAATGGTGAATTCTTAGCAATGGAATCTTCCTACACTAAGTATCATGTCTGCTAACAGCTGACAATCCTTGAATTAACAGATTGGGAATTAACCCTCCAATCCTTGATTCTATATGGTTTGGTGATTAAGATCCCATTTGATTTGTCCATGATCCGGTACAACGTTCTATATGTACATGTACAACTATTTACTCATGTAAGGGGCTGCAAATGAGCCAAGCTGAGGTGAGTTTATTGTTTTGGTTCAGTTACTTTTGAGTGCTTGGACTTGGCTTGGGATCGTGGTGAGTTCAAAAACCACAACCAAGAGTTGGCTCGTCATTCATTTCACAAGCTCTAGCTCAGTTTCGCTTGACTCGTTCAATCAAATGAGCTAAGTTGGAGTCTTGTTTGAGCTCATGCTGAAAATTGACTCTATTCATTTGGAGACAATAGAAATTGAACACTCGTATCCAGATAGATGTGTACATATATTATTACACACATTAATATCTATATGTAGGGTTGTAAATGAACCAAGCTTCGATGAACAACTCGGGCTTGGCTTGCTAAGAGCTTAGTTCGTATTCGCTTATTTAATAAACAAACCGAGCTCAAATATAATTTTCAAGCTTGATTAATAAACGAGCCAAACTCAAACAACCCCCTGCAAGGCTCGTTTGTTCATGAACATGTTTGTAAACGTGTTCGCAAGGATATGTAATTATATATATGCGCATTAATATATACCTGATAGTGAGAATCTATTCATTAATATATAAACCCATTTAGTTTATACATGAGATCCATTTATATGTAAGGTCCAAAAAATACAATGAACCCATTTAGTTTATGCATGAGATCCATTTCTATATAAGGCCCAAAAAATACAATTAAGTTTAGCCCTTAACCCAACTAAGACCCATAAATAAGTAAAACCCATGAGTCCATATATATATACAAACCCTAACCCTAATCTAACCCCATATTTTTTTCTTCTTTCAAATTACCGCTCTCACAGGTCCTTTCTACCAACGTCTCTTTCTCACACACATCGTCTCTCTCTCACACACTAGCATCTCTCTCTCACACACATTTCTTTTCTCCTTCATAATTAAGAGGAGATGGAAGAATGGTGCTATAGCGGCATCACGACGAAGATTGACGATCAATTGACGGACAAAATCTGATGAACTTGTAATTTTGAAGATACGTGGTGATTTCCTACATTTATATGATGAATCTGTAATTTTTTGGGAGATCTCTGTTGTGTATATATATATATATATTTTAATACATCTATATATATATATATATATATAGATGTATATATATGATGTGTGATGTATCATGTATGTCTCTGATAATGAGCTTCAAGCTCATCTCGAATTTTTCGCGAACATTTTTGAACCGAGCCCAAACACCTTGCTGCACGGCTGAGCCAAGCTCGAACATGCTACTACTCGGCTTGGCTCGGCTCGTTTGCAGCCATATCTATATGTAAACTAGGGGTGTAAATGAGCCGAGCCGAGCCGAGCCGAGCTTGGAGGTGTTCGGGCTCAACCTAGCATATCTAGATTTTGAGCTCGGCTCATGCCGATCAAGCCTTGCATAGCCAAGATCAAGCTTGGGTCGACAAACTCGAGCTCTGCTAACTCGAGCTCGACTAGGTGAGCTTGTTTATGCCAATCAATGTACATCAATCTACACAATCCGCGTTCATATATATATATATGTGTGTGTGTGTGTGTGTGTAGGTACCTAATCATTTAACTGGTGGAAAAAATCACCATTGAAAACCTGTTGATTTTCGATCTCCACCATCTTCAACCTCTTTCATACAATTAAAAAGAAATCAAAATTCTATCGTTGCTATCACGAGAGAGGTGAGATTAGATTCAGATAAGGGAGAGAGAACCTTCTTGGTGCTTGGGCAATCAAGTTATTGTAGTTGTGATGTTTTTGATTGGTGGATGGCCAGTTGGAGCTTTCCACTGTTATGCAGCTAGGGTTGTTGGTTGTGGTGGCTAGGGTTCTCTTCATCATGAAAAGAATGAAATGAAAGTGGATTAGGGTTATATTCAAATGGCAGATGGGCTTGGATCCTTGGAAATGGGAGGATTTTATCTTTTTAAGGGATGAAACTATGTTATGGATTGTGTTAGGTAGGGTCTGTAATTGAACAGCTCAGTATTAGTTCATTTAAAACTCGGGTGGAGCTCGTTTAGTGAACGAGTCAATCCCGAACATTGTTAGACTTGGCTCATGCAGGCTCATATGTCTTCATAAACATAGTCTCATGAACACGTTCAAAATGTAAAGCATGTGTAGGTTTGTATAGGTTCATAAATGTAAGCTCATAAACATACGTTTATGAACATAGGCTTATACAGGCTCGTATAAGTTCATGAACTAGCCAAAGCAATCTTAAATATGAGCTGAAACCGAGATCGAACATGAATATATATTGAGGTTGGTTTTTTTTATTAAACGAGTCGAGTCGAGTCGAGCTAAACTTAAGCTTTTCAAAGTAATGACCAACCATGCTCGAGTTCAACTTTCGAGCTCGTTACGATCCCGAGCCAAGCCTGAACATATTGAATTTTGGCTCGGTTCATTTGGAGACCTTTGGTTTGGATTTATAAGTACTTGAATGATGGTTATATAGTTAAGTGGGCCTTTTGTGTATGGGCTAATCTAATATAACATGGTCTCAAAAAAACAAGGTGTTTGAGCTCGGCTTGTTTAATAAATGAACCTAAGAATTTTGTTTGGGTTCAGTTCTTTTATTAAACAAATGAATACGAACTAAGTCCATGTTGAGCCGAGCTTGAACAACTCGGTTCATTTAAAGCCTAATGTAAACCCTGATTGCCATATACAAAGCACTACTACATATTCTTATAGTTCAGATTTCCTTTTACAATCAAGAAGAAAAACAATAAAGAGAGAGAGGTAGACAAATAATGGCTGTAAAAGGAAATTGTATCACTACAACATAATTGGTGATTTTTTTTTGTAAGGACAACAAAATTGGTGATTGATAACTGTAGTGTTAAGAATGCCGGATGAGAAAGAGTATCACTAGAACATGATTGGAGATTCATAAGTGTAGTGTTAAGAATGCCAGATAAGGGACAGCTCTTTGATTCTTTCTTTCCCCTCATTCCACACTTCAAAGCATCTTACATCCAAACTCTAATTAGTTATTTGTAGATCTGTAAGAAAAGCGATGGATTTGAGATGCATTGATTTTACAGATGAAGAAAAAGAGAAAGTGAAGGAAGGAATGAAAAGAAAGCAGGTGGGGAAGAGAAAGTGACGATATAACAACCAGAAGCAACAAGTTGTCGACATTGCAAGTTGATGCCAGATATGAACACATGAGAAGGAATCTGCTTCATGTTCTCTCTCTTCCTCTCTCATTCTCCTGAATACACCTTCCAGAACCCTTTGTTTTTTCCAAGACACACAATAGATTCATACATTGATGGGACAAGACAAACAATATTTATTAGTTAAACATTTTGTTATGTTGTGACCCGAATTTTGTCTCGGCCCGGGTTGCAACGAAATTTTAACCCGAAAATTTTAACCCGTTTTCGCTTACAGGTTTTGAACCATGATTAGGACAATCTTGTAGTCCAGTATATTAGGGCATCTAGGGTTTGGAGTGGGTTCAAGAGAGAAAACACTATAAATTGCAGAGAGTGAGAGAGCGAGAGCTAGGGTTTGGGGTTGAAACTTGTAATCTCTTGATTTTTGCATAGTGAAAACTTTCACCGGATCTTCACCGTGGATGTAGGCACATCACTGAACCACGTAAATTCTTGTGTGATGCTTGTTTTGTTTTATTTGTGTTTCGTGATTGTGCTTGGTTCGTGGCTGTTTGTTGCAACACACACACATATATATAGTTGTATGTATTGATGTTAAAGGTTAAGCCATTAAGGTATAGCAGACTAATCAATTTCAACATCATTTCTCATATGTATTTAGGTCGAATGAAGAAAAGAATGGGAGAACCAAAGAAGAAAAACCTTTAAAATTATTGAATTTATTGAGCCAAGCTCAGTCTTGTTCAAGCTGCTCATTTGCTAAATGAGCTTGAAACACTAGCTTGGGATTGGTTCGTCTATCCTTGATGAGTGAGCTGCTAAGCTTGAATGAGTCTTACACGAGTTGAGTTGCAAACTCTTCACGAATGTCTCAGATCATTTGCACCCTATTCGTATATGTTCCTGAAAACATGTAGGTATTCATGCTGTTGTAAACGCATACCTGGACAGTTTACACTTTTAAGCAATTTAAAGTGTCCCTTCTTTGCTCTTTCTCATGCAAACTCTTGTTTTGCCTCTGCTACTCGGAGGATATTTTAATTTTTTGTGGGAGTAGTGGATAATCAATTTTACAGAATGTTTTCTTTGTTATTTATATTTTTTGTGCTTGCCATAGATTCTTTTTATAGATGTCTGATAATGCCTAGCAACCCTCTACATCGAATTAAAGCCAAGATATAATCCGTATCTTAACCACCAGCTACGTAATGCAAATTTGATGTCACCTTATGGATCTTGAATGTTATAAATTATTCACATGTATTGCACCATGCTGTGGCATTGATGATTCAAATCTCATCAAGGAACAAGGGGCCTTATTTTTTACTTGTCTACTTTTGCCTTTCGGTATGTATTTTATGCCATTTCAACCTTTGCTTTAAACATTAAAGTTGATAAAGATTGTGGTAATTTTTTCAGGACAGTTTTCACCATTTTCAAAGAGAAGTGAACTAAAGATAGGTGTGTCTTCAGCCTTCTTTACATATGTCAAATCAAGCATGGTCAAAAGCAATACCCAAGGGGTTGCTTTTGTTGACGAAAATGCTCCTCAGCACTTGAGTACTGAAGATATATATGGCACATCTGGTGGACAAGTTGGGAAAGAAACCCACGGACATGAAAACGGAAAGGCATCAGAAAACCATTCGCTTGGAGATGACTTTCCAAGCAGTAACAGTATCCCTGGTTCTCTTTCTGTGGAGATATCATCTACTCCACATACACAACGGGAATTTCCACAACAAAGGAACTCAAAGATGGAAGAATTATCTCAGGTGCATATGCATCCAAGAAATGAGTCTCACTATGATGTTTCAGCTTTTCATGCACAAACTGCTTATCCATATTATATCCCGGGGGTAATGAATCAAGTTATGATGTCATCATCAGCAGAAATGTATCTCAAGAACTTTCAAGGTCTGCAAAACCATGCTACTTCTGCTATGTTGCCTCAACACAATCATATTCCACAGTGTCCTCATATACCAGGAGTGGCATCATTTCCCTATTACCCAGTTAATATATGCCTACAACCAGGCCAGATGCCTACTACCCACCCATGGCCATCATATGGAAATGCATCTTCCAATGAAGAAAATTTAGGTAAAGTTGACAGGAGAGAGGCAGCCTTGATCAAGTTTAGACAGAAGAGAAAGGAACGTTGTTTTGACAAGAAGATTAGGTATGTCAACCGAAAACAGCTTGCGGAGAGGAGGCCTCGTGTTCGGGGACAATTTGTGAGGAAGATGAATGGACAGTTTGTGAGGAAGATGAATGGTGTATGTGTGGATCTTAATGGGCAGCCTGCTTCTGTTGATTTTGATGAGGAAGAAGAAGAGGATGAGGAAGAGCTTGCAACTCGTGATTCTTCTCCTGAGGATGATGCTTCAATATGTCAATAAAGAATTAGCGTTCATTGAGGAATGATCTTTCATTTCCCTATTGGCGCTTAAGTTTGTGGTAGCATTGGCACAGATTACCTTCAGCTTTGCAACCAAATGGTTCCCCTGGCTTTCAATTAAACTGGCCGGTAATGTGGTCGTCAATAACTTTCCTCATTTCATGCCAAGTTGACACTTTTGTTCACCTTGCTTTGAGTGACAGGCTTAGGAGGGGCTACCACTAGGGCCATTAGATCAAGGTACCACATGAAGTTGTGGATACCAGGGCTAGTAAGTTCTGTGCTTGCATGATATTTGGTGTCTATATCCGAAAAGTTTCATGGCATTGCCCATCTTGGAGAAATGTTAAAAATGTCGTCGTCGTTCTACAAGGGAAGCTAGTCAAGTGTGAAGTCTAACTGACATTTTTATGAGAAGAACAATATATATGATCAGGCTTCATGTGATTCGGTTGATCAGGTGATACATTAGCAGAATATCATATTTCCCATCTGTTAGAAGGATGATTAATATGTAGCCTCCTCTTTTTTGAAATTATGGTCCATTGTCCTGCTTTTTACACTGCATATGTCCGGATGATATTACAATAAATCTTTATGCATTAGTTTAAAGTTATAAACTCCTTGCGTGATCAAATCTTCCCAAAAGTTCTAAACACATCAAATTTCTCACGAGGCTTGATAACTTTTCAATATACACATCTTTTGAATAATCGCAAAGCATTCAAAATAAGGAATAAGAAGTTTGAGATATTCTAGCTTTCAAAAAGTTTGATGAAAAGTCGCACTAGTATATCCCGATGGACATTCAATTCCCACTCCCGATGTTACTTTCATAAGAGGTTTGAAATGTTGCCAAATACATCCCCTGTTAGAATATATAAGGAATGTTGTAATGGGTACAAGTGAGATCTATGTTAGTTCTATGGAGAAAACACTCGTATTCAATTATCTCAACAGAGGTTTCACAAGCGGTCAATGTATGGTGTATCTTAGTAACTGTAATTGCATGATGGAAGATACCAAGTTAGAGAAAGTGTTACCTGCAAATTTGTCATCGAGATAGGATCTATAGAGATGTATAAATGCCTTGGTGAAAATGTGTTAATTGAGTTATAATGTCTCTCCCTTCTTCGGCCAATACACTTGTTGCCGAATACTTGAATGGTAAGAGTACAACAATACTAGTCTCGATGAGGAGGAAGCGCACACATCAACTTCTCAGGCATTTTTTTTCATTTGCAAGCATGTAAGAAGAAACACGTCCGCCGCTTCCATGGTTCAAATGCTTTCTTCGCAATGTAATCCATTGCTATATGAATACACATTACAGGTAATCCATATTGGTTGAAACTTAAATTGATTCAAGCTGCACATGAAAGATCAACGAGACACTATATGAGGATGAAAGGATGAAATTGCAAGCATATGATGACAAACACCCAAAACACATGCATAGCAAGACATCAGAAACACCGTATCCAAAGAACGAACGTGCATGCCGTTCAGAAGAATACGCCAAACTTCAAACACATGGACTTTCAGAAAAGCAAGGCCAACTGGCTAATGGAACAGCTTAAAATAAAGGATCAAAATGATTGCAAGGACTAAGGCTGCAATAATTGAACCAATGATCCATTTGTGCCTGCTCATCCTTCTTGACATTGCAGCCAGGACCTTCTTGCTCTTGCTGATATTATCATCCACCCCATGAAGCTGCAAAATGAAGAACATCTATGAATGTCTACTTGTTATAATTAGACATCTTTAGACCTCAAACTTAGTCAACCATGCCTCTTGTTTCAGGGCAAATGACATCAATGTCGTGAAAACAAAACACAATTTTAAAAAAATAAGTATAATGAAACTGCACGAAGTGAGAATGAAGCAAAAACTACATCAACATAATGGGCAAGGACATACTGTGTTATGGGCGTGTAGCAGTGACTGACGTTGGTGGTGTAAATCTTGAAGAATCGAGACACCAAGCTCTTCAGTTTCCAACATTGTTTTTCTGCTTTCCTTGATTCTTCCACTGGACTGGTTTAATCTCTCGGTTGACATCAATAACTTTCCTCTTTGATCAGCAGATACCTGTACTGTCATTCATTAGCGACCAATGGAACAATACGTATCCACAACGGTAAGCAATCGGTAATGTAAAAAGGAGTACCATCAATTCAAAGGTCAAGTATCTACAACTACTTCTGTTCTACTTCATAACAAGGAAACTATAAATATTTGAACAATTCTTTGACATTAGCTGTCTTCTCACTTTTGCCTAACATAGAGAGAGTCAAGCACCTGCTTTAGAAACACTAATTATGTGATGCAAACATTGAAAAAGGTGTCAATTCCAAACACAGCCTAGATAAAATACATATATAAAAAACAAAAAATAATAATAATAAAAAAAAGGACTAACAGAAGAAAGAGAAAACAAACAAGATACTTTAAACCATATTTATTGTGTTCTTGTTGCCAGCTCCACCATTTCTGTTAACGAGGTTATAGAAAAGCTTGGATGGATGACGGAATAAAGATAAGAGACAGAGGAATTCCATATGCAAGATAGGTCAACTGATACCTCAAGCAAGTGCCATTCAGACCTGTAAAGTATCACAATCTCATGCACCAAAGATGCATAATTCAGTATCTCTGGGTTTTTTCCAAGCAAAAAAAGGCATTGTTGCTGGATAAGTCACAATGATAATGTTTCAGAAGGTCTAGGTATAATTGATGTATGTGGATGCAATACCCCTCAATTGACTTCCTAAATGGAAACATGTAGGAAGAAATCCAGTACTAGCAACTTCACTCCCACTCCCCACATATTCCATCCATGATCCAACCATCTTCATAGTATCAAAACATCAAACTAATGCATCTAAATATCGTACCACACCAATCCTGTAAACACGTCCAAGCTTCAGGTTTCATTTCAGAGATCCATCAACTGAAAAGACAAATGGTAAGTTGTGGGGGAATACTTTAGATTTAAAAAGGTTTGAACATAAGCAATGTACCGAGTAGAACATATATGATTTGTCGAGAGGGATAAGTATTAATGCTTAAGGATTAAAAGCCAAGAGATCCTCCAATAGTGACAATATGCCAGAGCCGGCCCTAGGCCTAGGCGGTCCTAGGGCCCCAATTTTTCTAATTTTTGGAGGGCCCCCATGTTTTACTAAGCCCAATATCACTACTAGATCTTTTTTTTTTTTTTAAATTTAGTAACTAATGGCCCAATACTACTGGACATCTGGGCCAAAATTTAGTAACTAATAGTCCAGGGGGCCTCACTTAAAAAGTAATTATTATTAACCAATGATTAACCCTGGATGCGGATCTTGGTGTGTTGTTCGTTCAATCTTTTGATACAAGCGATTCAATAACTGTCCAGTAGTAGTAGTAGCGCTGTCTATGGTGTATGCCATCATCTTATGCTTCATGGTTAATAGTGTACGCAGTAATATGGGATTCCCTCCCCACTTCTTAGCTTTAACTGGAATTTCTCCCACTTTTGCTCATGAGCTAGCCAACAATCCATAGGGTTAGGGGATTGAAAATCACCGCATACATTATGAGTATAGTTCTCGTAAGAGGTCAGTATTCCCGAGATCCTTTCTTCCCAAGTAGCCATCATTTTCTTGCTTATGTTCTCAGGTACATTAGCCTTTAAGTAATAATGAAGTATATCTTTTGAGATTACCTTACGGGCAAAGTTACCCTCAGTAGGTCCATCTGACTCCCATTTAGCAATTGGTTTAATAACATTCATATGGATGAACTCGTTGAGGATTGAAAGTGGAGGACCCATGTCATGAATGATTTTGCTATAAACTTTTGGTATACAATCGCTATATTGAGCTGTACTTATAAAGTTGTCGTGTACTGTGTATATAGGCGCGCCTATAGAAAGCATATATTCTACTACACTCATTGCAATATGGACATCCTTCTGATGGATGAAGTTTATGAAGGTAGAGATTTCAGTCTTCCTACGATCTCTCTTAGAAGAAGAAACTCTTAGAGTCACCCAACGCCTCTTCTTATGAAGTCTTTCATAAACCCATATATTTATGGGCTCCATTATCATACAATCCTATACCATGGTAAAGTAAGGAACTTTATAGAAAACTGGGCGATCCCTAGTAGACGCGATCCAGCCTATATGGCGGATCAACCGGATCAGGCATTCCAAGCCATGATATTTCGTTCTCCAGAACTTAAAGCAGAAAGCGGCTACATCGAAGCATCCTTATGAGTGATGAAGTGAGAGAGATGGTCTTTTAGATTGCTGACTGTGCTCATTATAGTTTTGCCATAGATAATTGGCATAAAGATAGATTTGACTAGTTTACGAGTGAGGAGATTGCAAACTATCGTTGACAGATTTTTATCCATTTCTGCTTTCATGAACTCCTTGAGCTCTTTGAGGAAGAAAGAATAAACATCTTGGATTTTTCCATCTGAAGATGGGATGAGATTCGTTCTCTTAGCCATGGTTTCATCCAACAAAAAGTAACTCATGATCTGATATGCACTCGCTGTGGCGTCTTGGGTAATAGGTATGTTCGTAAGAACCTTCAATTTGTTAGCGGCCATTCCAATTATATTGGCGATGAACTGAAAGGGGCGTTTAGCCTCCCGAGCGTACATGAGAGGATTCCCACTGATCCGAGATAAGTTGTTTGAGAACCACACTAATGCCTCCTCGACAGAGACGAAAGACTTGTAATGGAAGGCAGCAGCAGCGTAAAATGTGTTAATGTTAATGTTAATATCGTCCATAGATTTGGAATCCACAAAGACGATCAGGCTTCTTGCTAGATCACGCTCGTGGAAATGCAAGATCCCACAGCGGAATATTCGACCTCGGAAGTCAAGAAAGGCTGGCAAATAAATATTATAACCATCGTAGGCTATTGCCAGCTTGATAATCAATTGCTCATAACGAGAACGCTGTATGTTCGTACATAAAGTACTTAACAATTCGTTAAAGCTACATAATTGGTTAATTACCTCATCCTTCATGTGAAACTCTCTAAGTAAGATGGATATCTCTTTTATATTCATAGAGGCTAGAAATCTTGGCATGAGACAACCATTTTCAACGAATATCGACTCATTCTCTAGAAGAAATTTCAACCAATCACTGTTGATTTGAAAGGCCTAACGCTGCAGCTTGTTCATTACACGACGCAGATTCTTGTAATTATCCTCCCTTCCCATATCAATATAAAAATTATTAATGTCACCGGTACTTAACAGGCGGTAACGATCATGTATATACCGTGTTGGCCCACTTAAGTAACCCCCTGTTAGATCTGACAGGTTTACTGGTTTTTTACCCTGCGGGCTGGCATTCTTCCAATCTAGAGGAGGGCATACCATTGGCAGGTTGAGCTTGATCGGTAGTAATGACATATCAAAGTTGCAGACTGCGTAGAGATGGCTTGGAAGAAAATAATTTCCTTTCTTCTTCTTCACTCGAACTGTACCGCTCAAATCACTCATTAAAGTGATCAATCCCCTTTCCTCCATGAATTGAACTAAGCCGGAACCGAAGGGATACATCATCTCCAATTTTGATCTTTTTCTCTCCTTACCAGACGTCTTCACTTGATTTTCCGTGGCCATAGAAAACGGTTTCTTACACCTGCGGCATCTAAATAACTGAGCTTGCATCCGGACACTAGACTCAAGTCGTTCAACCAAAGAAGCAACACGAATTAGTGAGTTATTTTCATGTGTGTTAAAAACCATACCTAGTACATGAACTATTAAGGCCTCGATCGTATATTGACCGAACTCTGAAAGCAATTCAATATCATCCTCTTCGAGTCTCCCATCCCTGAGATAATCCTTAGCACTTTCGTCATTATTCCTGCTTAATATTCTTATTATGTTGGGAACAGTCTTAAACATAGATTCCTCATCGAACAATATAGTCAGGTCCTCAATCACCATTTGGATCTTTTTTAATTCTGCTTTGCTTAATGGAAAGCTAGCTTTTGCATTATGCAAACTATTGAAGACTTCATCCTTATACTGAACAGATTTTGTCTTATCCTGTTGTTCAATCATGTTAGTATATTGTAACAAATAATTGTAAAACTCATTCCAAAACCTTATTAATTCCTTTTTTTTGTCATCTTTTATCAGCAAATTGTCCAATGAATAAGTTATCCACTTTATGTTTGGCATTGCGTCCCATTTTATTTTATATGTTAGAAGTAAAACATAGGATTTTCTTGAGTAATGGCGATACCCTGTGTGTGGCATGAGAATCTATCTCAGAGGATAAGAGGCTAAAAGGAAGCCTAGATTACGCCTATTAGGAGATGGACGAATATCTCTTCTATTATCAATGTCTGTAATGATAAAATCTCTTTTAGAGGCTTTCACGTCAAATCCATTCTGTCACTGACTGGATTTCGATCAAACTAATTTTCTCGTCTGCTCCTGTGATTCTTCCTCCAACCTGTGGAAAAAAGACTTTGTCTTCCTTTGTCACAGATTTAAATTTCTAAATCAAAATCTGAAATTGATCTGCAATCTGAGAATCTATCTCATTGAGGGAAAAGCTAGGAGTCAGGTCAACCGAAAGCAAAGTTGAAAGCCTCGAGTCAGTTCCGATGGTTTCATCATTCCTTCTGCTTTTGATGTCACATCCGTCTATCAATAATGATTTAAGTGAAGAAAGTTCACTGAAAGAGCTCGTATTAGCTAGAAACTGGGAACAATTTCCTTTTTTAATTCTAATTATAAACCATTTGAAACTGAGACTTTCACGCTCATATAGCGAGAAAAGAAACTCATCTTTGGATCGTTGAACTTTTCGGCCAGAAACAACGAGTTTCGAGAACCCCCTGAATCTCCCAACATCTTCTTCCCTAAGTTGAGTTCTGTCACCTAAGAGGGATTCTTGTTGACATGTCAAAAGTGGGAATCCTCTCACTTACTTTCTAGTTCCAGTTCCAGTTCCAGAGCTAGTGCCAGTGCCGGTTCAAGTGAAAGTTCTTCAGCAAATCTCAAGTGTCAATTGTAGCTTCTTTGAATCTCTCTATTTAAGTCATTTCACTTTTTTTTTATGATTATGTGTGTTTTTTTCTACGCACACTAGTGAAGCGCGCTCACGTAAAACAAACACACGAACTAAACTTAGGTTTTGGTTTTTCAGACGGCCAAAACTCCAGTCGTCACATTTTTTTTTACAATACAGTACTACTTTATTATATATTATAATCTTAACATAAGAAACATGATACATGCAAACACAAAAAAGAAAAAGCAATGTACTCAGGAAGGATAGGAGTATATCTCCATGAAAGGAAGCCCTAAATTAAAAACAAACTACTGTGGGTCAACGGACCCTTTATTTTAATCTTATAGAAAGAGCTAATGCTCATTTCTCGGGGGGGGGATTTGCTGCAGAAGCTCAAACAATTAGCTCCAGTTGTTCGAGTTGGAGGGCCCTCCTCCCGTCTTCCAGACCGCGAATGCGGTCCAGGATCTCGTTCATGGCTGCAACCACGACCGTTGGATCGATGGCAGGCAGGTGCTCCCAAAAGGCAGCTAGGGTTTGCTGCCGTTCGGCCTTCTCGGTATCGATGCCTTGAATTTCTTGCGCAATTTGAGGAAGTCTTTCTACGGTAGCTGGATCCATCTCCCTTTGTTTTACCAAATAGAGAAAGAGGCTTCTATTTATAGGCGCTGGAGACCCTTTCTTTTATTATAATAAAAAAAAGTCCATCGTTTTTCACAAGTATCGCCACGTGGCTTAATCCTGATAACTCCTTAAGGAATAGGACACAATAATATAGCGCACATCAGATAACATAGTACCCCCTTTATAATAAGACAGGCCCCTGCGTCCTTTTTTAATAGATGGAGCAATCGTCACTCGATAGCGGATCAGTACAAACCCACGTGATTCGTATTCGCTTACGTACTACACGTGCTTCGTCATACCCTGCCTACTCCTCTTTCACTGGCTTATTTGTACCCAACTACATGATGGAACTCCCCTCGGCCAATCGTCACTCGACAGCCTAGTCCTTGATTGACTTGATTAAGACGTTTGCTTTTTTCCAGTAAACACGGAAAAGCCCCTTTCTAGCTCATGCTGTCAGTCCACTAACAGCGGTATACAGTATGTCAGTACAGGAAGGGCACTCGAAATAGACAACTACTTACTAGGCTAGGGTAGTAGTTGAATCATCTTCCCTTTACTTTAGTGTTCCCTAGTGGAAATTCGTTTTTAAAAGAGGTTTATAAAGTGACAAGCTTGGTGGAAAGCTCTTAGAAGGGAAAGCTAAGTATGCCCGAGTAGTCTTGGTATTGGTTGGTTTGAGGTATATAAATATATAGTTATATACTAACAAACAAGCTTCGGCAATCACTTGAGATTGCGAAGTATGGTTCTATCTCTAATCACCTGCCCAAGAATCTCAGAAGGAAGATCGCTTTTCACGAAAGGTTCATGTGCATAGATGAAAAGAATAGGATCGAGGACTTGAAGGCTGGCCTATCTTGTTTATTCACTCCTTTTGATTCTTCTATTCATTTCATAGGAGACTGGGATTCAAAGCTAGCGGGAGATTATCTATACAAAGAAAAAGAGTGGACCACTCCAAACCATGAGATACGTCAAGGGGAGTAACCGCGCTGATGACCAAGGTAGGCCACCTTAAATAGCCCATCTTGAGAGGCACAATGGGAGCTCCTCCCCCAAGCCTTACCGAAGTTAGAAGGAGACACTTAAGCCACACTAGAGAGATTAGAAATTTCCCATAGGTCCCCCTTGTCTTGTGTGACTACGTGTGCTTGTTAGATTGCTTGGTGTTCTATGTTTGGCCCACTCTTTTTCACCTTAGGAAAATGGACTTTAGGCTATGTTTGTGGTCCCTATGATGGACCTTTATAATAAACAGGGAAGGGCTTTGAATTAAGCCCAATTGGTCGATACCTTCGAATAGAGCCTAGTGTTGGTGTGTAAGTGCATGGTCAAGTTGTAGGCTCTTCCATTGGTTATGGGCTTTGAATTAAGTCTGATGCGTGAGACTTAGGATCCAATACGACTTGAGCCTTGAAGGATTATGACTAGACACAAGTTATAGCAATTGTGTGCAATTCTAAGCCATACTGAGAGTCATTGGACCCCCCGGAGCGGTTTATGGATTCAACCCATCTTTTCTGGTCCTTGGAATTAAGCCCAATATGTGGTTTTGTCATACAATAAGATCCAATTTGCTTGGACTCGTTAGGTTTGGCCCATTACCTTGAGTGAGGCCTAACGTGTACACCTCTTGTCATGAAGATGTGATCTTATCCACCGATGGGTCTTGTTCTAAGCCCAATCCTCTCGTCTTAGGGTAGGATATCCCCTTAAATCACGAGAACTTCTCCTGACAACCTATGTTGGGCTGACTAAGCCCACTATCCTAATAGGGTCCCATCTTGTGTCGGGTTAAGGCTCCACCTCATGTTGGGTTAAGGGCTTAGTTGAACCCAATTTCTTAACTTGTAGTCTAGGGCTTTGCTTGGCATTGGGCTTCGATATAGCTTGCTTTCCTAGTCTTGGATTAAACCTCTGCTCTCCTAATTCCGTCAATAGGCTTTTGTTTAGGTTCAATCTTATAAGTTTAGCTTAGGTCCATCAATCAATCTCTCATAACCCCCTAAGCTGAAGCCTTGTATTAGGCCTAGCTTGTGTAGCCTATGCGAAGAATAGGCCTTCCCTATAGTACTGGGGCTAACGCGCTAGGTCCAACGGTCACCGAAGCTTGCTTGTTAGTATATAACTATATATTTATATACCTCAAACCAACCAATACCAAGACTACTCGGGCATACTTAGCTTTCCCTACTAAGAGTTTTCCACCAAGCTTGTCACTTTTATAAACCTCTTTTAAAAACGAATTTCCACTAGGGAACACTAAAGTAAAGGGAAGATGATTTAATTACTACGCTAGCCTAGTAAGTAGTTGTCTATTTCGAGTGCCCTTCCTGTACTGACTTACTGTATACCGCTGTTAGTGGATTGACAGCGTGAGCTAGAAATGGGCTTTTCCGTGTTTAATAGGAAAAAGCAAATGTCTCAATCAAGTCAATCAAGTTAATCAAGGACTAGGCTGTCGAGTGACGATTGGCCGAGGGGAGTTCCATCATGTAACTGAGTACAAATAAGCCAGTGAAAGAGGAGTAGGCAGGGTATGATGAAGCACGCGTGGTACGTAAGCGAATACGAATCACGTGGGTTTGTACTGATCCACTTTCGAGCTGTCGAGTGACGATTGCTCCATCTATTAACATAAGACATCCGCCTCAGGCAGATGCCATTAATGATCAAAGCATCTGCCTGACAGGTGGATGCTATCTTAATGTAAAGCATCTGCCTATCAGGCGAATGCCACTTGTTATAGGCATCCGCCCAGCAAGCGGATGCCATCATTATTTAAGACATCCGGATGCCCAAGATTTTAAAGACATTTGCCTGCATGAGATATTCGCTTAAGGTGGATGACTAAGGAAAATTAGCCTGTTCAGACGGATTTTTAAGGCATCTCATTTGGAGTATTTGTCCAGGTATATGGGCCAAGGGCATGCGAAAATATAAAGTACTCAGCATGGAGTACGGGTTAACAAAAATACCTGAAGTATTAGGGAGGGCTACAAGTATAAGACTAAGAATGGGTAAGCTCCAGGTATTGGCTTGATGTATCACAAAGGTGCGAGGGAAAGCACACAGTCCAGGGCCACCTATTATCGGGAAACTTAAGAATGGGCGATAGCCAAGCTGCACGTGCCCGGGTATGGTAGTCAATGTGGCAAGGGTAATGCCAAGAGGCCTATGAGGAGGGTGATTCGCGGCACATCATACTCTCTCACTCTGAGACATTGTCTGGTTGAGTGTTGACACTTGTGCACAAAGTGTCATTGCTCAGGAGCTCCAAGTATGGCACCAATCGAGCCATGAGGGGAGCGGGAGGGAAAAGGGTTTATGAGGCATGGAGGATTGAACAAGGGGCTCACCTAGGCGGAACATAGGAGGGTCCATGACCCATTACTCAGGTGGATGAGGCGCTCGCATCCTCGCTAGGGGAATAATGGAGGGACTTGTGGCATGCTAGCACGTTGATATGTGTCACACAAGTGTGTTAACACGTGGTAGGTGTTCATACACTATCATGTGCCTAACATGTGCCTAGAGCACTATAAATAGCAGTGCACAGTGATGTAACAGAGGCAATCACTATCAAGTGCCACACTCCCTATTCGCTCATTTATTCCCCTGCCTAAGTTCTCTCCCCTGCCCTCTCCTCCTTTCTTTTCGTTCTTCCATTATAAATCATCCTTGAGAATACCTCACTTTCCAGAACTTGTACTCTTACAAAATGACATAGATGTTGCCATATAATTAAAGAGGGAGAGATAAAGAGCTCTGTTATTGATCGATGGCATATGGAAGTGAGAATTTTATAAGACAGTATAAGGCCCATCTATAGTGGAACAAAACATCAGTTCATTATAAAAACATCAAATGAGCATATCTGAAGTAAGGATGTTGTCTGTTGAGAAGGATAGTGGTCAAACATGAAGTAAAAACATAAACAAATGTATTCAGGAGGGGCATTTAGCAACAACTGGACAAAATGAGAAGAGGAATTAAGTTGGCATCATATAATTTCAGATAAAAAAACTGTATTACTGAAAAGTTGTTGTATGGTTCTACTTGAAGGCATTCAAAGGATTAGGGAAACTCAAAGTTAATGCTAGTTAAAGCAATAATATTCTTAAATTTCATGTTATTTATGTTCAAAAGAAAAACAGCCCTAGATAGAGCAGGATCATAACCTGGCTACACAGACCATATCTGAAAATGAGGCTTATAAATTGTCTGTTTCATTAAAAAGGCTAAAAAATGCTAGAAAGGAACAGCTTAAACCAAAATGACAAGCAAAACAAAAAGGAAGCAAGACAAAAATTAGAAAAAAGAAAAAGAAAAAAAGTGCAATAACACAGGACAAGAAACATTTCATGGAAATTTAACAATACATTGAAGCAGAACACTAAAATATGGTGAAAAAATATTGCAATCTCTGGCTTTGGCTAATCAAGAACTAAATAACATTTCATGAAAACTAAGTTAAATGGTCTATAGTTGCACGAAGTAAAGATAAGAGATAATTTTCATGGAAAACAAAGTTACATGGTAGACGGTCATTCAAAGCAAGGTAAATATTTATATGAATTAATGATACACAGCAGCCAATCCTCAAGAGAAGAAGGGAAGAAAAAAGAAAATGCAAACATACACTTGTATCAACTTAAAAGTCTTTGTGACTATCAACCTCAATTTACTGATCAGGGCACTTAATAACAAGAACCATAACACTCACGCACATGCGCAAAAACACACACAAAAATAAATGCATAATAATAAATATAGATGTGTGTGTGAGTGTATATATATATATATAGAGAGAGATACCATCACTGTATCTGCCATTCCTGATTCCAACAACTCATCTCGAGCAGCCTGATTAGCATTAGCTGATGTAATTCTTTTCACTTCACTTTTCAAATTGTTCAAATCAGTTTTGTATTCCCGTAACTTAGCAAGAAGCATAGCCTTTACATTTGGTGGCAAACTCCTTGCCTCAAGGTCCATTTTACGAATCTAGAGAATTAAAGAATGCATCATAAACAAGTAGAATAGAAGGAAATATATGCTTTCAGCCAACTGGAAATAGTTTCTAAAATACCAAAGCCTCAGCATTATCCAATCCAGCTTTTATTTCAGAAATCTTTTGCTTCTTCTGTTCTGAAAGTAACAAATGCACAGAACCACCGCCAGTCAGAAACCATGACTAACAATTGGAAAATCAACTTCTCATATTATCCGATGTCAGAAAATAATAAACAACTAACAGATATTTGACATGTAAAAGTTGCAACTATTAACCCCTCCTCCCCCCAGAACCTTTCTAATCTTTTTACGGAGGGATTGTCGACACAATAAACAATTACAGGACAGTCTATCCAGAATCAGTTCTCCACATATGATCTTCTTAGATGGGTGGATTCTGATCAAGAAGATAAAGGGAGTGATACTCCTTTGTCAACTGTGTTTGCTGTTGCTTGTTGGAGAATCTGGAGTTCCCTTTTTTCTTTTTCTCCCCTAAGTAAAAGAATCAGGAGTTGGCGCACTCTTAAAAACCAAATTTAGTTTTCCCTTCAGCCCCAATATACAAAAGAAATGAGGCCCACAATATGTACTGAGATCTGGCTGCAGACATTAAGACAGCGAGAGAGAGAGAGAGAGAGCAAAGTTAAGAGATTTATAGCTTTGTAATTTCCACTAGCAGCATCAAGTTAAGACGATCTATAGATGGGTGATTTGAAGGCAATCCAGGGCAAGAAAACACAAGAGACATAACTAGAAGAGATGAAACAAATGCTTTCTTTCGACATTGGAAATGGCCACAACTTTTGCTGAACTGCGGGCTCTGCACCAGATCCTAGAGCTTCTATGAAACTAATAATTAAGGAAGAGATTCTGGAATCCGTTTCAGAATAAGTTGTAGATGATATCACAAAGGGTCCTTCTGATCTCATTCTGACCAACCAAAATCTTGTGAAAAATGACTTGCATTACTCAACACACTTTTTGTCAATGAAATTTCAGCAACAGGTCAGTGAACTAGCTTAAGCCACCAGAGAGGCCTATTTACCTGTAAACCAAGGACAATGAGTCTGCTGGCCCTTGTTCAGTACTGTTGTGGTCAATACCATCCCACTGGGCCCACCCACAACCACACACAAAAACCATATAAAACAAAAATGACCCTCTCCGACCACTTCAGAGGCTATACGAATTATCGAGTCCAATGAAACAATGTATTATAACTATTCTTTGATATTTCCCTGTTTCCATATTAATGCCATTTAAAACAACATGATGAAAATAAAACCACTAAATCCTCAATAACCCAACTAGACAGATTGTTTAAACCCAGCTAAATGTAGTTCCATGCACTGCATGTAAAGAGTTGACTTCTCATATGAATCCACTCAAATTATTGTCAACATAAAACCCCCCAAAGAAATAGACTTATTTAATGGTAACAATATTGAATCCACTTTGTAGTGACATTTAATCTTCCCAATTATCTTAGAAGTTTCAAATAACAATATTGACTCATTCAGTTCATTTTGTCTTCTTATCATGCAGAAAAGTTTAGAGAACATTTAGACCCACTTTGGTTATGTACATTGGGAATTGTTTTCAAGAATAGTGAAAACGTTCTCAAAGGACAGAAAAAGGAGTGTATTCTTTAATTAAATCGTTTTCAACTCAATTTTCAAATAACAGGTTTTTAAAAAACGTCAACCAAACAAAATTATCAACTCTTTTCTATTGTTTCGTTCCCCAAGGATAGGAAATAATTCACAGAAAATAGAATCAAACAGGCCCTTATACACCCAAATTATCATTTTCCTTGTTTGCCATGAATTGTATTTAAATGCATCTAGTCAGTTTCTTCTATTTTATGTTATTATTTATTTCTTAAGTAAAAAAAAAATTATAGTGGACTATGCTAGATAAGAGCCTACAAAAAAAAAAACTCAATGGCATTATTTGAGGGAGCAATTCCTCGTCAGCTTGGAAATCTATCAAGCCTTTGCCATCTTAATCTTGGTGCAAATACATTTTATGTTGATAGTCTTAGTTGGCTTGCTCACCTTTATTCCTTGGAATACCTTGACGTGAGTAGTGTTGATCTTCACAACGCAACTGATTGGTTTCAAGTGGGGAGCATACTTCCTTTCCTTTCAGAACTTCATCTCTCCAATTGCCGACTTGACAAAATGATTACACCTCTTGGTTATGTTAATTTTACATCTCTTGAAGTCCTTGATTTTTTTGAGAATCTTTTCAATTGCAAGATACTTAATTGGTTGTTTAATCTTAGTAATAGTCTTATTTCTCTTGATCTGAGCTCCAATTCTCTACACAGTCACATGCCATATGAGATTGGCTAGCTGAAACATCTTGAATATCTTTTCCTTTGTAGGAACTCATTGTCTGGTCCTATACCAGATGAGATTGGCCAACTGCAATATCTTGAATATCTTTTCCTTTTTAGGAACTCATTGTCTGTCCCCATTCCTATATCTATCGGAAACTTATCATCTTTAAGGCAATTGTATCTTTCTAGTAATCGACTGCATGGCACTCTTCCAAAGAGTCTTGGCCTTCTTCCAAATCTAGACTTATCTATCGAAGATAATACCTTAGAAGGCATTTTTTCTGAAGTGGATTTTGCTAAACTCTCAAAATTTAAGTTTCTTGAAATATCCTGAAACTCTTTCGTCTTCAATTTCAGCACAAATTGGTTTCCTCCCTTTGGACTCAAGTATATTTCAATGAGTAGAAGCAAGACAGATCCAAAGTTTCCGACATGGCTACAAATACAACCTTCTCTTAAGCAGTTAGACATTTCACAATCAGGAATTGTTGATTCAGCTCCAGACTGGTTTTGGAGTTTGGCTTCACGTATAAAATTGATCAATCTCTCTAACAACAGGATCAATGGTGACATATCAACTGTCTTGCTCAATTCTAGTAGTGTTAAAATGAGTTCTAATTGCTTCGAAGGCAAGTTGTCACGTCTATCTCCAAATGTTAAAGTGTTGAATATGGAAAATAACAATCTTTTCGAACCTATTTCCTCCTTTCTATGCTGGAGGATGAATAGAAACAATAAATTAGAGGTTCTGGACATGTCAAATAACCTTCTATCAGGTGAACTGTCTAATTGCTGGATGTATTAGCAATCGTTGACCCATTCAATCTAAATTGTCTGGTAGAATTCCTACTACGATGGGTCAATTATCTAAACTCAAATCATTACACTTGTATCATAATAGCTTCTTCGCAAAGATACCCTTGTTATTACAAAACTGCACAGTATTGGCACTCATTGATTGAGGTGAAAATGAATTTATAGGAGTTACCAGTCATTGCACTGATATTATTCAAACATTTTGGAACAGTTCCTAACAGGCTATTGTTGGCAAAGTCCAGAACTATAATAGAAGAAAGTTGACATATTTGAGGAGGAATATTGTCGTTAATTTTATTGGATTTAAAGCGAAGAGCCATTAGAGTTGTTATTTTTCCCATCCAGCTTGGTATGACTCCTATAAATTCATTTTCACCTAAATCAATGAGCGCCAATACTTTGTAGTTTTGCAATGACGAGGGTATCTCTCCGAAGAAGCTATTATGATACAAGTACAATGATTTGAGTTTAGATAAATGAGCCATCGTAGTAGGAATTCTACCGGACAGCTTATTGCTCCCTAAATTTAAATGGGTCAATGATTGCTAATACATCCAGCAATTAGGCAGTTCACCTAATAGAAGGTTATTTGAAATGTCCAGAACTTCTAAGTTATTGTTTCTATTCACCCTCCGACACAGAAAAGAGGAAATAGTCCGAAAAGAGTGTTATTTGTCATATTCAACACTTTAACATTTGGATATAGACGTGGCAACTGACCTTTAAAGCAATTGGAACTCATTTTAACACCACTAGAATTGAGTAAGACGGTTAATATGTCACCATTGATCCCGTTGTCAGAGAGATTGATCAATACTATATGTGAAGCCAAACTCCAAAACCAGTTTGGAGCTATATCGGAAATTCTTGATTGTGAAATGTCTAACTGCTTATAAGAAGTTTGTGTTTGTAGCTATGCCTAAAACTTTGGACCCATCTTGCTCCTACTCATTGAAATATACTCGAGTCCAAAGGGAGAAACCAATTGGTGCTGAAATTGAAGATGAGAGAGGTCCAAGACATTTCCAGAAACTTCAATTTTGAGAGTTTAGTAAAATTCACTTCAGGATCAATGCCTCCTAAAGGTATTATCTCCGATGGATAAGAATTCTAGATTTGGAAGAAGCCCAAGACTCTGTGAAAGATTGTCGTACAGTTGTTTACTAGAAAGATACAGTAGCCTCAAGGATGATAAGTTTTTGATAGATACGGGAATGGGACCATCTAATGAGTTCTTAAAAAGAAAAAGATATTCAAGATGTTTCAACTGGCCAATCTCATTTGGTATAGGACCAGACAATGAGTTCCTATAAAGGAAAAGACATTCAAGATGTTTCAGCTAGCCAATCTCATCTGGCATATGACCGTGTAGAGAATTGGAGCTCAGATCAAGAGAAATAAGAATTAAACAACCAATTAGGTATCTTGCAATTGAAAAGGTTCTCGGAAAAATTAAGGACTTCAAGAGATGTAAAATTAACATAACCAAGAGGTGTAATCATTTTGTCAAGTCAGCAATTTGAGAGATGAAGTTCTGAGAGGGAAGGAAGCATGCTTACCACTTAAAACCAATCAGTTGCGTTGTGAAGATCAATGCTACTCATATCAAGGTATTCCAAGAAATAAAAGCAAGCAAGCCAACTAAGATTATCACCATAAAGTGTATTTGCAACAAGATTAAGATAGCAAAGGCTTGAGAGATTTCCAAGCTAATGAGGAATCACCCCCTCAAATAATGCCATTGAGAATACAATAGTGGTATCTTTAAAATTCCAACTACAAAGAAAATACAGAATCTAAAGATTTTGAAAGATATGCTAGATAAGAGCCTAAGACAGATAGTTGGGGGGCAATGATCGACTTCAAAGGATCGTCAGATATATCTCTAATGCTCCATCAATGTTTGGTATACAACAAGGCCAATTTAACGACCCACCCTACCTGACACAATATTGTCCGCTTTTGGCTCCCCCGAACCAGAGACTTCCTAGGAAGTCACCCATCCTGATATTATTCTCGCATAAGCACACTTAACTACGGAGTTCTGATGGGTTCACGGCCATCACGGCTTTAAAACGCATTGTGTCATAAAAAGGTGCGAACATACATATAAGCACTTTACCTTCACCTTCCCCAAACAATGTGGGATTATGACACCCGTAGTCTGTCAGTGTTGTTGCTCGTCCAGTGTCTCGCACCCACCCACATCCCACCCACTCATAGAGGTCGGTCACAATCCACCTCCCTTGGAGGCCCAACATCCCCATTGGTACATTTCTGACTGGATCCTGACTCTGATACCATTTGTAACGACCCACCCAACCTGACATAATATTGTCATTTTCTAGCTCCCCTGAAAAAGAGACTTCCCAGGAGGTCACCCATTCTAGTACTATTCTCGCATAAGCATGTTTAACTACGAAGTTCTAATGGGTTTTCAGCCATCACAACTTTAAAATGCATCGTGTCATAGAAGGGTGTGAACATATATATAAGCACTTCACCTTTACCTTCCCCAAGCGATGTGGGATCATGACACTCGTAATCTGGTAGCTCGCTCAGTGTCTCACACCCACCCATAGAGGTCGTCACAGGCGGCCTCCGATTTGCACCGCAAATGGGCCCAACAAATAGTTAGTAATTGACTTGATCCGGAGAGGGAATGTCTTTGCGGTGAGAGAAGTGGTTAGGCATGCCTTATTCTCTCCTTGGTATATATGGGATGCAATTTTGTTAAAGAGGCAAAACTTGGAGATATATTACCCACATAGTCAACATTCTCTTTATGGTACAAATCTTTGGCTGTAAATATATATATATATACCTACAAAATGAACTTAGCTTTAACACAAGACAAGAAAGGCTAACTATATCAAACAACAAACAAATGTATTTGCCTAAGGTGGAACCAATTGAGATCAAAATATTAAAAGAACATTAAGATCATTTTTCATATGCAACGAAGGCAAATTATACATAAGAAATAGTTTAATTTGGTCCAAGTTAAACACACAAGTCCAACAAGAGAAGGGCCAAAAAGAATGTGTAAAGGCTAAGAGAAAAGGCATGATGACTTATAATTTTTTTTTTTTTGTGTGTGCGTGTATATATATATATGAATATATCCTCGAGGTGGCAAAAAAAATTGTGTAGCGTATCCAAGTAGTTAAGGTTTTGGATGAGCCTCTGTTAAGGTGAGTAGAATTTAGTCTCATTTTCATACATTGTTTGCAATTGAAGTTTTCCAATATAAACATATATGTATATAACATCTAGACAATTGTTATCTTTCTTTTGAAGCAACATCCAAATTCTACGCATTTAGATGCTATCAATTATAGTCATGAGAGAAAGAGGAGACAAGGAAGGTAAGAAGAGACAGAATATGTTCACACTTCACTCACAAACTTACGGTCAGATGAAAAGAACTGATACATGTCGACGAGGAAGCAGAGATAGAGAATATGTTCACACTTTACTCACAAACTTATGGTCAGATGAAAAGAGCTTAAACATGTCAATGAGGCAAGGGTTATGATCTAAAAAGAGGTAGCAACAGACAAAAATGCCAATAAAGTAGATGGCATGTTGTCATTTGTGTAATATACTCACTTTTAAATTATAACAATATGATTTTCAGTGTCCAACTTCTCTATACTTGTATGATAATCCTCCAACAGAAAAATTGATAAAAACATTATCTAAAAATTTCTCATTTTCCAGTCTCATATTTTAATATTTTACGGTTACCTTTTTTAATTTGTTTGCTAATTCCTATTTGTGTTTATTCAATATATTCATTCAATCATCCTTCCTATCATATTTACGAACATCAATGATATACACAAATACACAAATATGGTATATAAATATATACACATTCACAAGGTTGAGGTACCTCACCTCCATCGAGGAGAGCAGCTGACGTGCACTTTCGTGATAAATTGGCCGAAAGCTCGCAGTATTGGCGCTCGTATCCTTCAAATACCTCACTCATCTTTGCCCTAATCTCACAACGACCTTCCTTTAAAACAAACACAAATCCTATCAGAAATTCCAAATGTCCACAAATGCACTTAAAATTAAATTGCTTGTTTAAATTGAATACAAAATCATCAAATCAAATACCGAAACCAAAATTTTCATCAACTTCTTTGATAGATCGAGGGAATTCGAACAAAAATTAGTATTTCTGTTCATAATATTGATAATAATGTGATTTAAAATAGAATACATTATAAGAAACTAAAAGAAAAATAATGAAAGAAGAGATCGTAGTGTACCGGAAAGTGATCGGATTGTTGAAGTTATGTCGCGAAAGGTCGCCGGAGTATGATCGGAGATTTGCTCGGTTGGTTGCTTGTTCGAACAATCTCGATGATGAGGACGTTACCTTCGGGCTTTTGGAATGCACCTGAATGTCAATATTTACGAGTCACTGCCACGGAAAAGTGAATGTCCATACATGCCCCTATACTGCAATCAACCTTTTAAACAAGTGACGTGGAATGTGGGAAAAGTGTGTGTCCGTCCATAAATGCCCCCTATTTTGATGGAGGAATTATTAAATACCGCATAAATACTGATGATGTAGACTTCACTCAAAATTTTAATACAACACTCTTAGGCTACATTTGGAAATAAATTGATTTAGATTCTAGCTTAATTTTATATTTAGTAAATTTATATTAAATTTTAATAATATGATAAATTAATTTGAGAGACTTGTATGCATAAACTTCAAATAACACAGTGCGATGAGTATATATGAACTCATGTTGGCAAAGATTAACAATATCTTTCGTACCTCTAATCTAAGTATCGCTTTGAAAATTAATCTAACTTCAATAGATAATCTATTAGGATTTAAACTTAAATCCCTTTACTTCAATCAAATCATCAATCAAAATTTCTAAGTTGTAGAGCTTTCTCATCCATATTACAAAATTTTCTAGAGAATTACAGACTGTAAATAGATTTCAAAATTACTCATCCACAGGATGCAATGCTGCACCCTTATAAATGCAATGTGATGAGGAACTTCCCGTACAGTATTGAGCACCTAGTTATAAAGTGGTTACTTTGCTACTTTCCAATGCTATGACTGAGATATATCTACAAGACTCCACACGTGCTTAGGGACGATTCCTGTCCTGGCATAAGAGCCTCTCCCAACAAATCAACTCTAGAGAAGATCTTCAATATGCCAACTCTGTCTAGAACAAAACTCAAGAGGCCACAAAAATAAGAGAAGCACAAGAAGACTCGTGTGTGTGTGTGTGTGTATATATATAGGGGCGCACACACATATAATCCATCTCAACAAGAAGAACGCAAATCATAAATAAAAAAATAAAAAAAAAAGCACATTACAACTACAGTGGACGAGTTCGCTTAGAGAGCCACTGCAAATGTAAACAGAACACTGAATAAGAGGTATAAATAGGAGATCAAAAACTAGATTCTAGAGAAGACCTTCAAATTGCTAACACTGCCTAGAACAAAACTCAGATGCCACAAAAATATGAGGAACAGCACCAAGAGACTCGTAATAATATATAATTCATCTCCAACAAGTTATCAAAAGCACAATACAACTACAGTGAGCAAGTTCGTTTAGAGAGCCACTGCAAATGCAAACAGAACACTGAATTAGTGGTATAAATAGGAGCTAATATTGATTTGCCCTGCTTAGTAACTTTTAGTAACCAGGTGAGCAACTTCTCTAGGAGAACTCAGTCTGCCCTCCTGAAGCGCAGAATCTCTCTCTCCGGATGGCCCATAAAACAGTAGGAAACAAGCTTCTAAGCAACCAAGATCGCATAGAATTGCCCCTAGTGACAACCACAAACCGGTCCACCAGTTGGTCCAGAGAAGTAATATTTGGAACAATATGATGAAGCAACTCCCATAACTGAAACCAACAGTAGTAGCAAACGGGCGTGAAATAAACAAGTGGTCAACATCATCCCTCCCCCTATAACAACAATGACAAACAGCAGCCATATAGATGCCTCTCCTCTGAAGGTTAAATAACAAGTCCAACAATATGAAGAATTCCCATGATAACCAGAAGTTTCAATATAAACCTTCTGATGGCCTGCTCCAACAAAACCATTTATCTCTTTCTACCACCGCGTTCTCTTAAAGAAAGAGCAAGTGTTTCTCCTGCTGCAACATTGTAGTATGCAAGTGATAAATTGTCCTTAAAAAAGCCAGCCTTTCCACTTAATTTCTGTTTGTTTGCAGGAAGCTGTATCTCTCCTGCAATTTTTTCCTTCAAACTGCCAATGGTTTCAGATAAGGATTGTACTGTAATCTCCAGTACTTGCCCTTTGAGGTTTCCTTCATCAACATTTGGCACCAACACAGTGATGCGAACAGGTCCCTGCAGTAATCAACAAAAAGAGACATGATCTCAATCAGGTGAAATGAAAATTCTACAAATAGAAACTATAATGCAGTCAGCAGATGAACCAATCAAAGCAATAATTCCACAAACACGATGTAAAGAGAAAAATGCAGAGGTGCCCATACTGGATGTTGAGCAAGGAATTGGTCTTCCGGAATAAGCAGAGAATCATCAAGCCGTTGCCTCTTTGGCTCTGGTTCGTCCGGAAGAGGTGGAGGAGCTTCCTCAGGTGGTGGTGGGGGAGGCATTCCTTGAGGCAAAGGCGGGGGTTGAACCATGGTCATGCCAGGTTGGGGAATTGAAAGAGGAACAAAAGAACGAGGAGCAGCCAAAGGTGTAAACTGAGATCCAGGTGGAGGTGGCACAGGAATACTGGGGGGATTCACAGAATAAGATTGAGGCATTGGGGGTGGTCGGTTTACCAAAAGAGGTTGCTGTCCAGGCATTAGTTGCAATTGATGGTGTGGAGGCTGAACTGATGGAATCATAGTGACGACTGGTGGCCTGGGTGGAAGGACCACACTACTAGTTGGAGCAGGATACTGGATTGCATTTGGAGGCACACGAGGAATATTCAAGGCTAATCCAGGTGGTGGTGGAGGAAGTGGCCGAACTGACGGCACACCAAGTCGAGGAGGAGGAGGAGGAGCTGCAGGACCAGGAAGATTTCTCGCATCATTGGCCACATCATTTTGATCCTCTCCAGTGGCACTTTGAGACATCGCTTGGTTTGCAGTGCGCCCGATACTTCCTGTGTGACCATCCCATATGACCTGCTTAGGTTGCTCATCTTTCTTCTTCTCAATCTCGGCCTTCACGGCATTAGAAACTTCTTCCTCTGTTGTACCAAAAATATCAGGACGGGTCCGTGCAAGTCCAACAATGTTTCTGGATATCTCATCGTCCTGAGCAAGGGTAGTCTCACGAATCTTAGCAAACATCCTATCTTTTTGCTCCTTGTACTTGGGATCAATGAGTGAAATCCTCATATGTTCAGACATCTCATTAATGGGAATTAGTTCGCCAGTAATAGGGGAAACAACAAATTTGGTCGGGTCTCTTTCTGCAGCTATCCTCTCCTCAGGCCTCTTCCAGTTCTTCACAATTCTCATTGGTGGTTCTTGCTCCTCATGAGTTGCTTTCATCTCATACTTCTTCTCATCACCATTCTTTTCAATACTAGCTGCCCTCATGCCCTCTTCAACAAGCTGCACCTCTTCTTCATCCATCTCCATTTCTACCTCCTTTCCAGGTTCGACAATATCCTCTTCCTCCATAGCTGACATCTTGCTCCTCCTTATAACCTCCTCGAGCGTCATTGGAGGAGGTAAATCCTCATCCTCATCATCTACAAAATCTATTGTCTCAACCACAACAAAATCATGCCAATCAATCATAGCCATTTGCAAACGTTCCTGTTCAATCTCGTCTTCAGCTTTCTGCCTTGCCTGCTCTTGTGAACGTTCCCACTCTAGCCGGTGCAAACACCGTTCAAGCACAGTAGTCCTATCAGTAACACTCTTCCTCAGCTTGTCAGTCAACCCTTTTGGAGGCATCAACACTTTAGAGTACGAATCTGCAAGTGATGTAAAGAACATGAACATACTGTGGGTTGGCTTCAGAAAATGAAATTGGGGGTTGTTAATCTCTCTGCTTGTCAATCCCGTCAAAAACGACTTCCCATTGCGAGCCACAAATTGGGCAGTGAGTTTAATAATATCCAGTTCCTCCCCAGTTATTCCTTCGGGAAGCCGGACTGTGTACTGCTCTGCCTCTGGAGGCTCAAGAACTTTCTGGATGGATCTAAACTGGGAAGCAGGATCAGGCTTTGCAGCTGCGTCATTACTATCAGCAGCCGGAGCAGAAGGAGCCGACTCTGGAGCAGATGCATCCGCAGGTTGTGAAGGAGGCTGCTGCTGAGGGGAAGCTTGATTCTGCAAACGAAACTCGGAAAGGCGGTGCTGGTAGTATGCTTGGTATGGATCTGAAGCATTCAAGAAATTGAACTTCGCATTTCCCGCATTGTTTGCAATAATCCTTTTCTCAAACTCGGGTCCATTCTTTGCCACAAACTGTGCAGTTTTGTCAACAATGTTCCTGATGTCTGGAGGGGGGTGTATAATTCCAATGGTTCTTGTATGAGTTGCAACCGATGCAGGAGCTGAATCGGGTTTGTTTGCTTTACTCTGATCCTCATCTGTCTCTGGTTTCTTCTCATCATTGGATTGTTCTGGAACTTGAGATGGGGCAAGGGGACCGAGATTTCCATCAGAAGGGGGTGCCGGCAGGGGCAATATCGGTTGCATGACCGGCATTTTTCCTGTCGAAGTAAAAGTAACAATTAAACACAAAACGAATAACCCGCTCTAAAAAATTCAGCTTAACCTCATGGTCCGAGCAAGCACTAAATAGATCCTGCAAGTATCTGAGCTTTCCCTCTCTGGGGAAACCAAAGCTGATATGAAAATTCACAACCTACAAATATCAACATATCTAATTCAAAACCAGTTTAAATCAAGAAGAGCATCTACACCTATATGTATACACATACATGCATATATATACACACGGACCCAAGAGTGTGTGCGCGCGCGCACACACATATATTTGTTGTAAACGCGCATTAGGGTTAATTAGGTTTTGATTTCAGTTTTGTAGACTCCCAAATTCGAATGGTTTTACTTATTATGTTCCTTTTCTCAGTGAGGGCAATATGCTTTATCAAAACTGCACCTTCATAACGCCAATGGCCCTGGTGCCTCCTGAAGCATAGGTCTAAGATTCGACAAACAATCCCTTAGGGGCCACGTCCGCGGCGCAAGACTCACAGAGGGCGCTTTGCATGGTGTCCCTGGGATTAGTCGGGCAAAGCCCCGGACACCCCGGTTACCTAAAAAAAACTGCAACTTCGTTGGAAACAAATTGAGAAGAAAAAAAAACAGAAGCAAAATGGGGAACACAGTATAAAGGACCTGAAAAAAAAATCACAGTATAAACTTCACGAATGGAAAATTAGGGTTCTGAACTAGGAGAATTAGGATTTTATGCTATAGAGTGCGAAACAGTTTCCACGATAATTAAAATTATGCACTTTTCATATGATAAAATAGAAGAACAAGAGAGAGAGGAAGATATACACATATATGGATAGAGAGAGTGGGGTTTACCTCTGTTGTTCGATGAGCTCTGCTATGCTCTCCTCCAGGTCGGGGTTGTAAAATGAGAGAGAGAGAGAGAGAGAGAGAGTTCTTCCCTTTCGGCGTCCAAAATGGCCAACGGTAATCAAACCCATTTCTGATCTTAATGGGCTGTGTATAAAATTTCCTAGCTTAGTCCACTGGACACAATTAATAAAACCCAAATCTCTTGGTTGGGCCAACTGATCTCTTATTTCTTACATTTTTATTTTTATTTTTGAAAAGGTAACCATTTTATAAGAAAGTTAGAAACCAAGGCAAAAGACCAATGTTCGAACTTTTGGGGTCTTGTACTGTTAGGTTGCTATTCTAGAAATGGCTAAATTCACCGACCTCTCTTGAGATTAGGTTAAATTATACTAAAAAAGATTGTTTGACCTATATTTCTTTCATTTTTTTAAAATTTATTTTTTTAATAACCGGAATAGATTTTAATTGTGAAAAGACAATTTTGCCCTTACATTATAATATCACATTATATTTCTGATAGAGTGATTGACTAAAAGGATGAAACGTGTAGCGTAAGTGATGGGCCCAAGCTGATATGGACAGAAAGTCTATTTTTACCAGGACTTCCCTATCTCCAAGAGGCAGTTCCTTACTATGACACGGCTTCGTTCCCACTGCTATAAATACAGGGGCGATTCATATGCCAGGTACGAAAAAAATACCCTCTAAGTTCCTCTACATTCTTTGAAACACCATTCCGATTTCTAACTTGGTCGTCGGAGCGTGTTCGGCCGGCACTGCACCGGTGCCCTTTCGATCACTCTTCTCTTGTCTTTTTCACAGGTTGGCGTTTGACCAGATCGGGGCGGATTTTTGCATCATCAGTTGGCGCCGTGTGTGGGAAACAAACCCACGATTTGTCCTATCCAAAGCATACACGAAGCATGATGCACCTTCGATCTGGATTGGAGACCACGGCCATACAGGATCCCCCTGTTGGCCAAGATCCTCCGATACATGACCTACCTGGCCAAGGCGACCCCCCGGTCGCTCAGGATTTTCCCATCGGTACCGACCCCCCAAATGCACAGGATCCGGCAGCCGACCAGCCCGCAGGACAAGGAGGTACGCAGCCCCTTGGACAGACAGACTTCATGGGGACTCACCCCGAAGTCCCAAACGACCAAAGGCGTGTCGCAATGTTAGAGCACCAGGTCCAGAACTTAAACCAAAGTCTGGTCCAACTGCTCCAACAAAATGCGGCGATTCTGCAATGCCTCCCTCCTGCGGCGCCGATACCGCCACCAAGTTATGAAAGGACTGTTGATCCCGAGGAGAATGGCGGTCGGAGAGAAAGTGAAGTACCAACGGAAGACGCGGCTCAGAGTCACGTAAGAGGCGGGACGAATCAAGACCGTTCGGTCCCTCCTGAGAGAAGCCAACCCCATGGGGATTCAGCATCCCTTGCTTACCACGATATGGAAATACAAGACCTAAGAGCCAGGGTAGAAAGTATGGCCCATGCCATAAGAGGAAAAGGCCCTGCTACGATAGAGGATTTGGTCCAGCAAACCAACCTTCTTTTCTCTGCAGGGGTAATGAATTGTCCACTGCCCCCCAGGTTCAAGATGCCAACAGTGGAGAGCTTTGACGGGACTAAGGACCCGCTGGATCACCTGGAAACTTACAAGGCCTTAATGCATCTTCAGGCAGTACCCGACGAAATCATGTGCAGAGCCTTTCCCACTACATTGAAGGGCTCCGCCAGGTCTTGGTTCAATAGTTTAAAGCCATCAACTGTCCGTTCCTTTAACGAGCTGAGCCAACTATTTGTTGACAATTTCATTGTTGCCCGGAGACACAGAAAACCCGTTACCTATCTCCTGAATGTAAGGCAAGCTAAAGGAGAATCGTTGCGGGACTATATCAATCGATTTAACAGAGAAATGTTACAAGTAGATGCCTTGGATGACAAGGTGGCCGTTACGGCATTCATGGGAGGGTTGTTACCCTCTAAGTTCCTATATTCTGTTTCTAAGCATCCCCCTGAAAGCATGTCCGAATTACTTGTGAAGGCCCAGAAATACATGAATGCCGAGGACGCCCTTGATGCCCACATGGAAAAAGGTGATAATGACAAAAAAGTGGACAGGAAGAGGGGGGACAACCAAGCAGAGAAGAACGAAACCCCAAGTACAATAGAGTATCACAGGAACAAAGTGACAGGACCGTGCGCCGTGAAAAGGGGTTTAGTTTCACCCCGTTGAACGCTCCCATAGGCCAGATCCTCTTACACATCCAAGACGATCCGGCTGTGCCGTGGCCTCCGAAGTTGAGAACTGATCCCGCTAGGAGATCTCGTGACAAGTATTGTAGGTTCCATCGCGATCATGGCCATGATACCAATGAATGCATAGATTTGAAAAGGCAGATTGAGAGTTTAATTCAAAGGGGCCAGTTGCGGAGGTTTGTGGCTGGTGGAGGACAGAGAACGCAGAATCAGGCTCAGGATATAAATGAGGGTCCGGCTCGCAAGAACCCCCCCGTAGGGGAAATTAGAGTCATCTCGGGAGGAATAGCGGGGGGCGGGGAGTCTAACGCCGCTCGCAAAGCACATACTAGGAAAGCAAGGAGTTTCTCTGAAGTCGGGGAGGTGAGCCATTCGCCCGCCAAGTGCCCTCGATTGAGCGACCAGGTCATAACTTTTTCAGAGGATGATGCCAAAAAAGTTCAGCAACCCCATGATGATGCCCTCGTAGTCACATTAACCATCGCCAACTTCACAATTAGGCGGGTGTTGATTGACAGCAGTAGCTCTGCAGATATCCTCTTTGTAGATGCATTTGATCAGATGAAGATTGGAAGAAGCAAACTCAAGATCACTCAGTCGCCACTTGTGGGCTTCTCCGGAGAGAAACTCCTCCCCTTGGGCACCATTGACCTCCCGGTTACAGCTGGTTCAAGTCCCAGACAAGTCACCAAGATGGTGACTTTCTTTGTGGTGGATTGCCCAACCACGTATAATGTCATCCTGGGAAGGGCCACGTTGAATGCTATGAGAGTTGTGACCTCCACCTACCATCTCCTTGTCCGGTTCCCCACGGAGCATGGTGTCGGGGAACTGAGAGGAGATCAGATCACAGCCAGAGAATGTTATGCCACCTCCCTAAGGGAGAGGAAGATGACAGAAACCCTAAACATTGAGGGACAGGAAATGGAGGAAAAAGAAGAGGTCCGACATGCAGAACCGATGGAAGAATTAATTGAGGTAAACTTGAATGAACAAAGCATGGGGAAGAAGGTGAGCTTGGGGTCATCACTCTCACCCACCTCTCGGGAGGAGATGGTGCGATTCCTTAGAGCAAACGAGGATGTGTTCGCATGGTCCCACGAGGATATGCCAGGGATTGATCCAAACATTGCCGTGCATCGACTGAACATCGACCCCATCGCCAAGCTAGTGAGACAGAAACGGAGAGTCTTTGCCCCAGAAAGAAACGCGGTAATTTCCGAGGAGGTAGAGAGGTTATTGAAGGCCAACTTTGTACGAGAAACCAGTTACCCAGACTGGCTGTCAAATGTGGTACTGGTTAAAAAATCCAATGGAAAGTGGCACATGTGCGTCGACTTTACCGACCTGAATAAAGCTTGTCCGAAAGACAGCTTCCCCCTCCCCCGGATTGACATGCTCGTAGAAGGGACGGCAGGGTATGAACGGCTCAGTTTTATGGATGCCTACTCAAGATATAATCAAATTCCGATGTGGCCGGCAGATCAAGACAGGACCTCCTTTATAACAGAAAGGGGATTATACTGCTACACGGTGATGCCATTCGGCCTAAAGAATGCCGGCGCAACATACCAAAGGTTGGTAAATAGAATGTTCAAGGAGCAAATTGGCAGAAACATGGAGGTATATGTCGATGATATGCTTGTCAAAAGTTGGGAGGCTGCCAACCATTTGGTTGATCTACAGGAAACCTTTGATGTTCTTCGAAAATACAGGATGAAGCTTAATCCGAGTAAGTGTGCTTTTGGAGTATCTTCCGGAAAGTTCTTGGGCTATCTGGTCAGCAAGAGGGGAATAGAGGCCAACCCTCAGAAGGTGCAAGCCATCCTGGATACGAGATCGCCCAGAACTACTAAAGAAGTCCAAAAGCTGACGGGTAAAGTGGCGGCGCTAAGCCGGTTGATTTCCCGTGCTACAGACAGGTGCCTCCCGTTCTTTCAAGTCCTCAAGCGGGCCTTTGAGTGGACTCCAGAATGTGAGCAGGCCTTAAATGAGCTAAAACAATACCTCAGTTCACCCCCACTGCTATCATGCGCGCGCGTAGGAGAGGAGTTGTACTTATACTTAGCTGTTTCTCCTGCTGCAATTAGTTCCGCGCTAATACGAGAAGAAGAAGGAGTGCAAAGGCCAGTTTATTACACCAGCAGGATTCTCCGGGGGGCAGAAGAAAAGTATCCTTCCATAGAAAAGTTGGCATTTGCCTTGGTCACTACGGCTAGGAAACTCAGGCCATACTGCCAAGCGCACACCATTGTAGTGTTAACCGATCAACCCCTCCGGCAAGTCCTCTTCAAGCCCAAAACCTCAGGACGACTGGTGAAATGGTCCATGGAGTTAGGAGAGTTTGACATCCGATACAGGCCTAGGACAGCAGTCAAAGGACAAGTGCTGGCAGATTTCATAGCAGAATTTACATACCCCCAGGAAGAGGAACGGATTCAGCAGGGAGAAGCAGAAAATACAGTCCACCAAAGAAGGGATGACCAAATGGACCCTGGGTGCACGTGGCAATTGTTTGTCGATGGATCATCTAGCACACAAGCCAGTGGAGCAGGGATACTAATCAGATCTCCAGCAGGGGAGACCTTCAAATACGCCCTGCAATTCGGGTTCAAGGCAATAAACAATGAAGCTGAATATGAAGCCTTGATTGCGGGGTTAAAGCTAGCTGATATCCTCAAGGTTAGACAACTACAAGCTCATACTGACTCCCTGTTAGTTGCCCGGCAAGTCAGTATGGAATACGAAGCAAAGGGAGCAAGGATGAAATCTTACTTGCAAAAAGTACAAGAGCTGGTCACCCGTTTCCAGAGGTTTTCAATCACGCGGATCCCCCGTAGTGAAAACTCCAATGCCGACGCTCTCGCTCGGTTAGCTACGGCACAAGAGGCCGCCCAAGGAGGGGTGCTTGTAGAGCGCATGGACCACCCGAGTATAACAGTAGCGACATCGGGAGAAGTAAACCAAGTCACTCAGGGCATGGAATGGGCGGACCCAATAGCCAAGTACATAAACAATGGTGAGCTACAGTCGGATAAAGCAGAAGCACACAGAACTAGGGTCAGGGCATCTAGGTACACCTTAATCGACGGAATCCTTTATAAACGGGGAGTTTCCTTACCTTACCTAAGATGCGTGTCAGCAGAGGAAGCGCAGAGTATTATGAAAGAAATACATGAAGGGGAGTGCGGAAACCATGCAGGAGGTAGATCCTTAGCTCACAAGGCCATTAGGCAGGGGTATTACTGGCCTTCAATGCAGCGAGACGCAATTAACTTTGTCAAGAGGTGCGAAAAGTGCCAACGTTTCGCCAATATCCCGAGGCAGCCCCCGGAAGAGCTGACACCAATAATGGCCCCGTGGCCTTTTGCCCAATGGGGAATGGATTTTGTTGGTCCTCTACCCATGGGAAAGGGGCAGACGAAATTCGCAATTGTAGCAGTCGATTATTTTACTAAATGGGTAGAGGCCGAACCCCTGGCTACAATAGGGGAAAGGAATGTCATCAGTTTCGTGTGGAAATCAATCATATGTAGGTTTGGTATCCCGAGGGTCATAATTATGGACAACGCAAAGCAGTTTGAGAGCCGACGGTTCCAAGATTTTTGCACAGAGCATGGCATAAACCACCGGTATTCTTCACCAGGCCATCCGCAGGCCAATGGGCAGGCTGAGGTAGCCAACAGAACTATATTTAAAATGGTTAAGAAACGCCTGGATGACTCCAAAGGAGCATGGCCAGAGCTGCTGCCAAGCATTCTGTGGGCCTACAGGACCACTGCCAGAATCCCCACAGGAGAGACACCCTACTTCTTAGCTTTCGGAAGCGAGGCAGTTCTACCTGTCGAAATGAAGACGGTGGCGAGTCATCGTGCCAAACATTATGATCCAGATCACAACGAGAGAGAGCTAAGGGCCAGTATCGATTTCATCGACGAGAATAGGGAGCAGGCGCAGGTACGAATGGCCGCATATCAACAGGCCATGTCCCGGTATTATAACACCAAGGTCAAGCATAGGAGTTTCCAGCCCGGTGACCTAGTCTTACGAGAGGTCACTCAAGCCACCAAGCCTCACGGCACGGGAAAGCTGGCCCCTAACTGGGAGGGCCCATATAAAGTAATTAAGACTCAACGACGAGGCACCTACTGGCTGGAAACGTTAGAAGGAAGGCAGCTAGCCCACCCTTGGAACGCCGAGCATTTACGGAAGTTCTATCAATAAGGTTTTCTTTTTTTTTATCCTGACTTGATTTCTTTTTTTCGCCCTATCATTTTTTAGTTTTTTAGCTTGCACTGGTTTAAAGCAAGTATTATTGTAAAAATTGGCTCTACGCCAGACTTTAAGTGTCATTTGAAAGGATGACACTAATGCCCTAAACCTCGGGATAGAATTCCTATCCAGTTTGAGTTGGTCTCTTGTAATTTTTTATTACGAAATAAAACTATTGTTCCCTAAATATTGTCACTGCAAAATCCTACGGGGACACACCTCTACGGAGGGCCTTTAAAGGAAAAAGGCGGGATGAATGAATCCCGAGAAAAGATGAAACCCCATGAGGGCAAAACCCTACGGGGACACACCTCCACGGAGGGCCTTTAAAGGAAAAAGGCGGGATAAATGAATCCCGAGAAAAGATGAAACCCCATGGGGGCAAAACCCTACGGGGACACACCTCCACGGAGGGCCTTTAAAGGAAAAAGGCGGGATGAATGAATCCCGAGAAAAGATGAAACCCCATGGGGGCAAAACCCTACGGGGGCACACCTCCACGGAGGGCCTTTAAAGGATAAAGGCGGGATGAATGGATCTCTGGAAAAGATGAAACCCTATGTGGGCAAAACTCTACGCGGGCACGCCTCTACGGAGGGTCTTTTCAAATGAATCAAGAGATTCAAAGAGTGTGGAAGTAACCTTTACACAATGACCCATGTTCAATAAAATACGCAATCCTTCATTAGGTAAATAATGAAAAAGGTACATGGAGCCTCTACACCGAGGAACATTACATGGATGCAAAAAAAAAAAAAAACCAGCTCAAGGGTCGGGATCTCCAAGTTGCAGACCGGAGAAGTCCATGCCAGGCCATTGACCCTGCGCTACTTCACGAAAATACTCAAAACCATCGATGTATGACTGGTTGAGGGCCTGTCAAAATCAGGCGACTCCTTGAAGTTCTCTACAGCCAGTTCTCTCTCCTCTCATTCATGACAGAGCTGGGAGTTGAGGGTGTTTACTTCCTCACTATGAGAAGCGCGAAGGGTCTCAAGTTGGGAGCTGAAGCCGGCGCGCTCACTGGCGAAGGAAGCACGTTCCGTAGCAAGGGCTGCTCTTTGCTTCCCCAACTCCTCCTCTGTGCATAGGAAACGGTTGGAGAGACCATGGGCAATAGTCAGGCCCTATCAAATACACAAGGGTAGCACACAGTTAGGAAGGAGAAATATCAGAGTCTCACCTAAACACGATAGATAAGTAAGAAGTATACCTGAGCCATGTTGGCCAGTAAGTATCCGGTGGAGGAAACGGCATCAAGGGCCTCCATCTTTTCCAGATCACGAGGAAGGGCAAACTCCCCAGCCCTTTTTATAGCAAAAGAAGTGTCACCCAGCAACGAACCTGTATGGCTGGCCGATGGGGTTAATAACCCGGTATGGCTGGTGGCTGGGGAGAACGATACATGCAAGCTATCTCCACCAAAGAGTTGAGTCGACGGTACCCCAAAGGTGCCTGGGTCAGCCAGGCTACTACCCGTGAACAGAGGGGGGTAAGGTATCACAAAGGGGTTGGCGCCAGGAGCTGGAGTACTCATGGTGGCTGCGAGGGGAGAATTCCTGATAGAGGGAGGAGAGGATAAGCCCCCACCTGTAAGTGCACCAATGCTCCTGAGAACGGGTTGGCGTCGTCTTTTCTGAGCAGGGGACGAGGATCCCTCAACGCCCTTCCCTTTCGCCAACATGCGGATGTCTTGGTCGGGCCTCCTCCGAGATCCTGCACCCCGAGATCCTGCACGATGTATACGGTAAAATTTATATTTTTCAAATCCAGGAAGAAAAGGGAATGAGGGGTCAAAAAATATAAAGGTGTACCTCTCCTCTCCCCAAGCACGCGAGGAAGGTAACCAAGTGTACTCAATCCTGCGTCAGAAGTCAAGGTCACCGCATCCCTCATCCTAAGATCATAGATAAGGTCTAACCTATCTTCCTCTTCCTGGCTTATCTCGGGCTCCACCCTGACAGCTGGTTTATGAAAATACACCAATTTCTATAAACATACGTAAGAAAGAAAGAATGACTCGAAAAGAAAGGGTAGGAAAAGCGTACCACTCACGACCCCGTCGGTCCAAGTGCGGGGAACGCGATGAGGGGGAAGCTCCCAATCACCCGAAACGAAAAAGAATCGTTCCTTCCAGTTCTTTATCCGTTGACCATTGTCGAGAATCACCAGTCCTTTGGGAAGACTACCTGCACCGCGAGACCGACCTTGAATATGACGCCAGTCCTTGCTTTTTAAAATAGTATAACAAGAAAGAAACTCGTTCATAGTTGGTTGAGGAGTGAGCTTGCTGGACCTCCAAAGGACCAGGGTAGCCATAATAATACGCCAAGAATTAGGCATAAGCTGAGAAGGGCAAAGGTTGAGGTATCGGAGCAGCTCTTTCGCAAAGTCTGGGATGGGGAAGCGCAGGCCCGAAAGAAAGTAGCCTTCATAGAAACACGTCTCTCCTGGGCAGATGGAAAAGGCCCTCTCTGCCGGCAAAGGAGCTCTGGCTACAACCCCGTCTGGAAAAGAGAATGAAGCAGCCAACTCTTCAACATCAGCATCCGTCATTGTAGAGCTAATATCTTGGCATTCGTTGTAGTCTGCCATTATGGAGTGAAGAAAGTTGAATACTTGGACAAGGGGAGAACCAGGGGCAAAGAGCTCTGGATCCGGTTTGTTGAAATTGTGATCAACAATGTGTAAACAACGAGAGAGAGAAGGTAAAATAGTGCCGGGCATGAGCTAGAGAAACAGGCTGTAGGAAGAAGGAGAGCTGGTGACAAGGTATGGTGGAGTGAGGAGTGAATGAAGGTAAGTGTGCTTATATAGGCAATGGAAGCCAACCGTTGTAAAACCCCCCAACGTCTCTTTTCCAACGGTCCTCAAGCACAAAAGGCACCTTTTGGTAACGTTCACAAGACAAACGGTCACAGGGGAGCCGGTACAGAGCAAATTCGCCGGGCGAAGACAGGCACACCAGGCCGGGCGCTGCTAGGCCTGGCTCGGCCAGCTTTGGCTGGACGCCGCCTGGCCTTGGCCGGGCGCTGCCTGGCCTTGGCCGGGCGCCGCTCGCCCGGCCTTGGTCGGGCACTGCCTGGCCTTGGCCGGGCGCGACCGGGCCCACCCGGGCCACGCGCGGGAAGGAAAAAAAAGAAAAGAAAAGAAAAAGAAAAAAAAGAAAAAAGAAAAGAAAAGAAAAAGAAAAAAAAAAGAAAGAAAAAAGAAAAAAAAAGAAAGAAAGGAGAAAAGAAAGAAAGGAAAGGAAGAAAAAAATATATATTTACTTGTACGATAGAGAAGCCCAATGAATAATCCAAAATGTTCATAAGACCCAGCATTTGACCCTTATGAACAGGGGGCATCTGATAGAGTGATTGACTAAAAGGATGAAACGTGTAGCGTAAGTGATGGGCCCAAGCTGATATGGATAGAAAGTCTATTTTTACCAGGACTTCCCTATCTCCAAGAGGCAGTTCCTTACTATGACACGGCTTCGTTCCCACTGCTATAAATACAGGGGCGATTCATATGCCAGGTACGAAAAAAATACCCTCTGAGTTCCTCTACATTCTTTGAAACACCATTCCGATTTCTAACTTGGTCGTCGGAGCGTGTTCGGCCGGCACTGCACCGGTGCCCTTTCGATCACTCTTCTCTTGTCTTTTTCACAGGTTGGCGTTTGACCAGATCGGGGCGGATTTTTGCATCATCAATTTCTAATAGGATCAAATACAATGACCTCCCCTAAAGTTTGTCGTAATTACACTGACCTCCGCTAAAATTTGTCGTAATTGCACTAACATTCCCTATGATGATTTGAAATCAGATTTTAGGACACTTTTACCATTATACCCCAAATAATTTAAAAATAAAAAAAATATGATTTCTAAAATGATATGTACGCTTGTACACACACGACACCACTAGCTCGGTCGTTTTCGTCAACCCATACCCATGACTCACGACAAAACTCAACAATTCGTCACAAATCTGATCCTATGTATATGTGTGTGTGTGTGTGTGTATCACCATGATTGAAGATCTTTGAAAAGAATTCGTGATAGAATTTTTGACAATTGATCAGATATGTTAGGAGTAAGATAAAAGATCATTGGTGGTCATGGGTGGTGACGGTGGTGGTTATTCATTTTAGAAATCAGTTTTTTTATTATTATTATTAAATTATTTGGTGGTATAATGATAAAATTATTCTAAAATCTGATCTCAAATCATCACAGGGAATGTTAGTGTAATTACAGCGAACCTCAGGAGAGGTCATTGTATTTTACCCTATTTGAAAGATATTGTGATATTATAATGCAAGTGCAAAATTGTCTTTTCACACTTTAAATTTATTTCAGTCATCGAAAAAATGAATTTAGAGGAGGTGAAAAAAATAAAAGCCAAATAGTCTCTCCGAATGTAATTTGACCTAACATCAGGAGAGGTCATTAAATTTAACCCATCTAATATGAATACAACAATAAAAATATGACACGAATTTAATATGAACACAAACAAAATATGATACAAGGCAAACCTGGAGATTGTTCAAACGAATGTCGCAAGCCAAAGAACTTCAATAAAAAGAACGCTCAAGCAAACGTGACATAATTTGATAAGCTTTCAGTCGATGTTGCTGATATGAATCTCTCTATAATAATATCTTAATGTAATTTAGTGAGAGGCACTAAAGAATGGTGGGTGGATACTGGGGCTACGCACCACATTTGTTCAAACAAATGGATGTTTTTTACCTACAAACCTATAGAACATGAAGAACAATTATTCATGGGCAACTCTTCCAGTTCCAAACTAGAAGGATGTGGGAAGGTGATAATGCAAATAACATCTGGCAAAAAACTAACTCTCAAATATGTGCTTCATGTGCTTGATATTCACAAGAACTTAGTGTCTGGATCTTTGTTTAGTAAGAATGGGTTCAATTAGTCTTTGTCTTTGAAATTTTTTTCTCACTAAGATGTTTATAGGAAAGGGTTATTTGAATAAAGGAATTTTTAAGATGAATGTAATGATTGTGTACCTAAGTCTATTAATAAGAATAATATTAATTATTCTGCTTACTTGCTTAAGTCTTCTAACATTTGGCATGCTAGATTATGACATGTTAATTATGATACTTTACATAGATTAATTAACTTAGAATTGTTATCTAAGTTTGATATTGATTGTAATCATAAATGTGAAACTTGTGTGGAATATAAATTAACAAAATTACCTTTACATCCCATTGAAAGAAATACTGGACCTCTAGATTTAAATCACAATGATATCTATGATTTAAAGTTTGTGTAAACTAGAGGTGGTAAAAAGTAATTTATTACTTTTATATATGATTACACAAGATACTGTTATGTGTATTTGCTAAGAAACAAAGATGAGGCCATAAAAGTGTTCAAACATTACAAGAATGAAGTTAAAAATCAACTTAATACAAAGATAAAGGCAATAAGAAGTGATAGGGGTGGTGAATATGAATCACCTTTTGAAGAGTTTTTTTTAGAACATGAAATTATTCACCAAACTACTGCTCCTTATACACCTCAATCTAACGGAATTACAGAACGCAAAAATCGAACACTAAAAGAAATGATGAACGTTATGTTGTTAAGTTCTGGTTTACCCCAGAATTTGTGGGGGAAAGCTATTCTCTTGGCAAATTATATTCTCAACAAGGTACTTCATAAGAAAACATATAAAACACCTTATGAATTATGGAAAAAAAAATCATGCTATAAATACTTAAAAGTGTGAGGGCGTCTAGCAAAAGTAGCAGTTCCTAAACCTAAGAAGGTTAAGATAAAACCAAAAATCATTGATTGTGTGTTCATTGGTTATACCAATAACAGTAGTACTTATATATTTCTTGTACATAAATATAAGATTCCCGACTTACATGTAAATACAATTATTGAATCGAGAGATTCTTCATTTTTTGAAAATATATTTCCATATAACATGACACTTGAATCAAGTTTATTAAAGAGGCATTTAGATGTTATCTCTAGTACTAATCATGAAACCATAGACAAAGAGCCTCTTATGGATAAACCTAGATATAACAAGAGGGCAAGAACATTAACGTCGTTTGGACCAGATTTTTTTAACATATTTGTTGAAAAATGATCCCCAAACATTCAAGGAAGCAATGTCCTTTCCTAAAGCTTCTTATTTGAATAAAGTAATAAATAAAGATATTGAATCCATCATGCAAAATCATACATGAGAATAGGTGGATCTTCCACCTGGTTCTAAACTTTTAGGGTACAAATGGACCTTCAAAAAGAAGATGAAAGCTGATGGATCGATAGAAAAATATAAAGCTAGGCTTGTTGCCAAATGCTACAAGCAAAATGAAGGATTGGATTATTTTGACACTTATTTACTAATAACCAGAATCACATTCATTCGTATGTTGAATGCAATAGCATCATTAAATGGAGTTGAAATGGATGTAAAAATAGCTTTCTTAAATGGTGAATTAGATAAAGAAATATATATGGAATAACCCAAAGGGTTTATTCCTCCTGGACAAGAAAGGAAAATGTGTAAGCTTGTTAAATTTCTGTATGGATTAAAGCAAGCACTAAAACAATGGTATAAAAATTTTGACAACGTAATGATGTCAAATGGTTTTAAAATCAATGATGTAACAAATGTGTATATGTCAAAAACACACAAAAAGGATATATCATAGTTTGTCTTTATGTTGATGATATGCTAATTATGGGTAGCAACATTGATATAATTAAAGTTACCAAACATATGTTATCCAGTAGATTTGATATGAAAGACTTAGGTGTTGCAGACGTTATATTAGGAATCAAAATTTTTAGAATATCAGACAGACTTTTATTGTCTCAATCTCATTACATTGAAAAAATACTTAATAAGTTCAAGAAATATAATATCAGTCCAATAAAGACACCAATTACGTAAGTCTTCATCTCACTAAAAATACTGGAGAAAACATATCTCAACTAGAGTATTCTCGTATAATTGATAGTCTAATGTATGTCATGAATTGCACCAGACCTGACATAACATACTCTATGAGTAATCTTGGTCGATTTATGAGTAATTTAGGAGAAAAATACTAGAAAGCTTTAAAAAGAGTTTTGGGATATTTAAAATATACACAAAACTATAGTTTGCACTTCACAAGATATCCAGCTGTACTTGAAGGGTATAGTGATCCTAATTAGATATCTGATTCAAAAGACTCAAAATTCACAAATGGATACGTTTTTACTCTTGGAGGTGCAGCTGTGTCTTGGAAATCCTCAAAACAAACATGTATTGCTAGATTTACAATGGAATATGAATTTATAACTTTAGATAAAGTTGGAGAAGAGGCAAAATGGATTCGTAATTTCTTAGAGGATATTCCAAATTGGTCAAAATATGTGCTTGTTATATGTATACATTGCGATAGCCAATCAGCAATAGGAATGGCACAGAGTCATAAGTATAACGGTAAGTCATGTCACATACGACGAAGACACAATACCATTAGACAATTGCTCTCTAATAGAATTATCTCAATTAATTATGTAAAGTCAAAAAATAATATTACGGATCCGTTTACAAAAGGCTTGCCACAGAAGTGAATATAAAGTTCATCGAAGGGAATGAGTTTAAAGCCTATGTCTTAATAAGAGTCGTCATAGTGGCAGCCCAACCTAACTGATTGGAGATCCCAAGAGCTAGGTTCAAAAGGCAAACCGAACTATGTAGAACTCAGTAAGCACTGAGGAGATATTTACTCCTAACATTCTCATGATGAGACAGTGTACATCTGTCACGAGAACCAAGGTAAGTTAAGCTTTTAAGGATTTCTATATCTTGGAAAATGTCCAAGTAAAGTATTGCAGGATACTCTTCATAGATATCATCTACGTGAGTAAGAAAAGGATCGCTTCTATGAGAATATAAAAGCTTAATTATCTAAAACACTCACGAAACCAAGAGGTGTTCAAGGCAAAAATGAACACAAACATGAGAACCAACTGTGTTTGAAGAATTACTGTGTGAATTATATTGTCTTGGTTTACATAAACGGCTGATTGTTCAAAGACATCATGTCTACTGATTAGCTACGTAAATTCGATAGTCTTTTATTATGGCAAGTTCAAGGCCATTAAGCTACTTAACCCAATGCGGTAGCTTTTCAACTATACTCGAATTAGTGTCTGCATAGTCATTATCATTTATATTGATATCCAGCCAATTTCATTTATGTGGGGGATTGTTGGATGATTTTTTGTTCGGGCAAACTTTGAACCCAATTTGTCAAAAATCGTTAAGTATTGAATGAGAAATTGACTCTTAAAATCCTCACTTGAAGTTGGTCCAACCAAATGTGGCCTTAAATGGTGGTAATTTGAATAGGCAAAATTGTCATTTCACAAGTTTAAATATTTTGATATTTTTAATTTTAAGATATTTGGGGTATAAAGGTAATTTTACTCTTAAAATTAACGTCCGTTAGCTTAGTTTCATCAAAAGGGAGGTCATTGCAAGATTTTTGAAAAGTTTCATATGAGTGCAATTAGGTCAAACTTTAGTGGAGGTTAGTGTAATAACCGGACCATTTATCGGGTCAGATCCGGGTCGGGTTGATTTTATTTATATATAGTTGTTTTTCTTTAAACTTTGAAAATTCATAACTCACTCATCTTAAATCCGATTTAGGTGATTCTTTTTTTGAACTTGAGTGTTTTGAAATTTTCTTTTTATTGAAATTGATTTCATTTAGAGAATCCAAAGGAACTGAGCCCAGGTTTTTCAAAGTGGAGAAAAATGAATTTTTTTCTTATGTTGGAAAGAAAGAAATGTTCAAATCTCTCGGGTTAGCTTTTTATTGTTTGTTGGTGATTATTTCATGTAGGGACTCACATTTAGAGGTTTGAAATATTTTATGTCCATCCGAAATTATTTTTCGGGTTCGTTTAGGTGAAATGGGCATTTTGGGCCCGGGCGCCGTTTTAGGGCTTCGGGACCGATTTGGTGGGCTCATTTTGGATTTTGATACCGAATAAATATTTTTATTCATATTGTGACATTTTTGAATGGCATTTGAAATTTTAGAATTTTAGAAAGAAATCGGGACGCATTTGGACACCGTATGAGACTTATATGGTAGATATATACATAAGTGGGACAATTGTGACTTGTGGGGCCCACATGACCCAAAAGTCTAATTTTTTTTTAGTAACCAGAACACTTGGTCGGCAGCCCATCTTCTCCTTCTTCATTTCATTTTATCTCTCTCTCTCTAAGACTCCATTAAAGGAACCTTGAGATCTACTTTCTCTCTCTAGATTTTGGACTCCTTCAAGGTTGTTTTGGCTCAAGAGTCCAAGAGAAAAGTTGTAGAGCTCGGCTAGGGCTATCCATTGATCAAAAAATTATCCATTTTGGGGCTCATTTGGAAGGTGTAAGATATATACAACTCCTCTTCTTCACCCCATTTTCGCATAAGTTACTCCTTTGAGGTAGGGGGTTTTAGTTTTAAGTTTTATTTGGCTAAAATTTACATATATTTACTCATGGAGTGTTTAGGATTTTACTTCATCTAACTCCATTTTAAATCTCATGAATATATTGATATTGTCTCATATTTTTAATGATGATTATGTAAGCATCATGTTTTATTTTTGTATTTATGAGATATATGGAGGATGGGTTGATTATATGTTGAATAAAGTGCTAATTTTTGGGTTGTGGATGTATGGGTTATTTTGTGATGTTGTAGTAGTTGGTGATGTATGGAGAATGGGCTGAATTTTTTGATGGAGTACATGCTGATTTTTTTCTCCTTTTGTTGATTGTAGTACTTTGTGTTCCTCTTTAAATTTTTAAATGACTAAGAATGACTTGTGGAATATGTGTTTAAATTTGTGGTCAAGAATATGCATTTCATATTGTGTATTGCCTATATTAATGAGATTGGTTATGTGTAGAATAAGGAAATTATGTCATGCTAGGTGAAATCTTAGGACATGAATTGAGTGCAATTGCATTGTTTATATGTGTGTGAATATTGCACATGTGTTAATTTGATTAATTATGCCACAATATGTTTGGATGATGATTTTGGGATTTGATGTCGCGTTTAAGGGTATTGTCCCTTGAGGGAAATCCTCATATATTGGCCAATTAGGGTGGTCACCGGCGGGCTAGTATCCCGGAAAGAACCATTAGGAACGTCGTCAATGGCACGTGTCCTGTTTGATGCCTAGTGCGTGCCACAAACACGTGACTTGAAGGGTGTCTTGCGAGTCAATCCCACTTGATGATTTCGAGATTTTCGTTTATATACTTTGATATTTGAATTGCACACTTGCTTTACACGTTTTATGTATGTTAATATTACCCTTGATTAAATTGTGGAGGTTATTGTTGCAATGCCATTCCATGTTTTAAACTATTCCAAAGATTAGGCATTTAGGGAGCATGAACCCTAGTTGCATCATTGATCACTTAATGGTTTGATATATAGTATAGTTGGCGATATAAAACTTTTAACTTGCCTTCTACTGAGCTATGAGTGGACAAGCTCACCCCCTAAACATTTCAGGTAAAGGAGTCGATACCGGAGAGAGTTGAACCTCCATTGGTGCAACAAACTTCAAGGAGTTTCATTTGATATTAAGGCCTCATGTAGCCTCTATTTAGTTATATGTATGATGAAATTTGGTTAGAAGCATTCTTGTGGCTTTTTGTACACCTAGCCACCAACTTCATGTTTAGGATTGCTTCTCCTTGAATTTCATTTCTTTCGATTCTTTTGAAGATGTGTATGTAATGACACCTAAATGTCATGTTGTATGTACAAGTTAATGATCTTGACTCATGTTGCACCATACTTCATTTTTGGATTTTGATATCTTGAGTTGGGACTTGCCTTGGATGATTTTAGATTCATATTCATGCTCATATCATGTATTAGGTTCAGTTTGGAGCAGGTTTATGGGAGAAATGGGAAGGAAAAATTCTCTTGACAGATTGTTCACGAAAGGACCCATTTCTGTCCAGATTTTGCAAAATTTTTTTGATAGGTCTAAACTATTCCAAATGACTTGAAATTTTTACCATGTCTTCTAATAGATGTCTAGCGGCTCCAGATTAAATTTCGTGAATTTTGGAAAGCTACAGATTTTTACAAAAATCCGACAGTGTCCTGCTGTCAGATTTTGAACCCACTGTTTGTGCTGATTTGGAAAATTCGTTTGACCCATTTTCAAAACTCTATAAATTATGAAAATTTCCAGAATTGTATCCCTTTATGTCTATTTTCTAAATACCAAAGCCCAGAATTTTATAAATTCTTTAAGGCATTCAAATGAGTCCATCCTTGATGAAGCTCTATTTTTAGCTCGCTCCATGTGAGCTATTTTAACTTGTAAAACTGATTTCATTGGCATATTTTCAGCTGTTGATTTTTGATCATCCATGTGGTACGTTTAGTCTAGTTTTCATAGAATTTTAGTTTGCTCCGTTTCGAGTTAAAATGAATTTGTTATGAATTTTTTTGTAACGAGTGTTCAAATTTTCTTCTAGCTGAGGCTGACTTTTTTTCATTTTTGATTCTAGTTTTATACTTTGGGCTCGGTTTGAGTCCGACAACCCTCTTTTCACCCATGGATCTCAAGTCCCGAGGTTCAGGGCGTGACAGCTAGTGTGTTTAACCCTAAGAATTAAGTTCATAGACTGAAATTTGGCCACGTTGCATTTGTGACATCCACACTTTAAAAGTGCAACAGACTTGTGTATCATTTTCTACTTGTTTTCTTGTGTATACAATATATACCATTTTTTATACAATTTATATCTATATTACATTTAAGTTTTGTATAATAAGACCAAAAAAAGTTAATTTAAAGATCAAAAATGGTTAAAAAATTAATCATATGGGTCACGATTTTGAATGCATGATAGTGGCGTAGACACCGGTATATATATATACACACACACACCATTCTACTCTATTGGAGTACACGTCAAACATTATCATTCAATATTATTATTATAAAACTCCTAGTGGTATCAATGTCCGGTAATTGACTTGTTTGGTCTCCAAAACTATACACAGTCATATACACAAAGACAAGATTCGTTTATACTTGATATAGAAATAAGTCAATTTCACATGCACTCATAAGTTTTATAAAAATTTCTATAAAATATATTTTCCTACACTCCAAGCATTAGATAAAAAATATCTTTCTTAAATTTCTTAAAAATCTCAAAAATAAATTGATCATAGATTCAATTTTATATACTTGTTATAGTGCAGAAGCTTCTTTTAATTATAATTGTTGTTACTTTACTAATTGGCATATGATGTTTCGGTAACATGTTATTATGGCCACTCTCATGTTGTCAATAGTATCATTGACGACCCTATTAATAAAGCATTTGAATTTTGTATTAGCAACAAAATGGTTGAATTAGAAAGAAAAAAAAAAGAATTTGTGCATTGTTGGAAATTGAAAGGCATGCTATAATGGTTTTCAAAGCTGACTACAATTGGCTCGATTGTGGTTTTTTAAAAAATAAGATAAAAGTGTAAAAAAAATTTATGAACTTTTCTCAATTTGTAAAAATACCCCCTAAACTAATTTTTGGAACTTTATTTAAATTTTTTAAAAAAGAAAAGTGTCATCGTCTAAAGCGATGCATTGTGGGCTCGAGACTTGGGAGCAACCTCTCCAAAAATGGGGTAAGACTTGTTGACATCCACCTTTTTCAGACTCCACTCAAGCGGGAGCTTTGTGCACTGAGTATGACATTTATTTCTATTTGTATAATATTTTCTAAATAATTTTTTTAAAAAATAATGTGATAAAATTCTGAAATAAAATTCTATTGGCCTTTTACTTTTTTATGTTTCTAATTATTTTTTATTATTACAAAGTGCTTCCTATTATAGTTAACAAATCAAAGGAAAAAAAATTCAATGATAATTTTATCAAACTCTTTTTTTATTTTTAAAATTTTTATTTAGAAAATATTATTCAGTGTACTAGTAGAGAAAAGAGTATATGTGTTAGTTATATTTTTATTTTTAGAAAACTAAAATAAAGTTCTATTTGCCTTTTATTTTTTTATATTTCTAAACTTATTATTTGGAAATTTTATCTAACTATTTTTTAATTTTTGAATTTTAAAAAAATACTATATTTATAGAGAGAAGGGCATAATGGTCATTGTAAAGGTTATATATGTCATTATAATTTTGTCAAGGGGTCAAGTTGCCCACTTTTGTAAGATGAGGGACTGATTTGCTCCAAAACATAGTTTAGGGAGTGTTTTGCACATAGAGGAAAGTTCAGGGATTTTTTTGCACTTTTGCCAAAACATAAAATAATTGATTTGTTTGGCAATTTCTGGACTGGCCCTATATTAGTAAAAAAGTGTATATGTATCTATTTGTGCATCCATTATCCTTGAAGTTGGTTTAAATTTAAGATTTTAGTAGGTGTACGTGTGTTGAATGGTGGGTTTAATGGTGGTAAAACTAGGTATAAGTGTATTGAAATTGAGGTTAAGTGTGTTGAAATTTTGAAGTTGGTTCAAATTGAAGATTTTAGTAGGTGTAAGTGTATTGAATGGTGGGTTAAATGGTGTTGAAACTAGGTAAATGGATATTAAAATCCAGGCTAAATGTGTTGTATAAAAGTATCCATTTAGCTCATTTCATTCTTTATCCAATGAAGCATTTTATGAATGAATGAGTAGCACTCCAACTGCTTGATTAATTGTCTATGTAAATTTTACTCCTTACATCATATTCATAGATAATTGCTCAAGTACCCTTTTGATAGGTTTACTCATTTATTTTGCTAGCATATGTTTTATAATTGTTTATTTAATGAATATTGTTTAAATGATTCATATGAGGAGGATGGGATGTATACTTGGAGTATATTGTTTGAGTTGTGGAATTGATTGTATTGTAAATTGATTGAGTATTTATTTGATTACCTTTTTGCCAATCAATTTGCATATCGTGTGTTTGATTAAACACATATCAAAATTTTCACACACTACAAGCATGATACGTTGTACTTTCATGAACACTTCATTTGTCATATTCACTTGATCATTTAAGTGCATGATAGGTAGAACATTCTCATTCCCACTTGTTGAATACATAAGTTTATCAAGTGTTTGACAAAAGTCCAAACTAGCCTACTTTTGTTAAAATGAGCTTAATCAAAAAAGTTTCATCGTTTGCCTTTTGTCCCTATTCACCCCCCCTCTAGAGGCAAATCTTAGGTAACACTCGAGTTTGGTCCGATCAAAATCGATTTCGAACAAAGTTGGGTTTTTGTGAGAATTTGGCTTGGAATTGAGGTAAGAGTATTCTCTCCACCTTATCATCTATTTTTTAGAAATTGATGATATTTGAATTGGTTAGTGTGTTTGGAATTGCTAGAAATTAAGTCTTGCATCTTTAATGGGTTAATTCTTGTTGATTGATATTATTATTGAATTCAAATATGTTAAATGTGTATCAAGTGATTGATGATGTGAATTGTGATTACATGACTAAGTGTTAGCAATTGTGGATAAATGTTGTTTAATAACATAAATTACAATTGTGGAGACTATATGATTTATGATGCATTTTACATGTTTGATATAATGCATGAGAATGATCATTTCTAAATGTTGCATTGTTACATGCATGGAATTACATGTTTTAGCACATGAATCAAGTAACTTATGATGCATTTGAATTATGAAATTGTTGCATTGTTATATAAATGAAATTACATGTTTTAGCATGAAAATTAAGTGACTTATGATGCGCTTGGAATTTTATGTGTTGCCATACTTGAACTCTATGTGATTGGTTGTTGATTTTGAGAATAGGTCAAAAATAAGAAAAGGGCCCGAGCTTGGAACTTGGCCAAGGGGGTTTTGTCTATACCTTCGGGTTAGTAACCTGTAAAATAGAATATATGTTTTGTCTAGACCCTCAAGTTTTAGCCCGTAAAGTAGAATATTGGGTTTTGTCACTCTTGAATTTTAGCCTGTGAAGTAGAATATTTGAAAAAATTGCTCGAAAAGCTTTTGACCCGCGACCTACGACTACTCCCACCCTTATGTGATTTCGAAACTTATATGACTTAGTGTTTAAAACTTATCGTTGAATTGTAATATTCATGTTAATGCTTGCGTGACCTTCTACCTTAAATGAACATTGTTAAGTGTGTATTGTATCGAACATTGAATTGAGATTTCCTTGAGTATGTGCATTGTCGTATACCAAGTAGTGTAAGAATGCCATGATAGCATCTCTCGTGCATTAGGAGTATGCCATGTAACATAGGGATGACATGCTTACATTCACGTAGGTCGTGTCGAGCCGATACATAAGTTGATTTGGGTATCTCTATTGGGCATAGTTGTATGCTCACCCCCCTTCCCCAACCATTTTTACAAACAAGACATCGGTCGTTGATGGAGCATAAAACATCCAGATTATGAAGTTTATATTTTCTTTACTATCGTTTACCTTATGTTTAAGTATTTACCAAAGTTGTAATTTGGATTTAAATGTTGGGTTCAGTATGTATGAGCCACGTTTGGCATTTTGAACTAATTGAGGACAAGATATAAGACTATGTGTAAGTTGGATTTCCTTCCTTTGCATGGTATAATCTCGATTTATCATATCGTTTATACATGTTAATCAAATGAGTGATTTGGAGTTGATTAATTGGTAAAAATGAGGCATATGCATGCATAAAATGATTCCTTTGAGTTAGGAACCTTGTGGAGGATAATTTGAGAATCGAAAGGCATGGAAAAACAGGTTCTGGAGAGTTTTAGCCGACTGAAACTTCCATTAGCCAACCGAAATGGTGAGATAATAAATGTTTGCAATTGCAGACTCTGCAGGTACCTGTTTTGGCCGATCGAAACAATCCTTTAGCCGACCGAAACAACCCCTCAGTCGATCGAAAAACATCATTTAGCCGATCGAAACTGAAGGGTGCTAGCCGATGGATTGCCCAGGATTTGGCCAATTGGTGGGACATCCATCAGCCGACCGGAACCTAAATGTGAGCTTAAAATGCATTGTTGAGTGTTAAGAGTGCATGCTTCCTAATTAAGGACTTATGATGATATTGTTAAGCTTCTGTTGTGTTATAAAAATGATGGATAAGGTAAGGAATTGGTGATGATAATGTAAAGTCTTCCGCAATAAGTCATGACACAAAAATCGGGGCGTGACAACTTGGTACTACAGCATGGTACTATAGTGGGATTATAGATAAGAGGTGATGCATGTAACCTAATCACCTTTAATTTTCGAGAGTAAAAAATTAGGGCGTGACATTTCTTATATCCAATTTGTCGATAACTGTCTTACTTTTATTCGAGAAGGAAGATTTACCTCCATTGATGCTCGTTAAGATTGTGTATATACATATTTAAACACACACACACGATGTATGCATATATTAGTTTAGTTGTGGTGATAAACTGAGATGTGATTAGAGTGGAGGTGGTTATAGTAGTGGAGAGGTGGTGGATCTGGTGGTGGTGAATATGGAGGAGGTGCTGGGTTTGGGGTTAGTGGTTATGCCAATGGAGTGCTTTCACTTTTTCTTTCCCAAAACCTAACCCTAACCCTAAAATTAAAATGTAATTTATTTAAATTAATTAATCTAAATAATAATTATCAATTCACTATTCATTTATTTTTGAGTTATAAATTATTCTTAGTTATAGACCCACATATTTAATTGAAATGTAATTAATACAAAAATTAAATATAATTTTTTTTTTGTGGATGCACTTGTGGGTGGAGAGAATATATTTTTGTCTATAAAAAGAAGGCCTTTTGGTATAAAAATGTCATTTTAAGGCTAATAAAGTCATTTTAGACGGAGGATGGGCATTTTGGTCCTCACACTCAAATTTTTTGACAGAACAAACGGTTTTTTGGACAAAGGGGTATATTAGTAATAAGTGTGCAAACATTAGGGGAACATGGTGCAAGATTTTTAAAAAAATTCAGCAGAGTGTAATTAGACCAAACCTCATTAGAGGTCAGTGTATTTAACCCTAATTTTTATAACTTTTCACCAAATAGACACTGGTTCAATCCATGAACTTAATTCTTATCACTCATCAGTTCTCTTTTACATTAACATATTTTAAACATAAAAAATAATACATGATACGAAAAATTTACTTTACAAGAAGTCTTATTAAAAGGTAAAGAAGTCAATGAATAAGATAAGTTACCGTTAGAAGATAATGATAATTATTTTATATCCTAATATATCTTTTAGTTGAATGGGAGAATTTAGTTGAAAGGGTCTACTACTAAAATATGATTACCAAAGATGCCCTCCAAGGAGAAAGTAAGCAGTATTAATTATAGAAGTATATGTTCCCGGATGGCACCCGTCGGCGAAGTCACATTTCTTCTACTTCATAGAAAAGCAAGTTAAATCGGATCGTGAGAATTTTTACATCACCATTACACAAGTTACATTATTACGTAATTAATATTAAAATAATTTCACTTATACCATGAAAAAAAATCTAATGAATATAAACATTATAAAAAAAAGAAAGTTAAAACTATATTTGGAGTTTAGATTACAGAGACTTGTATAAAGAATTCATGATTTAACCTCACCAATGTGAAAAGAATGGTTTGTGAGAGAAATTTATCATATTTCATCACAAGCACCTAATTAGCATATTATTTAAAATGAGAATCAAAAAGAGATCAATTCGAGTCCAAGTGTAGTGTGCACTATGCATTTACTGCCTTTGCAATCTTAGGTGTGTGCGTATGTGTATATATACAGGGTGAAGTGCACAAAACACCCCTATATTAAATAATGCTTAGTGTACTTTTCCTGTTATAAAAACGCTTATAAAGATTTTGTTCTAAAAGGTTCTGTTTGTCAATATCCGGTTAACAAAGATGTGAAGTTACTTAAATATCCATGGAATGAAAAAAACATAAAAAATTCCTCAACTTCTCTTTATATTATTTCTCTATGTATCTCTTTATGTTCTCAGTAGCCATTGAAACATTTTTTACACAACCAAAAAATAATCTTTTTATGTTCCCATCTTTGTATTTTTTTTTATTTGAATTTGAAATTTTGATGGCAAAATGTTCAAAAATTTCTTGGACTTAACTGCACTCACGTACCTAGATCTCTTGAAGAACACTGTTGCTGGAACGATTCTGGCCAACTTAGGCCAATGCGAGAACCTCAAGTTTTTGAATTTATCTCGTAACATCATCAATAGAGGGCTTAACTTAACCAAACTCAACAACTTGGTACTCGAAACTAATGAGAAAAGCTCCTTAGCATCATAATAAATGAGAATTGAATTGGTAGTGACAGTGACAGTGATTGTTGTTAAGGAGGTGGTGGTGGTGATGATATGGTGGCAGAGTCGAATTTTCGATAAAATTGGCATTATCAAGATTGAGAATTAAATTGGTAATGGTGGTGATTATTGGTGGTGGTGGGGTTGAGTTTCTCAGCAAAATTCAATAGTGGAACTTGGTGGTGGTGATATGGTGGGTCGATAAAAAGCCAAACGATGGCAGATAGGAAATGAGAGAGAGAGAGAGAGAGTGATGTAAAGAGAGAGAAATATAGAAGAGAGTTTTGCAAAATATAAGAGGGAGAGATGAGTGGAGAGAGAAAAAAAGAGAACCGTGCTGTTAGAGAGAAAGAAAAACTGACCTAGAGAGAGAAATAATGGGTAAGAGAGGAGTATGTCTATAATACAATTGGTGTTTAATACAATGACACTTTTGTCTTCAAATATAAAAGGGTAAACTTCATTGACACCCCCTGAGGTTTGATGTATTATCATGCGGTTACAACTTTGTGCAATTTTATCAACAACACCCCCTGAGATTTGTGTTGTATATCACATACACCCCCTCCTACCAAAAGTAAGTTGTGTCAGACCACTTTTTGATAGGGAAAAGACTATCCTATCATTTGACTTTTGATTTGACACATTTGAATACTAAATTTACTCTTTCAACCCTTTATAATGGACTAAAATGCCCCTTACAACACCCCTTCTATTATATTATTCAATCTGAGCTTCTTAGCTATGCTTACAACGACTAGTGGACGGGAAAAACAAAAAAGTAGCATTTAGTCTTTCCAAGCCTTCTTATCTCTATATATAGGTCATGCATTAACCAACTATCTACACCAGAAAATGAATATTGAAGCTTTGCAAGAACTAAAGCTACCTTAAGCTTAGAACCAACCTAATATATTCCTAGTATTACATCTCAAATTTATTTATTACCCTTTATTTTTTTATTCTCCAAAGTGCAGCAACTAGAGCTAAAATGCAAAGTTGCAAATTTTTTAAAGTAACAGAGCATTCAAAATGATGAACCAAAATGGCAATATAAATATTTTTGTAGCAGAAGAGCAACAATTAGAATCTCTCAATCAGCTAGAAATCTTAGAAGACTATATTACAATTGTGAGCATAAAGGATGCCATTTCTTTTCATGGTTCAATCCCACATAGCATGCAGACCCTCATAACATTGTTGATGAGGGACAAAATCTTGTTGGTGCTAGTTACGTTGGTGCAGTAGGTGTTAAAGCTATTACTCTAGATTCAGTAATGTCAATGACAAAAGTAATAGTATTTGCTAGCATGTTGATGTGTATTGTAGTTGTCCTAACCATGTTCATTGCTTTCATATCTAAATGAATGGTGTAATGAATGATTTTTTTTCAAAAGAAATATTGTATTGCTAATACACATGCATAATCACTGCCATTAATGCATATGCATAATTATAATGCAAATATTTCATTCACAACAAAAATAAATAAATTTAGCAAACATGATATAATACCACTGTTAATACCACTACAAACATAAATGTCCCAAACTAAAACATAATAACCAAACACAAATATGAACTACATGTATAATACCACTGTCAATACCACTGTCATGTCCTAATAGAGTAGCAAATACAAATACTAACTACATGTTATCATTCTTATGTTACATTCTTGTCAAAAAAATATGTTAGATAGGTTCATATGGACAAAAAAAATTGCATATCATATTGACAAAAAAGTTGTTCTTAGTCCACTATGACCTATAAAAAAAAACATTAAACACAAATAGCAGTCTACCATGTGTTATTTAAAATGAAAATTAATTAAATTTATTAAAAAAGTAACCAATAAATGTCTTACATTGGACTAAGATTGCCATTCCCTGCAGCAGCAAGTCCTTCTCTGAAGATTCACAACATATCTCATTTCATTATTCTGTGTGACCTCATACAAGTCAGCCCTAGGTCATATCAGTTGACATGAATTTGAATCTGAAATAGCTATGTTCAATCTCTTTCTAATCTTTAGGACTACTAAATTAGTTAAACCAGTTCTTTTCTGATTTTTTTTTTTGAAAATTTAGACATTACTTTGGTTCTTATACCCTCTAACAAAGCAAGTATTGGTTTTGCCCTCACATGCTTAAGCAAAGAGTTGAATGACTTAACTGCATTGATGGTGACAAAATCACATTTCACCCTTTCATCAAACTTATACCTTGCCCATGTTTCAAGTGGATGGTCCATCAACCACTAGCATGCTTATGGAGAACAACTCTCTATCATTCTCATGGATTTCTTGAAGTCAACCTCATTATAAGCCCTAGCTGCTGTCCAAAACAATGACCTATACCTAATCTCGGGATAAAGTGTCCTAAAATTGGCATAAATATGCCTGCCACACCTTTTTTTGAAAGCACTAGGATATACTTCATCCACAGCTGGTAGTATGCCTTTTTGGTCATCACTCATAATGGTCCAAGGCATCTCCCCAAGTGCATCACCAGTGATTTTGTGAAGGTGTCCCAGTAACTATTTTCAACTGTCTTTGTTTTCAGACTCCACAACTACAACTGTAAATGGGACTAAGCCATTATTCCCATGAACCCCCACTGCACTAATTAAAATACCACCATGGGGACCTTTTAAAAAACAACCATCCAGACCAATAAATGGTCTGCAGCCATCCCTAAACCCATCTATAACTGTAGCAAATGCTAAGAATATCCTCCTAAACCTTGGTGGCTCATTAGTTGAAGGTTTGATAATTATCAAACTGCCAGGGTTGATTTTCTGAACCTCTGCTACATACTGTCACAATTTTCTATATGAAACTGTATGGGTTCCTTCATTTTCTTCATTGGCTTTCTTCCTCGCTCTGTACAAATACTGTTCACTCACCCCCACCTTGAATGCATCTTTAACTTCTATCTCCAAAGTTGGGATACTAATTTCAGGTTGATTTCTAAATGTCTTCACAAGTTTCTTTGTTATATAAGATGAAGCCACTACTTTGTTCTTATTGGTTCTAACACAACTGTGATCTGCACCAAGTGTCCTTAACTTAAATGTGATTTGATTAGGCAATAGGCTTGCATGGATTCTCCATTCACAACCTGAATTCTTGATGTTGTTTTAAAAGTGTAAAATAACTCACAAGTGTGCGAATCTATTGAAGTATAGATCGGCAAGAACGAGATCGAACCCAAGGGAATGCTTTGATAAGACAAACTAACACAAATTCAAATTAATTTAAAACTAATCTAGTTTAAACAAAAGTTGATTGATTTGAGATAAATTAAACTAACATGCAAATAAAATAACACAATTGAAATCAAATAGAGAAAATAATTAAGGTTTTGGATTCCACCACCATTAAATCCATGAAGCTTTTAATATTTATTTATTAATTCCTAAATTTAGAGTAGCAATCAAGAAATCAATCTATTACTTACTCAAGATTTAATAATAAAGTACTATGAAAAATATATAAAAAGGTAGATTTTCCTTCGCTTTACTAGTGTAAAATTCTAAACATCTTATGTATCCAATTTAATGAAAAACATAAGATCAAAGATTATCACTTTTAAGTAATACAAATTCAAGCTTAGATTAATTATAATACTTTCTAAATACCCCATATACATGATATAGATGGTGAAAGAACTATAAAATAATTAATCACAAGAAGCGAAAATAATAAGCATTTAAATCATACACATGAGAATCAATTAATGAACAAAATAACTTCACTTCATTAATGGAGGTTTTCTCCTCAACCCTAGTTGAGGATTTTAGTTACACATGGTAGAAGAAGAAGATAATAAATAAATAAAAGACATAATGAAATAAAATAAATAAAATTTGGATTGTCTCTGTCTTCTCTGCCTTGGCCTCCACTTATTTTTTCCCCCAAAATAGCCTCCAATTTGCCACTTTATACCCCAAGAGAAAACATAAAGTCCTAATCCAATTAAGAGATAAAGTCCTAATCCAATTAGGAGATAATTAGGGTTTTTTCGCAGCTCTAAACAGGTGAATTTTTCTGCTGATGTTCGGCCCACATTTTGACCGAGTAGAAGTTCAATTCACAAAATTTATGTGAAATACAAAAGTGTCCAGAATCTAATTTCGTTCAACCTCACAAGAATTAAGTCGAATTGAAGCTCGAAAATAAGACTTTCGAGTCATTTTCCAAAACGGGATTAAAACTGGATTACGCACATAATTAGACTTCAGGCCCGTAATCTCTTTAAGCAGTTGTAATTCTCTTGGACCACTTCTTTGGGCTGATTTGAGTTAAGATATGGAATTGAATGGATCCATTTGATGTAGGCTTCATATAACCCTCTTGAATGTCTTCTTTAAAAGCCCAAAAATTATGGTTTTAACTGAAATAATCATTAAAGTCCTGAAAAGATAGAAAACACAAAAATAGAGTAAAATCACAAATAAACTAATATTAAGAGAATAAAATATGCAAATTAAGATGCTAGAATGCGTAACATTCAACGCCGATCAATTCCCACAGTGACTAGTCACTCTAGTCCTCTCATTTTTATCCATCACCAATTTAAAACCCATTTGAATAGCATAATCCTTTAAAACTTCCTTGAAATGATGTATGTTATCAAACAGTTGTTCCCTCTGAAAAACAATCTCACCATCCTCATTGTATTTAAATGGTGTCCGAGTTATATATTTATGCACATTATTCCTTGGTCTATTAATCTCATCACCACTGTCTGCACTAAATTCAACACTATCACTATAATCAGATAAAGCCCCATCATTAACATTAGGACTCTCCACTTCTAATTCAACATTTGACCCCCTGTCATGTCCATCATCATGTTCCTCATCCTCAGAATTCCACTCCTCATCATAGCTGTCTAAAAAACTAAAGTCACTCAGTACATCTTCCCTAACAGGACTTTCCACATCTACCATAAGTTTTTCTGGTGCAATCTCCTCCACATCATTGCCTAAGTTCATTTCAATGACACTATCTTTACAAAAAGCTCGAGAAACCTGAGCAATCTCAACAAATATATCTATACTTCTAGATTCTGAGTGCATTTCAATCATTATGATTACATCTCCATCCCCAATTAATAACATTTTATCATTACTCCTAGGTATGTTATAGAACAAATTCAATGCCACACCTTTTTCACCAGGAATATCATTATGCACCAATGCGTAGGCATCTAAGTACAATTCCATATAACTATATCTATTCGGATCTATGCATTCTAACAGATACATGTGATAGTCAAACAGTATTAGGAAATCATGCAATCTGTCCATTTCCAACTTGTAAACAAAAAGGACATAACACTTACCATCCAATCATATGTAAATCAGAGTGGGACCCAAAATTGTCACTAATTTTGCATTGTCCATCATACAATAAATATATACAGTCCAATTACTAAATTAATTACATTTGTCATTTATAATCAATTTCAGTAAATTAAAAAGGACATAACACTTACCATCCAATCACTAACATTCATTAACCTAAGTAATTGAAACAGTGTATGTAAACTAGAGCGGGACCCAAAATTGCCACTAAATTTGCATTGTCCATCATACAATAAACATACATAGTCCAATTACTAAGTTAATTACATTTGCCATTTACAATCAATTTCAGTAAATTACCTCTAATTTGTTGAAAATCCCTAAACAGAAAATCCTAATTTGTAATCAATTTCAATAAATTACCCCAAATTGTTGAAAATTCCCAAAATAAAATACATAATTGCAACCAATTTCTACTAATTACCTTAATTTATTAAAATTCTCCAAACAGAAAACCCTAATTTCTTCAAATTGTTGAAAATCCCTAACAGAAAATCCTAATTTGCAATCAATTTCAGTAAATTATCCCAAATTGTTAAAAATTTCCAAAATAAATACGTAATTGCAACCAATTTATACCAATTACCCTAATTTCTTAAAATTTCCCAAACAGAAAACCCTAATTTTCCCAAATTGTTGAAAACCCCCAAAATAAAATACGTAATTCCAACCAATTTTTACTAATTATCCTAATTTGTTGAAATTCTCCAAACAGGAAGCTCTAATTTGAAATCAATTTCAACCCTAAACCTCCAATTTAATGAAAATCCCAAAACAGAAAACCCTAATTTGAAATAATTAGATGAAAAGCCCCCATTATTGCAAGAATTTATGAAAAGCCCCAAATGTTGCAAGAATTTATGAAAAGCTCCAAATTTAAACCTAAGTCCCTTATGCAATATGAAATATACGTGCAATCAACCCAATTGAAGGCAAATTAGTACGTAACATGCAATTATATAGAAATATATCTAACATGCATACCCATTATGAATTTGATACTAAGATTATATGAAAAGATCAATTTACCTTTGCTGAGCGATGGTGCAACCAAACAATCGAGATTGATTGAGTACAACAAATGGTAAGGTTGGTTAGGGTTTGTATTGACGGAGTAGAGAAGATAAGAGGTTGGTTAGGGTTTGCTCTGAGAACATGAAAACGTGAAGTTAGGGTTTTTTGAGCAAGAAATGTCTGATCTGAGAGGTTGGTTAGGGTTTCAACTAGTGTAATACAGAAGATGATACGTTGGTTAGAGTTTGAGAGGAAAGAAAAAGTTGGAGTTGCTGTGATCTATTGCAGATTAGTGTTAGGATTCTGATCCTTCTTGAAGAAGAATGTGAAAGGTTTGAGATATAAAGTATACATATAATGAACAAGGTAGAGAGAAACGGCGGGTGTTGTGTGGGTGAGTGTGAGGGTGTAATTCAAGAAAAGTAATAATGAGGGGTATTTTTGTCATTTCACATTTTAAAAATATTTTTGTATTAAAATTCATTTAAATAATCAAATATAGTCATAACATTTCATTTATTAAAAAATTAAAAATTTTAACAAGAAGTGTTGGTGACAAAATTACACAAAATTGTAACTATATGATAATATCTTAAACCTTATGGTGTCAATGATATTTACCCAATATAAAACTTACTCACTTGCGGGTCATGTGATCATTTTAATGGCTAAAAGTTTCATGTGATCATTTTAATGGCTAAAAGTTAATGACAGCTTGACAAGAGAGAACAAATTGTACAAAATTTTTCAAATGTGTTGGAATTATATATACATATAGAATTACAGAATTGCAGTACGAAAAGTATCTATACTAGATAGTGTTCTATGCACTTCACGCTGTATATATCTGTGTATGATAAATGGTAGTATTTTTTGAGCAATGCACTAAATTTTCATTACCTGTTCTAAGATCATATATTGACCAAATTACCAAGACGTACTTTATTTTTCTAGAAAAAAATGTTTTCCAATTTGTCAAGTAATAAGATTAGGTACTATGCACGCCAGATATTTTCAATGAGCTAAGGGTTTGATAATAGAATAATGTGTTTGCATGATAGTCATTTTATTAATATCATTTTTGAAAATTTTTAATAGAAAAAAACATAAAAAAAATTGAGAAAACATTGAACTCGTTTAGTTTAGAAAGACTCAAATGCACAAAATTTCTTTGAACTAAAAAAAATATGCACATTATTTCTGTAATGAAATAAACTACCTGAACTATTGAATATTGCAAATAAGGCCGTCATTAAACGGCCATTAATAGTGTCCAACATTACTTTTGCCCACAAGGGCCACAATATTCCGGATTGCATACTAATCATATTTAGAAATTTTACCACTGTAATAGTGAAATTTCATATAAATGAAAACATTTCACCAAATTTTAATTATAAAATATAATTATAAAATTTAGCAGAATATTTCGTACTTGAGATTATTTAAGTCCATACAACAATTAAGGCTTATGAAACTTGGATCGCTTGCGTACAATATAAGAACATCCACTTGCATCATCAGACCAAAAACAAAAGAGGACAAATTGTAGAGAAGTACATTATAAAGATGTACGTATATGTATGTAAAGATATATATACAGAGAGAGAAAACACGTAAACGAATGTGATCCGTGTATGCAAAATTGCAAATGAAGGGGTACAGGGTAGAACACGATGTAGTTCACTTTCCCACCATTTAAAGTCATCGTTCTTGATTCTCAATCTCTGTTCCAATTCAATTCATTCTGTGGTCTTCTCAGTCGACTCTCTCTCTAAATGTCGAACGAAGCTTCATCCTCTGGATTGAAGTTGGAAGGCCTCGACGATGTGGAAGAGTTCATCTGGGTGAGTATTTCCTTCAGCTTTGATTCTCTTCTTTCCGTTGTTTGGTTGCTCGGAAAATGTAGGTAAAGAAGAGAACACAAAGTTTCGATTCTTGTATTACCTTTGGAACTGGTAAAACTATAATTCTTGTAGCGAAACTATTTAGCATAGCCGAGGAAAGTTCTATTTTTTTTTCCTTTTCCTTTTTTTCTTAGCAAACAAGTCTTGGATTAGTCCAACGTGATGAATTACTTGTTGTGTTGAGAATTTGAGAATGCATTTGTGAGTATCAATGGAAAATTTTATTTTTTCCTAAAGAAAGAAATTGACACGCAGGCAAATGAAGGAGAGTCAGCCATGTCGTGGGAAAGATTTAGTCAGGTTTTCGATTTGGTGCAGGCTGGGAATAAGGCATTCAGAGACAATCATTTCGAGGAGGTAAAATTATTGCAGTCTTATCCCAGTTTTGATTGCTTTTCTTGAGCTTTCTTGGAGGTTTAATTGTCACACCCCCAAATTTAGATACATGAAACCATCGTCCTATACATAAATTTGGTGTGTGACTTACATATAATGTCCATCATAACACTAAAAACAACCAACCAACCTTTCAACCAGTGACAGCACTGACAGGAGGCAGAAAATAATTTGAGAGGTGGCCTCGATGAACAATAATAAGATAAAATAAAATAAAATTACAGAATAGATTTTTTTTTTTACTTAATAGATATTTTCATTTAAAAATATTCATACTTCCTTTCAAATTTTTTTTGTAAGTATTTATACTTTTTTGTTAGACCAAGATGATAATTGAAGGCAAACTTAGAAAAATTATGGTCAACCCATATCTAAGAAACTCCACATATCAATAGAAATTTAGTAGATTAGAGAATTAATAAACAATTTTAGAGAGACGTAAACAAATTACAAGTCCTAATTTCTTCCATGTACATATATGCATATAAAAACACACATATATTTGGGTTAATTTTATAACCATGATAAAATTTCACTGCCTTTCTCCTAAAAGCATAGTGCTCCTTCACAAATATAGGACAATTTGATGAGTGATGAGTGCACTGCTAACTCAAAAAAATATGGGATAATTAATCTTAGCTTTTCAATAATAAGTTAGATTACCCCAAGGGGTTGACTCAAGTGGATAAAGAACTTGGCCCTAGCACCTAGTAAGCATTAGGTCTAAGGATCAAGTCCTCTTGGGTGCAAACAATTCTTTGGGGGTGGGTGTGTGTACCAACTAGGAAAAATAAAATAATAAGTTAGATTTAAATTCAACTTGGATTGCAAAATTTTGATTAGAGAGGTCCCAAATTGAATTCTCTAATTAATTTTTCGGTGTGAAATAATACCAATCTCGCATTTGAAAGCATGCAAATTGAGTTCTCTCTAATAGAGAAGAAGAAGAATGGATAGAAAGATGAAATTCTTCATCTATGTTTTCAAAAATCGTATGTACAATCAATGTGATATATAAAGAGTGAAATAGATTTTAGAGAAAGAACATATTAAAAATTAGTAGAGGTATTATAGAATTTTGAGAAACTCTCAAGAATGTAATATAAATAAATAAAATTTTTAGTTGGAGCAGAAGAGAAGATGTTAAAGATTAGTGGGGGCGGAAGAGAAAATGTTAAAGATTAGCAGGGCATTATTAAAATTTTAATAAACTATCGAGAATATAGTATAAATAAAAAAAATTCCAGTGGGGGCAGCCACTCCCACTGGGCCTCACATGGCTCTGTGCCTGCTTTCAACCAAAATTTCTATTAATACAAAACAAGCTACAACATATGACTCCTAATGTTACGAGTCAACACTTGCGCGAACTTTCTGGCCCGGTTCTCCTCGTCTGCAACCATATAGGGAGCAAATCGGGAGAGTTCTGCAAATTTGGACTCATATTGATTGACCGTCATGGTGCCCTGCTCCAACCGTATAAACTCAACGACCTTCCTCTCCCTCACCGCATGTGGGAAATACTTGTCATAGAACCAATTCTTGTACTCAGCCAGTTCATGTGTGATCTCCCTGGCGGTCCCAGTCACTTATATATATTTAGGGATATAGGCAAAATCAACTTGCCTTAAGTTCTTTGTACATGAATACATTCATGGTGAAATCTGTTTTCAATTATGTATATACCCTATGTTATATGCCGATATACATCTATATATGTATAGATTTGAAGTAATTGATTAGATAAAATTTTAGTTTAGGGATATATCGGTTTATAGCTTAGAACTAGTTAATTAATTAGATAAGACCATGAATTAATATATTGTTGTAGAGAAAATTGCTTTTATCTATGTGTTAATTGGAGTACTGTCCATATTTAATCAGAAAGGAAAGACCCAGATAGACTTATATACAAATGTAATTGGAGATTAGTGTAAGGTTGGATATACACACATATATTTGATAATGAATAACTGATACCAAACGGATGTCATGTGTAGGTCACACACCAGATTTGTGTATTGGATGATTGTTTCCTGTATCAAAATTTGGTGTGTGTGAGTTTATAGTGCCATGATGGACGTTATATGTAAGTCATGCACCAGATTTATGTATAGGACGATGGTTTCTTGTATCTAAATTTGGGGGCGTGACATTAATTGTGATCCCCTTCCCCCTCTTAAGTTACTTTCTTGTTATATTAAGTCAAAAAAATGAGTTTGTATCCAAAAAAGAGCTAAATAAATACTGACAGATAATTGAAGATTAGTGTAAGGATTCTTCATTTTCCCCCTGATATTGGTGACGTTTGATAAGTAATTTGCTACTATCACATGTGTACAGAGGAATCGACAATAGAATATTGAATTGCTGGAGTAAGTGCATGTGTTTTTCAGTTTCTAAGAGAAGGATTATATTCTGGACCATTTCTGGTAGAGTTTCTGTGTTGTGTTGTTAAGTTGTCTAAGATCAAAATTATTGAACCGTACACCTCTACTAGTGTAAAAGCAATTGTAATATACATTAGTGCAGCTTCATTCGATTGGGTGTTTGTTGTCATGAGGTAGAATACAAGTTTGCACATGTGACATTTCAGAAGTTTTTGCATACTAAAGATAGAAGAATGCTTCAGTAATCAGTTCTGGGGTCTCTATTAGTGTTGCCTTGTGCTAGTATTTGCCACTTTTAGGATGCTTCTTCCTTCTAAGAACAGGACCGTTGGTCAAGAGAGGCTGATTTTTCTTTTCCATTTGACCATAAATCACAATAACATTCATGATGAGTCACTAGTGAAAGTTCTTTCCGAGTGACATAAATTTTCAAACAGTGACTAACATCCATGGTTTGTAATGTCATGTCCTCTGTTCTCATTTTACTGCTGATCAACTGGGTTTTTTTTGTTCAGGCAATTAATTGTTACTCGAGAGCCCATAACTGTAAACCAGGTGATCCTGTTATTCTCAGCAACCGCTGTGCTGCTTATCTCAGGTGAAAGTGTTATTTGGTGTCTTTCAATTTTCATTGAGTGGTTCAACGCCATTTGTTACTGTATGCATGCTAGTGTCGCTACCCAATATCTTATCATTGTGAAATTAACTTTAACCATTGTAGTTAAATGTTCTGCACTGACAACAATTTCCATTTTTTAATATTTTTTTGCAAAACCAGGATTAGCCATTTTCTGAAACACAGACCTTCATCAGCTTCTGAATATGGACCTTTAAATGGGCTAGATCCTACAACACATGCTGCAGTATGTCATATTGCCTCATTACTTCTGTGTGTAAAATAATTACAGTCCCTGTTCCGTAGATGTTGCATGCATTCTGAAATGGTTTTAACTATTGTTTTAGCTTGCGTTAAAGGATGCGGAGAATTTGTTGACCTTTCGAAGTAATTTAATAAAGTCATACATTTTGAAGGCCAATGCACTCATTCTGGTAAGAATGCAACGGTACATGTTTTAGCTTTCAAATCCACACCACCACAACCCCCCCCGCGCCCCCCCCCCCCCCCCCCCCCCAAAAAAAAAAAAGGGGCTATTAAAGTCGTGCTAGAATCATTTGTTCTCATTGCTAGAAATTTTAGAATGTGTGTCCTTGCTTTTATGCCTATGCACTGAATCAACCATAACTGAAGTCCAGATAATTCCACCTTTATATATTACAAGCTAATCAGGCTATTAAAGTCTGAGATTTGCTAATGTAACAGCAGCAATGTTGCTTGCATTGCCTGCTACTCATATTTACCAGAGAAGGTGCTCGAATTTATATATTGTTCACAACCATCTACTCTAAAAGTTTAAGGTGTTAGAGAGGGTGTAACTTTTAATACTTAAATCCTTCAATACGCCCCCTCACGTGTGGCCTTCTTTTGGTCTAACATGTGTTTCACTTTCAATTATCAGGGTGACGGTGAGGTTTGAACTTAGGACCTTGCCTGCTCTGATACCATGTTTACAACCATCTACTCAAGAAGCTTAAGCTATTAGAGAGGGTGTAACTTTAATACTTAAATCCTTCGACATATTTTTGGATTTTTTTCTAGGCTTATTTGTTATTGGATCATATATAGGTGTTTGGGTGAAGCATATCCTAAGAAGCCAATATGCTCCAGGGAGGTGAACCGCATATTAAATTGAACTTCTTTTGTCTCTTCTGGTTTTGCCAAATATGACAGTGGAACAATGACTGATTGGTGTATTTAAATATTTCAATTTTTACAGGGCTAAACAACTTTCTATATTTAAGTCAACGGAAGTTGTAGGTTGATAGGATTTTCTTGGATTCTATTTTTCATGGGAGTAGTACAACTTCCAGTTGTATGTGTTAACCAATAGAACATAGTTACTAAAATAGAAAGCATTTTCTAACATATTCATACTAAGAAGTGTGGATGAACTTAATTTCTTATTAGGGAGTAAAGTAGCTTAAAATAGTTTTTATACATATATTCTACTGGCACCAGTCTATTGAAGTTCTCTTGTTTAAATGTTTAATACAGTAAAATGTTACTTGTCAGCTTTGATATCACCCTAGAATCCTTGTTTAAAATATTGACATTTTTGTTTAAGAGCCTATAAATGGTACTTTGTTGCATTATTATGCAGCGAGTGAGTTAATCAGTTTGTTTGTTACCTCTGGTTTATATTTTTGTAAAACAAGGCTTGCCTTAAAAAGATATATTGTCATCCATTCATACCAAGGAGTTTTGTCTCTCAGTGAAGAAAAGAATTCTGCTTTTCTCCCTTTCCTTAGTTCATATGCATTGTTTTACATGAAAAGAGTATTCCAATATCTGAAATATTGTTTCATTTGACAACTTGAAATTTAAAGAATGCATTATATATCTTTGTGTTACTCATTTTATGCCTACAATTTGAATAGACAGTGCTTTCTTGAGGATGATGAATGACAAATTAAGAAAGAATGGAATATAAGAACCATCAAGGACAAGATGAGGGTAGTTATCAGAGATGGTTTGGTTAAGTTCAACTTTCATACTCTAGAAACAATTGTTTTTGGTTCAAGTTGAAGGCATTCACAAGACACAAGGAAGACTAAAATGAATGTGGGTGGGTTGTGTCCATGAGAAAAGATGCTATGATCTTCTACTGCTTTAGTAAAAGCTAAATGGAGAAAAAATGATTCTTATAACTAACCCAAGTAGTCTGTATAAGGCTCTAAAGAGTTAGATATTACAACTATGAAGAAGTTTTTCTGACCCCTTTTACTAATGATTTATCTGACTTGGCAGTGAAACTGCACATCACACATAAATTAGTTGTCCTCCCATCATCCCATGTGCTTTTTCAGCATTTATATGAAGGCATATTTTTTATTTGATGGCTACAAGCTGAAAAATGATTTTTTAGAACTTTATGTTGATTTATACTTTTGTTTTCAAGTTATTTGCTGGGTAAATATTATCTCTGTTACATAAAAATTCACCTTACTTTGAATTCACAGCTAGAAAAATATGAGCTGGCAAGGGATGTTATCCTTTTAGGCCTTCAAATTGATCCTTTAAGGTAACATAATATTGTGAAATTGGGTTTTTCAATATTCTTTAGCTTAAATTTGAAGTTATGGATAATATTACTTGTGTATAACCCATTAGTTATTCAATCTTTGACATGAATTTCTTTTTTGTTTGTTTCTGTAATATATAGCAATCTTCTTCAGGCTTTTCTTCAAAAATTGGAGAAATCAATGGTCAGTATAACCAGAAAGGGAACCCATGGGAGACCAGAGCGCACTGATGACTTTGATTGCAGTCTTTGCTTGAAGCTACTATATGAACCTATTACAACTCCTTGCGGCCATTCTTTTTGCCGCTCATGCCTATTTGAAGCAATGGATCGAGGTGATCTTCTTGCTGTTTCTTTTCCTATTTTTGAATAGAAACAAATACTATAATGTTAATTTACTTTTTACTGACCATTGAACAAAAAATGCTAGGTAATAGATGTCCGCTGTGCCGAACAGTTCTATTTATTAGTCCTAGAACATGTTCAGTCAGGTGAGTTGCTTACATGATAATAATTATTTTAAATGCTTGTGTTAGTAGTTTAGCACATGGATATGCTTTCCGTACTACCCTAGTTTCTTGCATTGAGCGCATGTAGTTGGTCCAAAAGTGGCTATCCATAACATTTGATTATAAACATTTAGCATGTAGTCCATGCCTTCAAAAACTAAGTTTTTGTGGCATAGTATTCACTATAATTTTTTGAATGTATAACAAAGGAAAGGAAAGTAGAGAAGAAGAAAAATATGATTACTTTATTGGGTCTTTCTTTCTCTCTTTTTGATTAAGAGATCTCTTTGGTGAGACTGTTAAATTGATTGTTGTTGTCCATGATTGAATGTCAAACATCCAGTATAAGTTAGTGGACACAAAGATCTGTACTTTGAAGATACTCCATTGCCTTATTTGTTTGTATACATTTTTTACAATTCCTGTGAGTTTATATCAAATCTTATTTTATGTTTTATAAATTGTGTATTATTTCAATGATTTTATCAGTGTGACACTGAACAACATAATACAGAAGAATTTTCCAGAAGAATACGCTGAAAGGAAGTCTGAGCATGACAGTTCGATGAACCTTGGCGTTGATTGGATGCCTCTTTTTGTCATGGATGTTGTCCTCCCATGTCAGAGGCTTCAACTCAACATATTTGAACCCCGGTACAGACTCATGGTGAGTTGCTTAAATTGCTAGCTTCACATTTGGCTGTTTTGATTGCTATAAAAAATGGATGTCATATTTAGGTTCTGTCCACGTGTTATGGTTGAATAATTGACTGAAATGGATTAATTAGGCTTGTACAATAGGGTTTTAGTGATAGTACAAATGTTAACTAGAGAAAATGAGAAATGAAAGATAAAGAATAAGGGTTGAAGGATAAGTTAAGCATCACACATGGGGTTAAAATTGTATAACACAATCCACAGACCATGATTACTGAAAAAAGGTTCTCTAGAACTTGTTTTTCCATTGAATTCAAAACTTATCATACTATATATATGTAGTTGTAGATAATTATCATAACTCTAGTTGGACTTGGAGACTATATTTAAAATATAAAGACTTTGACAAGTAAAACCCATAGAAACTTTCTAAAGCCAGCGAGCTCTCTTGGAGCCTAGGTGCAAGGAGGCACAGGCCTGAGTGAAGTAAGGCGCATGTTGTATAAAACATGCAAATAAATCATAAATATTGCAAATTTGCAACAATGGAATTATCCAATCATTAAATTTTCAAATCTGCTGGCTGTCTTTTGTTTTTAAATTGTCCCTTTTGGGTTGATTGCACTTTCATTTTGCTGCTTACACAAGGATAAGTAGTTTAAAATGTCAGTTTCTATATACTCATCTATTGAAAGCATTTCCAAGGAATAATTCATATTTCAGGGAAAACCAAACGCTAGTTTTTTGCCTTAAGCATTGAATTAAGCTCCTTTTTATTAGTGTCATTGAACCTGTTGTCTCATCTGATACGTAAATACCATAGTGATTTGTGAAATTCTTTCCATCAGTTTTGGAGCAATGTCTAACGAATGTGTAGACGTGCTCTGAATACCACATCGGGCTTGTATTGATTGGTCTTGGGCATCTTAAGTGAGTGTCGGGAACTTCACAAACTTGTGATGGTGGTATCTGAGCTGACCCGGGGGTACTACAATATGTCTCTTGTGCAGGTCCTACACAGAGGTGTTGGTCCCCCTTGTGAAGGCACAAGGGTCTGGCTGGGGGGAGTCTATTATGGATGCATAGACATTTTTTGAGCTCCACATCGGGTGTGTATTGGGGGCTGTGCTTCTTAAATGGGTGCAGGAACCTCACAAGTGACTAGACCTTCTGGGCGTGAAACCAGCCCTATGACAAATGGCATAAGGATTTAAAGTGTTCTCATCAAGGAAAAACACGAAAAAGCTTCTAATATTCTTGTTCTTTGCCTTAAAATAGGTCAAAGCCAAAAGCATATAGATACAAAGTTAAACAATGTGAGTTAGACTTTGACAAAATCCAGTTGATTCTGGAGTTGTTGATTGGATTTTCTGTATAAATTAATGTTCACACTTATTTCACATTACCATTTTTATTCCATTTTTTATGAAACATCCCATAATAATCAATTTCTTGTTTTATGTGTTTGACAGGTCAGAAGGATAATGGAAGGAAATCGTCGAATGGGAATGGTAGACTATCGTGATTGGTCCTTTTCTTTTGTTTTCCTCTGGAGGTATATTATAAGGTCCTTTATTCTGTCATTGTAACTGGTTGTGATTTGTCTGTTAATGATGTAGGTTATCATTGATTCTACAACAGGTTCCATAGCTGATTTTGCTTGTGAAGTGGAGATTACTGAGTAGGTTTTTGATATTATAAACATTTCTTTTTTTTTCTTGATATAGAAATTTTCATTCTTATATATGCCACTGTCTATGCTAATTTAATTTATAATAGTTACTTTTCTGTTTCCTGTCATGTAGGTGTGAGCCATTACCAGATGGACGATTTTTTCTTGAGGTGAAATATCACTAAGTTTTCCTGCTTATATCATTCTGTCCTTTGCATATCCTGGCTTATGCTAGTATGCTACATCCACCACTACACACAAAAAAGGTTGTACCCAGTGCACAAGGCTCTTGCTTGAGCGGGGTTTGGGAGAGGTAGATGTTGGCTAACCTTACCCTCATTTTTGGAGAGGTTGCTTCCGAGTCTCGAACCCGAGACCTGTCGCTTTTAACTTGTATATATTTGGGGGCTTTTTATTAGTTTCTTTAATATTTCTTTACAAATTTTAAACGCCATGTTGTAAAACATAAACAAAGAACATTTTTGGTGGTGAACAGCTTTTGATCAGAACATGACTATGTTTCTTCTTATAAAGCAAGCACCTTTTCAATACTCAGTAAGCCATTGCACGTCACATTTCATCTCGTCCTTTTCTCCACTAATAAAACGTCCTATTTTCTTTTAATAACTAAATCTAGGGTGTAGTTGTCCAAGACTCACACTATTTGTATTAGTAGTAGAGTAAGTTAATACTTTTTTTGGTTGCAAAGTCTATACTTCTTCATGGTGAAGGAAAGAAGCATTCTCGTTTAATATTGGAAGTCTCTTCTAGTAGGACCACGAATACTGTAGTTAGCCATCTATTAGGCACCAGAATCACCATCCTTTGGAGTAATAGATAGTTATCTTAAGCTAAATAATGACAAGAAATAGTCACATCATGAAGACATTGATTTGTTTTTCAGTCTTTTGAATGTTTCCAATTGAATTACTAGCCAAGTCTCATGATATGTATGCATAGTTCAGCAACTCAGGCTTTCCTACTAACACTAGTGAAACAGTTTGTCATCCTTTTATCTTCACAATTGATTCTGTGATTGTTAACAACAATCTACTCTAAAAGCTTAAACGGTGAGGTTTGAACTCAGGACCTTGCCTTCGCTGATATCATGTTAACCACCATCTACTCTAAAAGCTTAAGTTGTTAAGAGAGGGTGTAACTTTAATATTTAAATCCTTCTAATTAGCTTTAAGGTGGTCCTGAAGCTCCAAGAACGAAACAGAAATAATTTGGAGGGACCTTGTTCCGTGCTAGCATAAATTATTGAGTGAAGTTCATGTCTTTCAAATTCTTGTTTCTACTTGTTGATTATCATTCTGATTATTCAGGATGATAAAATTCAATGCAGGTTGAAGGTCGTAGGAGATTTCGCATCCTTCAAACTTGTGATCAAGATGGGTTAGTTTAATCATCCTGAATATATTGTATCTGTGCTGATGGCTATTCATATAATCAAAATTATATCCAGTTATCTGGTTTTTGAGTTGGCTCTATGTTATCAATGATTTAAGGTATCGAGTTGCCGAGGTTGAATGGTTACATGATATATATCCTCCAGAAGGGACAAAAGAGAGAGCAGATGTAAGTGTAATGCAATTTTAGCTTGCATCTATCTCTTTCGTTTTATTTACAAGAGATAATAAGAGATTTTTAGGCATATTAGACTGCACAGTTCTGATAGGATTTTCAGATTCTGGCCTCAATGCTTAAAAATTAAAGCAAGGGCCGTGTTGGGCATATGCCTTGCATGCCAAAGAAACATGCACCTTTTTACGCCTTAGCTTACAAGGACTATGCTTAATGTGATTGGTTTTATTGTATGTTTTTGGTAGTTATTTTCCATTAATCAAGTGACCAACATTGTGTGTGTGTGTGTGTGTTTTAATTTTTTTTGGTGTACACCATAATGTTTTTATTATTTTTTTCGTAAATATGTTTTTATTATTTTTATCATTTCTTTATTATTCTACTAGATACCTACTTTTTGATTTGAGCCATGTCTTGCCTCTTTTTGCAATTTTATGTATCATCTTCGTATATATTAATCAGTAATAGAATATGAATGTTCATCTTCTTCATTTAACTCTTGTAACATCTATTTTTGTTCTTTCATATTATATGTTATTATATATGTAGAAGAATATACATAAAGAAAGAAAAAAACAATCAAAGGGCTTAAGCCTTCTGCCTTGAGAGGCATAGGCTTCACCTTACACACATTTGCCTTTAAAAACATTGGTGAAAGTCTGTTATGCAGGGGAAAACTTAAATTAGAAACATGGACCAGTCCTGCAAAATGGATAAGTTAGATTTTTCTCAACTTCTAGTTTTTCTAATATTGTCAATGTTGAAATAAAGTACCTAAGCACCAAAACTCATTGCCCATTGTTTCTGTCACTTGCGTGTGTTGCAAGCACACTTCTAGAGAAATACCACAAATTCTCCACATTATATTTACAATGATGAGACCTTTGTATTAATTTCTAGAGGCTTACAGTTACAGGAAATGACAAAGGATGTGGCACAACATGCTCTGTCATGGATGAGGAGTGCACAAGATGCAGCCCAACGAGGTAAAACATTAGAAAGGATGATAACTTGAGAATCTACCTTGCAGTATTGTTTTTTTATTTCTTAAGAGCATGGATACAAACATAGGTAATGAACAAGATACAACAAGAACATGTTGACACGGAAAATTTAAAAGGTATGAGACAAGAACAACAACGATACATCAATAAATTTTGTATTTTCCATTAAAAAAATTTAAAATATGCATGACAAATATTATTTTATAAGAAGTAATTTAATGTTCTATAACAGTAGCATAAAATTTGTAACTGACAAATCATAAATTATAACCACTGATTTCGCATAGAGAAAAATATCAAGGACTTGATATATATTTGTATGCGCATGTTTGTGTATGTATTTATTTTTATATATATATATATACCCGTAATTTGATGACTTCTCTCCTTTAATGTCCATTCATTCAGAAATACCTCAACACAACTTTTATGGTGAAACTTGTATAACTTTATATAAACCTTTATATTATATTGCAATTATATATTTTTTTCATACTAAAAGAAAGTCTACTCTAACATTCAAGTTTCATTCTTCTGGTGTTCTCACATGTCAAGAAATGTCATCCATGTATCTGAAATTAAGAATTTTATTTTTAGATTATGGATACGTCCAAGATGTATTAGACATGTGTCCAGGTTTGTCACAGAAGTGATAGCTCCTCCTTAGAAGTGTTCGTTCTTCCTAGCAGCTGTGGATTTACTAATACAATTTGGACTACTATGTTTTTGAACTTGGAGTAAAAAGAACTATTTAATTCAATTAGATTTTCCATCCAATTGATGTCTCACAAACCAACAATGATTACTAATACTAGACTTGTTAATTAAAAGACTTAAATATCAAGGAGGGTGGGTCTTGGCGCAATGATAAGATTGCTCCATTGTGACCTGGATGTGATGGGTTCGAATTAAGGAAACAACTTATCTGCATATGGAGGTAAAGTTGTATACACCTGATCCTCCCCAGAGCCCGCAATGGCGTAAGCCTTGTGCACTGGGCTAGCCTTTTTTTTAAATATCAAAAAGGAAGATTAGGCCATCACCACATAAAATGGAAAGAGATAAAAAGGTAACAAATAGATAACATTTAGAGAAATAATATTTCATGAAAAGTAGTGGAACGCAAATGTCAATATAGATAATTTATGATTAAAAATGATGGATTATATTAGCAATTTAGCGAAGCAAACTATGGAAGAAACCAAATAAAAGAAATTTACTAAGAAAGAAACATGGTGGAGGAGTGATGAAATGCAACGAGTAATAAAAAATAAGATAGAGTTTTAGAAGATGACAAATAAGAAAGAAATAATAGGATTTAGATAAATAAAAGAAATTAAAAAATGAAGTTAACTTCATATCTATTCACACTAGTTTTGGATGAAATAACAAAAGACTTAAGGGGAAACATTCCATGGTGCATATTGTTTGTTGGGATGACTTAGTACTATTGGATATAAGGAAGCTTTAGCAATAAAATTAGTAACATTGGAAAATTTGTTAGGGTTAAAAGGATTAAAAATTAGCAGAACTTAAACTAAATATATGAAATGCAAATTTAATGAAATTTCGGAGTTTAACAATATAATAATAACAATTCAAAACCAAAGGATTACCCAAAATAATTATTTTCAATAAGTAATCATAGAAAGATGGAGAAATATATGATGATATAATAAGTTGGATTGGATTAGGTTAGACAAAATAGAGACAAGTTAGTGGTATTTTATATAATAAAAAAATATCAAATAAGTTAAAAGAAAAATTCTATAGGATAATTATAAAACCATCTATCTTATGTAGAGCAGAGTGTTAGGCATTAAAAAAGAAATAAGAACAACACATTCATGTAGCTAAAATGAGGATATTAAGATAGATTATAGGAATGACTAGAAAAGATATAACCAATAATTAATATATGGGGGAGAAATTAAGTGGCGCTTATTAGTGATAAAACAAGAGAAAATAGGTTTAAATGGTATGAGCATATACAATGTGGACCTATAGATACACCTATTAAAAAGAAAAATTAGATTACATAGAAGGTAAGAGATAAAGAGGCAGACCAAAATTAACATCGGATGAATTTATTTGAAATGGATTTGAAAAATTAAGGGTGAATAACTCCGACACCCCCCAGGTTTCCTTTAGGGTAAATTACCTTGACCTCCCTGAGGTATGGACTTATTACCTATATATGAAACTTTTGAAAAAATTTCCCTGACCTCCCTTGTTGAAGTTAACGACTCAAATTGTTATAATGTTTCATGTGCAATTACAAATTTACCCTTCATTTATTAATCATATTAAAAGAAAAAAAGAGAAAATATCTATATATACAAAAGAAAAAAAAATGCCCCAATCTTACTCCCCCTTCATCCCTCTTCCACACCTCCATCGCCACTCTCTCTCTCTCTCTCATATTATTTCTCTCTCTAAGCCACCTCATTTCTCTCTTCTGTCACACACTCTCTCTAAACTACCTCCTCCACCACGGCCAATGCCAATTCGGTGACGTACTCACTTTCTCTCTCTAAAGACTATTTTTTACACTACAACACCGCCACTGCTCGAATCCACAGATCACCATTACACCACCTCATAAAAATCCAAAATTATGAACAACTTGAAGCATACAATTTCTTAAACTTATGCCAAACAATTCCAATTTTAAATCCACCACTAATTTGTTGAAATCAACCAATTTTTGGTTTTCACACACAAAAAATTGTCATGTTGGTAGGGGTTTAGCCTCCTCTCTCTGTCTTTAATTTCTCAATTTTTGACTTCTTAAACCCTAACATGAAGACTTAAAACTTTGGGCCGAGATGTTGTATGGATCTTCATCGTTGTTAGAGCTCTTAATGTGAACATCTTGAGTTCTGGTTTCTTCATTTTCGTCAAAATCAGGGGCCGTAAACTCCAAAACAAAGAAAGAATCTTCGTCGTTGATTTCATCTTCTGTTTCTACCTCTTGATGGAGTCGATCTTGTCAGTGACTCCAGAGATGTTTGTGACGTCAGAGCCGGAGTCGCCTCTGCCGCCACCAGCGCTGGCATTCCACTAGAGCTTGAGCAAGTTGAAAGCTTCCATGGTAGGGAGAGACAGTGTAGCTGAGGGAATGATTTGGTTAGGCTCATTGAAAGAAAAAGTTTCAATGGGCGATGAAGGTAGTGGTGGAAGGAAGTGGTGACAATGGAGGATTGGCGAATAGAGAGAACCAGAGAGGCAGTGGAGATGGGAGGAGGAGAGAGAACAAGGAGTATCTTTAACAATAGGGTTTATGAATACATTATATTTATTTAATCAAATAATAACTATATTAAATGTCAATTTCCTTTAAAAATTTTGATATAAATGGTAAAGCTATAATTTTGAAAGGATGAATAAGGTTATTGTATAATTTTTGAATAGAATGATGGGCAAACTATGTATTTTATAAAAGTACCTTAACGGACTTAACGATGTGCTGACGATAGGGGAGGTATGAGAAGACTTGCTAAAACCTCAAGGGAGGTTGACCACAATTTTTTAGAAAGTTTTAGCTATGGTAAGTCCAAATCTCAGGGGAGGTCAGGGTAATTTACCCTTTCCTTTATTACCCATGGATTAAACTAGTGAACAAAAATTGATCACCCTCCCCTGAGGTTTGGTTGAACTTACCCTGACAACCCCTGCCATTATTTGACCGTCAGGCATGTTAATAGTCAGCTAATTTGAAAAACTAAAATTCCAAAAATACCCTCCCTTATTGAAAAATGACCAAATAAGCCTTGCTCACTTTTTGAAAGTACAATTTTAACCTTAATATGTTGGATTTTTATACCCTCACATTTCAAACTTGAACCTCACTCATTGTTTGGGTTTACAGACTCTCTCTCTCTCTCTCTCTACTTTCTCTCTCTGATCTCTCCCTTTGCACATCTTTCTCTGCATCTCTCTCTCTCTGTGCACATCTCTCTTTACTCTCTCTCTTTCTCTCTCTCTCTCTCTCTCTCTCTCTCAATCTACTGTCTCTTTCTTTCTCTCGGTTTACTCTTTCTACTTTCTCTTTGCACATCTCTCTCTCTCTCGGTTTACACTTTCTCTTTGCACATCTCTCTCTCTCTCCTTGTTACACATCTCTCTCTCTCTCTCGGTTAGTGTTGAAAATTTCTATTTTATGACGTTTACAATGATTAGCGTCAACCGCAAATAGGTACCCATATTTGACGAAATATTCGACGAAAACATAATGATGGACTCGGGAACTATCATGAGTCACGTCCTTACTTGGCTTTACAAACTGCTTAGAGATTTATTATTAGGAATTCTCAACACCTTTGTTACGGGCATAATGGGCTTGGTAGATGAATTAGTTTCTGTTTTACTAGTTAGTCTTTGTTTTTCTTTGAATTAGTCTCCCTGTTTTCTCTCCTTTTGAATCGGCCTTTTGTTAATGTTGTGTTTCCTATTGAATAGGAGTTTATTTTGCAACAAACTCCATCCTTCTTGTATTTAAGAGTTTGCTGTGAATAAAGAAGTCAAAGAACGAAATAAACTTGAAGTTTTGTGGAGGTGGCTATCCTCGAAGTAACTTGTCAACTTATCGTTTTCCCATCTCACTCTTCATGCGGTTCTCAAGTGCTTGAACAAAGGTCACCCAATCCTAAAGCCCGCCCGCATGTTGCAAGTATTTGAAGTATTGGAGAGCTGCACCCTTTAAGTGAAAGGAGGCATATAAAAAGCACTGGTGATCCTGAAATTGATTTAGGAGGAAATATTGGTCTGCCAGTAGAATCCAACCAGAGGGTCCTTTGAGTCAGTATTTGAAGAGGTCGATCTTTAGCCCTTTGCTCTGCCGAGTGCGAAACCAACGTGCTATTATTGGACGAGCCAACCATTTGTTCTTCCTTCTCGGATGATGGAGTCTTGAAAAGCCTTTCTACAAACAAGGTAAGAGCTGGAAGTTGGTGCCGAACCTTGTTCATGAAAGCATAAGTGTTATCGTTAATTCGCTGCAACATCGAACCGTGTTTGGCCACAATGTCTGATAGATCCATAAGATGAGTTTTTGGGATCTCCGAGTCTGCCATAGGTCGCAAGATTTATGGCTCTGATACCACTGATACGTCCCTTCGGACTGGACAACATTTTTATGTTAAGAAAAATGGAGAGTGAAAGATAAGTTAAGAAGCTACTTCGAGGTACCACATCCACAATACTTCAAGTCTAATTTATTCTCTGGCTTCTTTATTCACAACAAACTCTTAAACACAAGAAGGATAGAGTTTGTTGCAAAACAAACTTCTATTCTTTAGGAAACACAATGTTAACAAAAGATCAATTCAAAAGGAGAGAAATCAGGTTAACTAATTTAAAGAAAAACAAAGACTAACTAGTAACACATAATCTAATTCAACTACCAAGCCCATTATGCTCGTAACAGCCTCCCAAAAAACAGATTTGGCTAGGTATATTTGACACATTTTACGAGGTTGTGGGGGAGGTAGACCTAATTTTTCCTATTGTGTGGTTTCATTTTGGCCCCCAGATCATGCATTTTTCATTTTGGCCCCCAAATCTTGTGTTTACATTAGAAAAATTATCTGGCAAAGGTGGAGAGTACTTGTGGACGGATACTTTGTTTTGCATTCATTGGAACCAATTCAACTCCGATATTTGGTAACACCCAACAATTACAATGGCGTGTAACTTTCGATCTCTTTAACTCGCTTGTTGGGTTCAAGGCCAATGGATTTTAGAGAGGCTTCAAGACTTCAAGTGGATTAGAGTTCTGTTACTGTCATGATTTCTTCAAATTACGGTTTGTTGTGTAAGGGTTTGAGACGATGAATGTTAGGGTTACGATCGCATAAAAGCGTTTGTTGTGTTAGGGTTTGAGATGACTGACAAGTAGGGATGTCAACGGGGCGGGTTCTGGACGGGGCACCCCTTTCCCAAACCCGTCCCACGAATAAAAAATTCTTCCCAAACCCGATTCGGGGCACCCCGCATCGGAGTCGGGGCAGGTTCGGGGCGCCTCGATATATATATTTTTTAAGAAATATAATGCAAACTTGAACGAATTTACGATAAATTTTGTAAAAAAATTAAGTATAGACTAATACTTACAAATGATAATAAAAAAATGTTGTTAAAATTTAAAATTATCTTAACTAATGAAAAAAAATAAAAATCATAGTTAATAAAATAATATTTATTTATATATTTATCATTAATCGGGGCGGGTTCGGGGCTTAGTGGGTTTTAAACTCTTTTCCCAAACCCACCCCTAACCCGATTAGTATGATCCCAAACCCGTCCCATTAGGGGCGGGGCGGGTTAAATTGACATCCCTACTGACAAGCAGTGATTGTAGTATTAGGGTTACGAAAAACAGATTTGGCTGGTGACACATTTTACGAGGTTGTGGGGGAAGTAGACCTAATTTTTCCTACTGTGTGGTTTCATTTTGGCCCCCAGATCTTGCATTTTTCATTTTGGCCCCCAGATCTTGTGTTTACATTAGAAAAATTATCTGGCAAAGGTGGAGAGTACTTGTGGACGGATACTTTGTTTTGCATTCGTTGGAACCAATTCAACTCCGATATTTGGTAACACCCAACAATTACAATGGCGTGTAACTTTTGATCTCTTTAACTCGCTTGTTGGGTTCAAGGCCAATGGATTTTAGAGAGGCTTCAAGTGGATTAGAGTTCTGTTATTGTCATGATTTCTTCAAATTAGGGTTTGTTGTGTTAGGGTTTGAGATGATGAATGTTAGGGTTACGATCGCATAAAAGGGTTTGTTGTGTTAGGGTTTGAGATGACTGACAAGCAGTGATTGTAGTATTAGGGTTACGAAAGAGATGGAGTGATGATGTTAGTGTTAGGGTTTCTGAGACAAAAGGATGTATCTCTAAGATGGAGTGTGGGTTGCATTTCTAGATGGAGTGTTAGGGTTTCTGAGACTATGGGAAACTGAAGGGTTGTAATGTCGTTTTAGAGGGAGAATGTTAGATACATCTTATCAAGGGCAAAAATGACTTTTCGTATTTTAGGTGTATAAACGACTGTTAACTCTAACAAGGGTGTCAAGGTCATTTTTCAAAAAGTTTAATCATTGGGTAATAAAGGGAAGACTTGGGGGGGGGGGGGGGGTGTATCGGAGACATGACTTGTAATAGAAAAAAAATGGAAAGAAAATTCATATTGTCGACCTGTTCGTATAGGATAAAGACAAGGATGATGATCCATATTATTCTAGATAAAAAGTCCAGGAAAAAAGGGTGTAATAACGTCTGATTAATTGGGAAACTATTACATCGACTCCATTGCTTTGACGGGAATCTTTTATTGACCAAAAATCAGTTTGTTATCCCATTCAACCACCAGATTTTGAGTCCATTTAATGGCAGCTAAAACTTGTTTCTCTAAAACGTGGTCATGTTTAGTGTTAATTTAGATGAAAATTTCTCTTGAAATTTGGAGGGAAGTTATATGCATCACTTCTGGTGTGATGAGCACATCATAATTACTGATCTTACTTTTCTTTTTTGAAGTATAGTTAGTGTTGTTATCAGTTGAAGCCATATTTTGTCCCTTCTTTTTGGACTCGAAAGGTGACAAATTGGCTACATAAAACAAGTGTAACCTTGCGCATACCAATAAGCTTCCCAACTCTGACAAGGCCGCACTTTGATTCCAATCTTTGATACCACCTGGACACCATATAGCAAGCTAGCTGCCACCTTGTAGGCCACTTTGTATTACAACCTTCTTGCCAGGAAATTGTTTTTGTTGCTACAATCTGGACCCATGGAATCTCTTCCTTGAACCTATATTTTCCCAATCAGACAAACACAATAGACTCATCATTCCTTTATTGTGACATTTTCATTATGCAGATCGAAGAAGACTTTTGGAACTCTGTAATGTGGAAGCGATGATGCCCACAACACAGGATCCTGAGCGCTTCAGTTTTTGGGTATCCAGATTTATACACATTCGTTAATGTAGTACTTGAATGTTACTTTTTATATAATATTACTGATGTAAGCTTGGTTGCAGCTTGCTACTTTAACAAATCGGAGGCCAACAGAAAGATATGATCTCCTTCGAATTAGAGACACACAAGAGGTACTGGATCGTAATCAATTGAGAAATTATAGGGTTTAGGTTAGCATGTGTCATGGACACTGACATTGTAGACCAAATCTCAAATGGAAGAGTTTTTATGCCAATAATCCAACCATATGATGATTTTCATGTGAACTCTAGGAAAGGACAGAAATGATTTTAAAAAATGCCTCGTTTGCTGGATTAGCTTTGTGAAGCTTCCAATTCCCCATTGTAGTGCAAGTGGGCTTGTCAAAGGATCTACTGATAAATGTGCATATACAAAGTTTACGTTTCTATTAGCCTTTTATGGTACTACTGATAATGTGCTTTTATTCGGAATATTGACAGAGGTGTTATTTCCTGCTTTTGGTAGCAATAATTATGAGCCAACCTGAAATTTGCTGGATTGACTTTGTTTTCTCATCTTAGTTTACCTTGAACCCATTTTCAAATTCTTTTTTGGGTTTCATCCTGCAGCGGTTAAGACGAGGACTCCTTTACATGAAAACGGAAGAAGGAGGCTGTCGACTACAATAAGAAGAACATGTAACAGGTTTTTGTTCTTCATTATTTGACTGGACACTATGGGTTATATTCTTACAGGTTATTCAATATTGTTTGATCCACACTCTATAAGAGGTTGGTGATCCCATTTACTGTAACATGGTGATTAAATTGAATAAATATTAACAAATACATTATTCTTGTCTTATGCTCTCTCTGTCCTTGAATGAATGTCTTTCTGTTCCCATCTTTTTGACTTGGACTCGTTGATTCCAATAGAAGTGAATAGGTAAGGATTGGATTTGAGTGTTAGCTGACAGTTATAAGTATAAGAGGATCTGTTTTCGAACTTAAATTTGAAAACTCAATTATAAAATAGACATTTTACAATGTTTCTTGAACAAAAAGAATCCTTTTATATATGGGTTTTAAATAATTTATTTCATTTCATTATTTGATATATATATATATAAGGTTCTCAAATCATACATGCATCTTATGAAAACCTAAATTTTGGTTAGGCTCTTTCAGTAATTAAATCCTATTCCATTGATTTTAAATTTCTTGTTTGAAATGCAATCTGTGTGCGCAAACTGCATTATTCCATGAAATGACATGTCTATATTTTTATATCCTTTACAATGAATATGATTTTCAATCACCAATAGTCTCTCGCCCAATGGTATACCATCACTTTATTCGAATAGACATGACTTGGTGCCAACCATGTCTTCCCTGATTGTTGTTGTAGATGTGACTTCAGGACCTTAAGGGTTTGTTTGGTTAGATGATATCAACTAGAAAAGAAATGGAATCAATTAGAAAAGAAAAGAAACTTTTTTTTTTTTGAAAATTTGGTTCCTGGTCTATTTTCTCCCAAAAACTTTTCCACTCAAAACAAGCAACTCAAGTAGACAAAGAATTTGACCCTAGTGTCTAACAAGCATTAGGTCTAAGGATTAAGTCCTTTTGGGTGCAAACAATTCTTTGGCCGTGAATGGGTGTACCAACTAGGAAAAAAAAATTATTTTTGTGTGAAACGAGCACCTTTTTATTCTACATTCCAATTCTGCCCAGCGTCTTCATTGTTTTTCTACTGAGTTACAAAGAACTTGGAACGTGCATGAAGACAAGCTCTCTTTTAGTATGTCATATAGTTGGGTTGCATACTTATTAATTATGCGTTCCATGGTGTATTCTCTGAAATTGATTAAACTTGTTCAAGACTTGTATAAACATGTTAACAATAAATAATTATGTATATTTTGATATTTTAACTGAATTTTGTTTCATTGACTCATGGATTGTTCTGATTCGAGATCCAATATTGGTATTTTAACTGAGACACTAAAAATACATTTGATATATACTAATCTATCTTGCCATCTTGGTGTAGGTATAGCAGATAGTGATTCTAGAAAGAGTATATTAACAAACATTGTCCCAAATTGACCCATTTGATATCTCTATGGATCTATTGTAGCATAAATCATTTTCATAAAGTTTAGAATTTTTAATATAGTAAAGTTACAGCTGAAACGTGGGGGAATAATTGTTTTGGACAACTATTTGATAGCTCAATAAAGCCCTTGAAAGCTATACAAATATAAATGAAAATAGAGAGTTGTTTTCAAGCTAATTAAACTTGATAGATGTTAAAAACTATTTCATAAATCAGTGTCATTTTCCAATTTAGTGAAAGAAACTATGCCTGAAATCTAACATGATTTTACCAAACACTTTTATGAGCCATCAAGATGGAGATATTAACTTGACGTGAACCCGCGCGTTTATTTTCACAAACTAACATCTTAGGTTGCATTAAATGATCTATCACATAAAATACACCAAAACATCCCTATTTGGAGTGTGTGCATTTATGTGTGATATATATATATATATATATATAAAACTCGACTCAAGTTGTTAAGGGAGCATATCCACTTGCTTAACGTACTTCTGAGTTTGTGGAAGTTATTATTTTTTTAATTTTTATTATATTTTCTTTATGTGTGTGTGTGTATATATATTGTATTTTACTAATTAATTTATCAACAAATAGGTATGGAAGTTGTTAAGAGAGAGAACCTATAAGATGGGTGTTCAACTTATACCAATTGAATGGTCAGGAGCTTATACAATTCATACGCTCACAAACTTATACTAAATGAGTCGAACATTATTTGAGCTCTACTTGTTTTATGAATGAGCCCTAAAAGAAAATCCCAGATTCAATTTGTCAACTTAATAGACGAACAAAAGTCCAAATTTTAAACGAGTTAAACCCATTAGTTCATGAACTATAACTATTATATTGAATCTACAAACGAAGTTGTCAAACAAGATTTATCATAAGAAGTACAAATAGATGGTCTTGAGATCTAGTATGTATCGTGTCGCGTCCGTATTATAAAATTAGATTTGTCGTATTATCGTGTTTATATTGTGTCCAATAAAAAAATAAAATATTTGAATTTTAGAATACTTTTAATTGTGTTACGGCCTTGTCCACATCCCAACACTTCTCGGATAACGACACTCCAAGAAGAGTGTATGTGATTCCTAATCTTAGGAGGGACACAATGCAAGCATGAAACAAACACCAAGCTTAATGAAGACGTGAATATGCAAATATGATAGTGAAATAAGCTCAAACATTGAACTGGTCCCATCAAAGTTACTTGAATGATATAAAGCCATTCATTCTTGTTTAAGATGATCAAACAACCATAGGTTTGTGGGTCCCATATAATTTCATATGTAATTGTATAAACATTTGATATCAATTGAATGGCGGCAAAACCCTTCCCAAGTCAACTAACAAGAGGGCCCTCTCAATGAGCATTCTTAGCTGGATACGCGTTTCAGGAGTGATAAGTGGTCCATTCTTTGTTAGTTGGTAGTTATAACACAGACAGACAAGCTAGCACTATGGCTTTTAATTTGGATAGATATACAAGCTCTAATTATCCATTGCTTTCCAACTATTTTCCTACACCAAAATATATCTCAACAACTCTCCCATTCTCATTCAAGGGTGCACGTCCTTCTCTAACATGCACCCAACAATCTCTCTCTCTCTCTCTCTCTCTCTCTCTCTCTCTCTCTCTCCCCCTCTCTCTCTCATACAAATTTATCGGCCTATAGGTCAAAAAACATCCCTACTTTATCAAACACTTTCATTTCACTATCTCAGTAAACTCTTTTCCATTTCTCTCCTCCACTGGATGGAGGAGTTGCTTTTGGCATATAGCTAGCTAGCCACAATGTCTTCTAATTCATCATTACCAACCAAACTGCCACCACCACCACCACCACCACCACCACCTTAACACCATCATACAGTTACCACCTTACCAGCAGGATCAACATAATGGGAGGAGCCAAATATGGGATGTCGAGACCTCGCTCCGTCTCTTTCCACTCTCTTCTTTTACTCTCTCTCCTCTTGTTTGACATAGGAATCCCAAATGCAGCAGAGGGAGATTATAACTTCTTTTCCTCTTCTTCTCCTTCAATGGTAAAATATACACCTCCTGATAATTATCTCATCAATTGTGGCTCACCCCAAACCACCCTTCTCAATGATGGCCGGACCTTTAAGTCCGATTCTCAATCGGCTTCTTTCCTTTCCACAGATGAAAATATACTTGCTTCCAATATTGATTCCATTATTCCCAACAGTGTTTCTTCTTCTTCTTCTTCTTATTCTCTTCCTTTATATCATACAGCAAGGATCTTTCCTGATGATTCAATATACAGATTTCTCATCATAAGTCCTGGATGGCATTGGATACGTCTATACTTTTATCCACTTCCACACCCTTCTTATAATCTAACGAGTGCTGTCTTCAGTGTCACCACAGATAGTGTTGTTCTTTTGCACGACTTTTCATTGAAAGATAACAACACAATGGTGTTTAAAGAGTACCTCATTAACATTACATCAGATCAATTCTCCCTCAAGTTCTCGCCCTTGAAGAATTCTATCGCTTTCATCAATGCCATCGAGCTTGTTTCTGCTCCCGATGCTCTCATTTTGGATTCAGCATCAGCAGTTTCTCCGGCTGGTGACTTCAGTGGCTTGTCCAATTACGCGCTTCAAGTGTCTCACCGGTTAAACGTTGGAGGCCCAATTATCACTCCTGAAAATGATACACTGTGGAGGACATGGCAACCTGACAATCAGTTCATGACTTTCCCACAAGGGGCTACAAGTGTGTGTGTTCCTCCGGACAGTGTCAAGTACCCAGAGGGCGGCACCACCCCTTTCATTGCCCCGAATTGGGTGTATGCCACGGCTGATCAGATGGCGGATTCTGGTGTGATTGGATCAAACTTCAACCTCACTTGGGAGATCAGCATTGATCCAAGCTTCTCTTACTTGATCAGAATGCACTTTTGTGACATTGTGAGTAGAGGCCTTAATGAACTTTACTTCAGTGTGTATGTTAATGGGATGATGGGTGTGTCAATTCTTGACCTCTCAACACTTACCTCTGGCCTTGCTGTCCCTTATTACAAAGATTTCGTGCTCAACGCCTCTGCCATCACCAATGGTTCCATAACGGTTCAGGTGGGGCCAGCTTCTAGTGTGCAGTCAAGCCTCTCAAATGCTATTCTCAATGGGTTGGAGGTCATGAAAATGAGCAACTCAGCTGGGAGCTTGGATGGGTTGTTTTCTTTAGATGGGAAATTGCAGGGTATGCATTCAGGGCCTAATACAATCAAAATTGTTGAGGCTGTTGGCTTGGCAATGGCCGTGATGGCGGTGGTGTTGCTTATAATGGGCATTGTTCGATTGCAAAGGAGACCTCGGGATTGGGGGGAGAAGCGAAGGAGCTTCTCGTCGTGGCTCCTTCCTCTCAACTCCAGCCACTGCAGTTTCTTGTCTAGCAAAAGCAAGAGTAGCTACTCAAGTATTTTCTCATCCGGACTTGGTCTAGGCCGGTTCTTCACATTCAATGAACTGCGCGATGCAACAGAAAACTTCGATGAAAATGCAGTAATTGGCATTGGAGGGTTTGGAAAAGTGTATCTTGGAGAAGTGGAAGATGGAACAAAGCTTGCAATCAAGCGCGGAAGCCCAAGTTCAGCGCAAGGCATTAACGAATTTCATACGGAGATACAAATGCTATCCAAGCTCCGCCATCGCCACCTTGTGTCACTTATTGGATATTGTGATGAACAATCAGAAATGATCCTGGTTTATGAGTATATGGCCAATGGCCCTCTTCGTGACCACCTCTATGGCTCAACCACCCTGCCTCCTTTGTCATGGAGACAACGGCTTGAAATTTGCATTGGTGCAGCTCGTGGACTGCATTATCTCCACACTGGTGCAGCACAAGGCATAATACACCGCGATGTGAAAACCACAAACATTCTTCTGGATGAAACTTATGTCGCAAAAGTTTCTGATTTCGGCTTGTCTAAAGCTGCACCTTCACTGGAGCAAACTCATGTTAGCACTGCAGTGAAGGGAAGTTTCGGATATCTTGATCCCGAGTACTTCAGGAGGCAACAGCTGACAGAAAAATCTGATGTTTACTCTTTCGGAGTAGTCCTGTTTGAGGTGTTATGTGCAAGGCCGGCCATAGACCCTAAATTGCCCAGGGAGCAGGTTAATTTGGCTGAGTGGGCGATGCAACGGCACAGGAAGGGCTTGATTGAGACGATTATTGATCCTCATCTTGCCGGTAACATCAGTTCAGAATCACTAATGAAGTATGTTGAAGCAGCAGAGAAATGTCTGGCAGATTATGGTGTTGATAGACCTTCCATGGGAGATGTATTGTGGAATTTAGAGTTTGCTTTGCAGCTTCAGGAAGCATCCTCACAACTTTTTAATGATGCAGATTTCATTGATTTGGAACCACCAGAAGAAAAGGACACTACAGGAGGCCAAAGTACAGGCATCAGTGATGACTCTGAAGTAGTAGTTTGTTCTCCTTTGTTTTCAGAGAATTTTCAGGGGAGGTAAAGTCACAGTCCCAGTCCCAGTCCCAGTCCCAGTCCCAGTCTCAACAACAATTTGAATTCTACACTTCCATGGAAACCTTCAGGCAGGCAAAATTTTATTGTATCATGCACTCAGTTGTTTGTAGATTGTGTTTTGCAGAAGTAATCCTTTTCCTTTTTGAAGTTTCTTCCTTGAAATGTTTTCATCCAGTTTGATGGGTAGTGAGTGATACAACAAATTAAATAAATCATGAGAAAATAGATGATTTGAGCAAGTCATTGCCACTTCAATTTAGATGGTGTCACCAATTCAAAAATACATCTTGTTCCTAAGCGAAAAGGCCAGCCCTCTTAGGTTCCGGCTCTACCTATTGAACCTCAACCTTGAACATAGGATAAGCATTTACAGCAAAGCAAAAAAGACAACTAGAAACAAAAAAAAATAGAAAAAAGAAAAAAAAGGAAAACCATTTATCTGCGTATACAGCAAAAGTTTTTTATTCACAAGCAATGTCGATGCTTCTGGCTCAATTTCTTCTCTCAAGGACTTGGGGCCCCTAATTGTATAATAAAAGCAGCACAAAGATCAAGGAAGACGAATTGAGGACCGCTGACTCTCTGTAAATCAAGCAGATACTTGTCCTCGCGCGTTTTGTACAACTGTCATTTTAGATGAAAAGACGCATATGAGCCACAGCAGGTTAGTGTCAAAATCTATCATACATAAATTAAATCATTTCCTGTATATCAATTTTATAAGACATCAGTAAGAATGGTGTTCTTGAAAGTAGCATATATTCTTCATCATTCTTGTTGCAATTATTTGTACTAAATACTGGTGATATACAAAGTGTTAGCGAGCACTAGCACAGTCTATGGGCATTGTAGAAATAATGCAGTGTTATCCTAATCATTCTTCTCACATAGTTCTAGTACAATGGATCAAGGAAGTGCAGCCCAACTGTATTCTCTCTGAGGCATTAGAGGATTGGACCAGAGGTCCAGTTTTACTTCTACCTGACACGTCTACCTCCCCCTTCCACACACACACACACATACTCCATATTGTTTGGGGACTGCAGCTCAAGTAAAAATGCACAAGAAAAATTAGATGCATGATTTGCAAATGATTTGGTTAAAATATGCAGAGGCACTGCCCCTCTCTGGCAAAGAGACTAGGAATTCCATCATGTGGATACAAAAGGTGACTGTTGGCATGTACGACAAGTAGCATACAAGCAGCAATAACTGCATCCTGACAGAGAAATCTGTGGGATAAGCGCAATCTTGGGCAACATTCTTAAACATCAGATAAAGACAGTTTTCATTTATAATCAGTGTGCTTTTGCAATTAATGCTTCATGTTAATGAATTAAAAAAAAAAAATATATATATATATATATATATATATATATATATGGGAAGTCATCTTCCCATCGTTGTTACACTAAATTTGTCGTAATCATGGAGACTCATAAGACCAACGAAGGTGTTACCATCCTTTTACAAGTTAACTACTTTTCGACGGAGTTCTAAAAAGATTAGTCCTGAATTTGACATCCAAATTTACTGAATTTTACATTCCTTTACAAGAGATCAAAATCTACAGCTTTCTACTTCCCATTTAACAGATTTATAATTTTATATTTCAAAAATTAGGATGATTGAATAATGTAATATCATCTAAATTGACAGCATATTATTGATGACGTAAATCTTATTAAAATTGCAGGAGAGTGTTCTTGAATCAAATGTTCCCCAGGGTTAGACCATAATCACGTTTGGAAATGACAAACTGCTGAGTTAAGCCAATCTAGCAGGTTCTGCAGCACCATACAAGTGTCATGCATAAGTCCGGTGTTGAGGAACCCACAACTTGAGTATGGGGCCCAGATGCAAGATGATTGCTTCTAACAGTAACCAAGATAAGAAATAGAAGGGAAAGAAGGATAGATAAATTACCTGCACTTCAAACTTCATGATGACCTGAGACTGAAAATCATTTTCAATAATGGCAGATTCATTACTGATGTACTGGTTTTCATGTACATGATTGCTAGTCACGCTTTCGCGATGATGAAATCCATGCAACCATAGACACTTCATGTTATAGTGCCCAATCTTTTTCCAACGAACATTCAGTTCTTGCAGAGCTCTAAGAACCTGTGTCATTATCTCACGAGGATGCGCTGGAGACTGACAAAGTAGCAAACAAACATAATCAATTACACTTGTGACACGATATTTTAATAATGGTTTAGAATTGGCAAATTTCGTACACACCGGACTCTATATATTAAATCTAGTCTGTGTTTATGTTTTTAAAAGTAAGGTAAGTTAATTATGAGTTACCTCTGCTCAAAGGTAAAAAGGGTCCATTCAAATATTCAACAAGGACAAAAAGGTAAATTCAACTCTGAAATGTGTGCCCACAAAAAATTACGGTTCAAGTGCATCCATTCATATCATTATACATGCTAGGGTTTGAAAATGACATGTTTTGATTCATAAATATGTGTTTTAGAATGCATAAAATTGCTTTGGAAACTTGAATTCTATTTGGACTAGGACAAAGGAATTCAATAGATCAAAAGAACACTCAAAGCCCACTGGACTAGATTCAAACGATCAAACCTGACCTCGGTTTTCCAAATATAATTCGAACTCTCTGAACCCTAATCCCTTCCTCCTTCAAAGTATATATAAAGACCTTGTGTTTTCAGAAAAACAAACAACAAAACTAAGGATATACAAGAAATGTAATGCACAATAGGATTCATTCTAGTAATCAAATTGCTATACTTTATTTCTTTCATACATCATCCATTCATTTAGATAACGAGTGTATATTAAGTGTTGATGTCACTACCCTCACCGCTGTGTAGATAACATCCGCTTTGCACACTCTTCGAGCTCACGGTTTTCAAAATGCATCTATAGTTAGGAGGCATCCACACATACAAGTGCCACCAACTTCTCCCCCTAGGCAATGTGGGACAGCACAGTTGACAATTATCAAACCTAGAGGTATAAGGAGTTCAAAACACCACAAGAAGATTCCACACAACAACCAAAGTCAATTGGATATTACCAGTCAGGGAGATCAAAGCACTAAGGAAGAGCGGACTGCGTTAGTAACAAGTTTGTTGACTGGAGGCAACTAAGTTCTAGAAGAACATCAGGGTTGAGTCTGGATTAGAAACAACTAGGGGATTTTTGGGTTATAATTTGGTAACATAATTGTAAATCTATTATCAAACCGGTTCTATTATTCACAGATGAACCTGCCTAGTCAGAAATTGAATTTTGAACTTCCGAAGTTTGAAATAATTGATGAGTTCCAAAAAACTTTGAACTATTTTGCATTTTTTTTGCTTAAGATTTAACTTAAACATGCTATTTCTTTGTAGATCAATAAGAATAGTTTGAAGTTGGTGTTTCAACTTTCAAGCTTCCAGATATAGCAATTTTTCAAAATTTTGGCCCCTTCCTTCAAAGAGCAAAATGCTCTCTGATGAAAAATTATAAATGATAATTTAGTTTTAAAGAGCATGTTACTATATTATATTTATTTTCCTACTAATTTATTTTCTTCAAACTTATTTTTTAATTTATTTTTTCTTCTTTTTTTTCACTCACAATTAGTAACATTTTTGTGATAAATGTGTTGTATATGCTTTTTTTTTTTATAAGTGATATATGTGTTTTATAGGTTACAACTGAATTCATGACTAATTGTATTAACAGGTCTTCAAAAATCACTAAAATTCAATAAAAAGCTATTTTTGTTTTATTATGTTGTAAAAAGTTACATATCGGTGTATTTTGAGCCCTATATGCGACGCAAAAAAAACAAATAACGACCGCGATAACCGATACAGGTCCGCTTCCGTTAAACCACTTCTGCGTCTGCAGCTGTGAACCATGGCCTGAACTAGGTTCAATGGCTTTTTACCAATGGGGTTTTAACATAAAAATTTGGTCTCTGTGTGGATGATTTTATGTTTTAAGCTTTAAAATCCGGACCATGCATATTTTTACATTAAGCAAAAAAATTACATGCTTGTTTGTTGAAATTCGTAATTAAGTTAAAATTAGTTTAAATTTAAAATTTCTGTTAAATGTAGTTATTTAGTTACAATCACCCCCTCCCCCTTTTCTAGGTCTAGTTTGGGCCATTCTGCGTACTCTGTCATCCGAGAGTAGGGTTATGGTCCTGTACCTTCAGTGGTAATTTCAATTATTTAGCACTACACAAATCACTAGGGCCAGTAATTGAAACAATCAGAAACCATGGTTATCTAACCTATTTCATACACCAGAAGGAAACCTATTTTATTCCTCTAGAAAACCATGAAACACATGCAGATGGAAAAATAAATGAGTGATTCATTCATAGATGAGTCGAGTAGAGCTTATGAGCTGCAATAATGGAATGCTTCTCTGCATTTACCCATCACAACATGAGATAAACTAAAATCAAATAATTCGAACCTGCAGTCCAAGAAGCCATTTTCTCTGATTTGGCAACTGGAGCCTCAAATTAGTAGTCTCCTGATGAAAGTAATGCCCAGCAGCCAAATGTGACACATCATCTGGATGCACACCAGCTGAACCACACTCCTGGAGCCACAGATAAACAAGTTTGAGCTAAGGCCTCTAAATCTGAAATGCATATTTTCATATATACATATAGATTAATGATCTCTTGCTCACTAGTGAGCAAGAAATTTTCTACACACCAAGCATAGTAACCGTTGGATATGATCTAAGTGTAAAAAAGGTAACTTCCAAAAATTATTGCAATCATATCCAATGGTTACCATACATGGTGTAGAAGAATTTCTTGCTCACCAGTGAGCAAGAGATCATTTCTGTGTGTGTGTGTGTGTGTATTACATCACTGGAAACATATCCAATAAATAGATGCCATTCAGCCATACTACAAGGAAGGTACATATGCAGGAAGATGGAAAGCATGTGTGGGGGACCAAAATGCCATGAAATAAAGTGAAAGCACAATGTGTATTCAATTTATTTATAGTAAAATCATGAGTAAGAAAGGTAATATGTTTTGATAAACATTGCAACATGTAACTTTGCTTTTAGAAAGGAACTCCGATGGTTATTCATATCAGTTCTCCAAAATCTTTCTATGACTCACAAAGAAGATGGTGCATGTTTTTCGATAATCATATTTTTAGGGACCTTAAAGTGAAGTTTATGGTCTAACAAAAAAACTTTTACATAATATCCTTTCTATGTCGGTAGTGGCAAAATTTGGTATCATAACAATTCAAAGTTTGAAGGCTGCTTTTTTTTTTCTACAATTAATATATGAATCTCATCCTAGAAAAATTTATTGATAAAGACATTAAGAACAGTGGAAAAGGTGGATATAAACTCATGCTCAATATTAATACAAATTGTAAATTATGGATTTTACCTAGTTGCAAACAAGGCCTACATGAGAACAAAGAACAAAAGACCTATAATGTGCCAAAGTCATGCTTATGATTTTCTCACACTTTAAGGTAATACTTTTCCCTCAAAATGTGCCAAAGTCATTATAATGGCATCATAAAAAGAAAGGGGTGGCTAAGGGTTGAATTCTTATCATTGTGTTCCTTTCAAGTATCACCTTCCAAAATAAACCACAAACATCTACTAATAAAGCCCCATTTGATCATACACACGGACATAACTCCAGACCAGAAACAAAATAATGGATTGTTATTTTCACTTTAAGGCAGGTAGTACTAAAATTTTCATGAACAAAATATTAAGAAACATAGTAATGCTAGCTTCTAGTACTACTGGCTTTGTAGGTAGGAACTGGGAAGTATTGTATTAGACGTGGAACATCAGTGCAATATGTTTTCATACTTGTGAAGTACACCAGCAATTGGCAAGTTCACGAACAAACTAACCATGGTCTCCTGAAATTCAGCTCCAAGATAGCCACTGGAAACAGGGGACCGGTTGTCAAAAAGCAAATAATATGCAACCGTAGCCTGAAATAAACATTTGTAAGACATACAACCATGGCTAATAGAATAAAAAGTGAAAAATTATAGATGTATCATGAATGGGATACATCATTTTGTATTCTATTTTGCAGAGATTCAAGCAACTGGTTCTTGTCGAATCCCATCTTAAGCACTTCTTGAAGAATCTCCTCATCAATCTGCAGATAATAAGAACTTCAGATCATCTAATTATGCAAAGGAGAAGCATCAAAACTGCTATACCATATCAAGAAACAAAAAGAAAATGTGTGTCTTGAATTACTGCAAAGTTACTAAATGAATTTACTAATACTCAAACACCTTCACATCTTTGTTCAGATAATGTACAATGAAGAAATAGCCCCAACCGACAAAAATTTACAATTTGGAAATAAATTCTTCGAGTAGCCCTGTTAATATTCTTGTACCTTCCTGAACTCTACTTCCCATCTTTTCCACTTTGCAGTCAAAAAGAGAAATTTGGAAAGGTCAACGTGGAACACAAATTTTGCTTCAATCAAAACACTCTCATCTGAAATCCTTTGAGATAACTTCATGAATATCACTAAGACTTGAGGATTATCAGTTCATCGTTTGTATCCTGCTAATCCTATTTTCTAGTTAAAACAAAGAGACACTAAAAATTTACAATTTTCTTGCAACATTGAGAAACAGGAGCTCTCATAAGAGTAGGGCTGCAAACGAACCGAGTTGTTTGCGAACAGCTTAGGCTCGGGCTCGTTCGTTAAACAAACGAGCCAAGGTCGAGCTCGATTCTTAGGCTTGTTTAATAAACGAGCCGAGCCTGAACCATATTGGGCTCGGCTCGTGTAGGCTCGCGAACATGAGCTTGTTTATGTTCGTGAACAAAGCTCGTATATGCTTGTGTACGCTCGTTATATACCATTATTTATTTCTCTAAAAGTATATCACCCCTCACATACCTATTCATGTTCAGTATACATAAATATATATAAAAATACCATAAAAATTCAAACCTTATCTCTAAGGACATATGTCACCTTATCATACAAATATACAACCTTATCTCTTTGACTCTTTGTAATTGAATATCGTCTCTTTACCAATCAAATACGATTCTACGAATAGGCACGACTTGACACTCACATAGTCACACTCTCTCATCTCTCACAAGACGAGAAACATTTCTCACGATCTCTCTCTGTGAAGGCAAGTTTCTTGCATCTTTGTTGTTGTAGGGCTCTCTTATTTGGTGTCTCAAGCATCAAAGGAAAACTAGGGCTTGAGCTTGGTCTTTGGTAAGAAACCCTATGGCATCAAATACATGTATTTCTTTGTTTTGATTTCTGTGGATGGATTCAATGTATGCTGATGTATGTACAAAGATTCAATGTGGTTTTTATTCTAGATTTTGTTCAGTTCTCTTTCTATTTGATATGTGTATTTTGTGAGATAAATTGGTTTGAGTTCAAGGCTCACATGTGTGAATATTATCATTTTTTTTTTTGGAGTTGTCATGAATTTGTGCATGGTCTTAAACATCTCTATGACTGCATTTGAATTTTTCCATTTTGATGGTTGCATAAGCTTGATGTCTGATTCATATTTAAATGATTATTTTAATTTTTTACTATCTTTTTAATTATATTTTAGTCGTTTTTTATTTTTATTTTTTTGCTTGATATACAGCTATGTCAAGAGAAAATTCAGATTTCTCATCAACTTCTTCAACATCAGAGGGTACAGAAATGACTAGTAAAAGTGAAATTGCTAAAGGACCGATCAATGTTGTGGTTAATGAAGTGATTGATGTCGAGGTTAATGAAGTTAATAGTGGAGAAGATCCATTTGGGAAAAAAAAGAAGAAAGAAAACATCTACAGTTTGGAATGATTTTGTGAAAATTACATTTCCGAATGGCACTAAAAAGGCACAATGCAAATTTTGCAAGATAAAGCTCGTCATTAAGCCAGGGGTCCTATAACTCACCTTCCCAAGCACTTGAAAGTGTGTCCACGTCGTCAACTAATGGATAAAAAACAAAATGTTTTAAATGTAGGAAAAGGAGGAGTTGGAAGTGAGCCTAATATTGCAAATTTCAAGTATGATCATCTAAGAAGCACGGATACGGATACGGGACACGGATACGACACGGACACAGTGACACGACAGATCCCAAAAAACTAGGATACGGACACGGCGGGGACACGCAACTAATAAATATATCCTTTTATATATATGAGATCAACCTAACAATGAAAATTTCACAAATCATAATAATTAATGAGCTATAAAAACAATTAGGTTATCATTTAAAGAACTACACAATTGAATCTACTCCACAATAATGATAAAAGTTGTTTTCTAAAAAAAACATTGAAATATTATATGTTATGACTGCCATATTTTATTAAAAAACTTCAAAGAAGTCATCACATTTACATTTTAAACTATCTTTCTTTTTAAAACTTTCTAAAAACTCCCTAATGATATGACACGCGTGTCGGACACGTGTCCATGGCGTGTCTATGCTGTGTCCGTGGTGTGTCCAAAAATAAAAAAATTAAGACACGTATTTTGGCGTGTCCGACACGTGTCGGGGCGTGTCCGACGCGTGTCGGTGTCCGATACGTGTCCGACACGGATTCTTCGACCTTTTAGGTGTGTCCGTGCTTCCTAGATGATCATGCAAAGGTTAGAGAAGTTGCTGCACACATGACACTCGTACATGAGTATGCATTTAACATGATGGAGCATGAATTTTTCAATCGGTTCATGAAAATTGCCACCCCACATATCAAAAGATATCACGTACTACGATGAAGAACAACTGTATAACAATTTACGAGATGGAGAAGAAAAGGTTGAAGACGGTCCTAAAAAGTGTTAGCAAAGTCAGTATCACATCAGATTTCTAGAAGTCTGGTCAACAAATTGGGTATATGAGTCTTACGAGACATTTCATTGATTCTGAGTGGGAATTACAGAAGAGGATTTTGAGTTTTGTGATGTGCCACCTCCTCATACTGGCGTTGTCATAGCTGATGCTATTTTTCATTGTCTAATTGATTGGGGCATTGAAAATAAAGTATCAACTGTTACATTTGACAATGCTAGCAATAATGACGTAGCTATTAGGATTTTGAAAGATAACTTTTCTGTTAAAAGTAAACTTTTTTTTGGTGGGAAGATATTTCATATACGTTATTGGGCGCATATTTTAAACCTCATGGTGCAAGATGGGCTTAGTGAGATCCAGAATGTGATTGAAAATGTTCGTAAAAGTGTTAAGTACTTAAATGCGTCAGAGGCACGTCTTCTCAAATTCAGTGAGATTGTGAAACAGTTGCAATTGCATTCAAGAAAGTTAATTTTAGATGTTCCCACGCAATGGAAAGAAACATATGCTATATTGAAAGCAGCAATAAAGTTTAAAGAGGTGTTTCCAAGATACCAAGATAGAGATCCTAGTTATAGATGGTTACCTAGTTCGGAGGATTGGAGAAAAGTAGAGGAGGTGTGTCAATTTTTAAAGGTTTTTCAAGAAGCGTGTACCCAACTTCAAACTTGTTTCTTCCTGTAGTGTGGAAGAAAAAAGAAGTCTCGAGTGAAAAGTCGTTCGATGAAAATGTTTATATGCGATCAATTGCCAACAAAATGAAAGAAAAATTTGACAAGTACTGGGGTGAATGTAATCTTTTGATGGCAATAGGTGCAGTTTTGGATCTAAGGTACAAAATGGTGCTCATTGAGTTTTGTTTTCCCAAAATATATTCTAAGTTAGATGTATCAAAAAAACATTGACTTAGTCCGTGTGACATTATATGATCTATTTAAAGAGTATGTGGCTAATCATACTTCAAGCAACTTAGAGCAAATAGAGAATCAAATGGTTGCTTCTAGTGATTGCAATGCCAATCACACTTCTAAGTACAAAAGTAAAGGAAGGCTTGAATTTGATCTTTTTGTTAGAAAAACAGAGAATATTCAGCCTTTAAAGTTTGAATTGGATATGTACTTAGAAGAAGGTGTTTTCATTTGTAATGGTGACACAGATTCTTGTTTTGATGCATTAGAACGGTGGAAAGTCAACAATCTCAAATTTCGCATTTTATCCAAAATGGCTGCTGATATTTTGTTAATTCCTATCACTACAGTTGCCTCTGAGGCTGCTTTTAGCACCGGAGGTAGAATTATAGATCCATATCGTGCATCATTAGCTACAAAAACGGTGGAAGCTCTAATTTGTGCCGGCGACTAGATACGTGCTATTTATGGAGTGAAGGATATATTACGTGCAAGTATTCATCAACTTCTTTTCAACAAAACTTATATTTTCTAAATTTGACTTTAAATTGAAATTATTTTTTTTGGGGTACTTTTTGTAGAAAACAACTGAAGATATGAAGGAGATAGTATTGCCTTAGTGTAGATGTCATTAGTCATCCCACAGATCTTGATTTCTTTTGGTATGTATATATTTTTCATTTGTATAGATTCTAAATTCTTATTTTATTTTATTTCATGTATTCTAAATTTTTAATCTTATTTTATTTCATTTAATTTGTAGGTTGGAGAACTTGAAGCTATTTTGGTGATTTTGATTTTCGAAAAGAGGCAGTGGACATGATCTTGTCCTATGATCCATTTTTTTGGGCAGTAGAATTGGTGGACAACTTTAGCTTAATTAGAAACTAATACTTTTGGTTAAATGCTATAAGTACAGGATTAACAAGGAAATAGAGTTCTGAAAATTTGAATGTATATCAAGTACTTTCCATTTTTTTGGGTAGTAGAATTGGTGGACAACTTTAGCTTAATTAGAAACTAATACTTTTGGTCAAATGCTGTAAGTAAAGGATTAACAAGGAAATAGAGTTCTGAAAATTTGAATGTATATCAAGTACTTTCAATTTCTAGTTTAGGATGTTAAAGAGACTTAGTTGTTCTTTATTATGCTTGGATACTATATATACTGCATAGTTATCTTTTGTGTTATTATTTAATGCTCATTGGTTCTGTTGAATATTTCATTCACTGTTATATTAGTCATATTTTATTTTTTGCTGATCTTGAGAAAAATCCATAAAACTGTAGAAGAAAATAGGGGAGCTGTATGAAGAGGTGAGAGAATGAGAGATGGGAAGAGCTGTATTAGCAAGGTTTTTTGTTCTCTTATCCCTCGGTTTCCTGGAATTATTGATTAATTTGTATTGATACATGTTTTTTTCTCTGCATATTTAATGGTTGCTCACTCTTTGTTTTCTTTTCTTTTTTGTAGCTCTCATGGTCAAAAGCAATAATTCAACTCATGGTTATTTGCTTCTTGAGTTCTCTTATCCCTCGGTTTCTTGGAAGTGGTTTAATATCAATGGTAAAACTGAAGAGTTCCAGGCAAATGAAGTTGTTCGTGGAGGTGGGTATATTTGTTCTTCTTGGGTTTTCTTCACCTTTCTGATCTCTGAAATTCAACTCATGGTTATTTGCTTCTTGAGTTTGTTTCCTTTAATCAATTTAGCTTTCTTCAATTTTTAATATTTTGGCCTAGTCCTCCACTATTTAAACAGCTATATGATTCCTTACCCTCAATGTGCCTGTTATATGTTGTATGTTTTAGTTGTGCGTCTTTGTTTTAATTGTTTTTAACTACATTTGGAGTAGTGTTTTTGTTGCAACATTCCCAAGAAGATCAATATGGATGATGAATCCAGTCAATAAAAGAATTAGCAAGGACAGGAATTTTGCCTGAATCGATTTTTATTAAGTAATCATGCTGAAGTTTGATTGTTGTAATATGATTTTCTGATTGTTGTTTTGGGCTGGGTGTATCCCCTGTTTGATGAAACTGATACTACTGCTGGTTTGAGGGGATCACTTTTTTGTTTTGTTTGAAAGTTTACCATCTGCTGGTTTTTTCTTCAGGTATATTGTGGAGCTGAGCTCCTTTATATTAGGGATGTTTGCTGTGAAAGTTTCATAATAATATCTATTATTTTGTTGGTCAGTTGGATAACTACTACTGTTATTTTTTTTGGGCAGATGGAGTACTGCTATCACTGGGATTTATTGTGTTGCAGAAATTGGTTTTTCATCACATGGATGTTGAAGCTTTGTCAAGGTTACCGTGTGATTGTAGTAGAAGTTGTGTGTGGCTTAAAGTTTTTACTTCTCCTTCTGTGTATTGAGAGAGTTTTTTTTTATCTGTTTTGAGTATTAGTAGGAGTTAGGAATGTTTGGTGCTTCTTGTTTGTTTGTTGGATTTAGTGAATTCATATCCTGGGGGATGCCCCTTGTAAAGTTGTAAGTTGTATCTGGGCTTGTGCCTTGTTTGGCAATTCAATTAACCATGCTTGCTAAATGCTAATTATATATATATTTTGAAAATACAATGATTTACTAAACGAGCCTGGTGAGCTTGAAAACAAGCTTGAACCAATTTTAAACATTTCAGGCTTGTTTTCTTAAACGAACCAAGCCGAGCCCGAGCTTAGTATTTGGAGCTCGTCACGATCCCGAGCTAAGCCTACAAACAAACAAGCCCAAGCTCGAGTCCGAACAGACTCAAGCTCGGCTCGGCTCGGTTCATTTGCAGCCCTACATAAGAGTGGCAGTTCCTTATCCTGTATAACAAAGCAATAAATACCAAAGAAATGATTAAAGACCTCAGAAATTGATAATGATAACTATATCCCCTCCTCCTTTCTTTATTTTTAGTTTTCAGTTAGGGACAGTTTGTTAACAATGAATTGACAAGGAAATTGCTGACTTCTGGGTATTGGATGCATTCAATTGTTCAGTTGACTAAAATCCACAGATTCTTAATCACCAAGGTCAACTTCAACTATAATTCACGAGTTACAATTGCCAACTCTGAGTCATTTTTTTATTATTATTATTTTTTTTGGGGGGGGGGGGGGGGGGGGGGGGGTGTTGTTTTAAAAAGGTTTTTAATGATCTGTAGAAGACTAGGCTCTAGAATTTGTAAAATAATTTATCAAAAGTTGCAGAGAAATTGATTAAAACACAGGGTTCATTCAGAAAATAGGATAAGATTCACCTTTCACTAACAAAAATTCAGCACAGAACCCATACAAGCCAATAAGAATTTTTTTATTATGTTTTATCATTTCAAATATAGTAAAAGAAGTCAAAACAAGCTAAAACAAATACATACACATTTTATCATTCACCCAAATATGAAATAACAAAAATTAAATTATTAGGAATCAAAATATAACTCCATCAATATCCTAACTCTTGAGAACCATTATCATTATATATTGGAACTCCTAGCCAATTCCAAGGTCCTCAAACATTTCCTCTTATAGTGTTCTTAACTTCCACATCAACAAGATGAATACAAACACTTTGCTAGAATGTGCTACACACTCTACTTGCTTAAGCAGAGCATCTCAAGTCAGTATCAACGAACCTCCTTAAATCAGATTTTTTTTTCATTGTTAACAAATTAAGTTATCGTAAACAAGATGAATGAGGGATGGAAAGAGTTGTTTTCATTTTTAAAAAATTGATTTCTTTCTCAATATTTGAACATGGTCTAATAAAGTCATTCAACAAAAGTTTCTCATGCAAATCTACAGAAAGGGTTTCATAAATGACTATAACTCATATTGAATAAAAAACTAGGTTGCTTATCTTCATTGCTTATACCCAGAATTTACGACATCGTTGACAAAAAAAATATCATCATCATCATAATCCTCCTCCTTGCCTTGGTTTTATTTTGAATGGGGTCCGCCACATGAATTCTCTTCATCCATTCTTTTTAATCAGCCATATCTCCTATTATATCTAACTTTTTGAGGTCTTCTTTTATTACTTCCTCACATGTTGGTTTGGGTCTATCTCTTTGTTTTTTACCTTCTATTTTAACTAATATTCTTTTGTTTATTGCTGCATTTCCGGTCTATCTTGTATATATTCAGACCACCTAAGCCCACTTACTCTTATTTTATTACTAATATGTATCAATCCTAATTTCTATTATCAAGCTTCTAGTTACTCCCATCATCCATCACAACATCCTCATTTTGGTAATACGAATGGCCATCATTTTACTTTATATAAGATAGATGGTGTAGTAACCATCCTGTAAAAAATTTCTTCTATATTGACAATATGATCATATATTCTGTTTATCCCAAATTTTAAGTCCATTTCAGAAATTCGAACCATTTAAGTAGACAAGCATATAATGCATTCACATTCAAGTAGGAAGGTGCAAGTTCCAGAACTACCCCTTCAAAATTTAGAGATATTTATTTATTGTCAACTTGTGAGGGATATTTCTCAATATTATGTTTGTGATGTGAACTGATTCATACTATCAATTTGTGGGGGAACTTCTCAATATTATGTTAATGACATAAACCCGAAATACTTAGCCATATGATGACTGATTTCTTTCAAATATTATCACTGAATACCAGTTAAGACATACCATCACCAGTTACTTTACCTGTTCTTTTGGAGTTTAATGCATAAAACCTTTTTTCCACTATAAACCAAATTAATGCACATAAGATGATTAGATATTACTTAATAATCCCTTGTCCATGGACTACTGCTTATGCCAAGTCAAATGCATTCATGAGTGGAACACATAATTAATGCATTCCATTACTTTTAAAATTACTATTGAGAGGGTGTAGTCAATTAGGATTTTAAAGGATTTTGAAAGACATTTTTTAAGTGATAGATTTATGTGAATTCATGGATTTTTATTGACTTCTATTACAAACTTTCATTGATTTGTATAGACTTCTATTAGAGACTTTGATGGATTTTTATAGACTTGTATTGATTTCTTTAACATATTTTATTTATTTGTATCCTTGAATTCTATTTTTGCCTACAAGAAAACCAATGGCTCAAAGGGTAGATATAATGCAAAATAGATAATCTTTCTTATGATATATTGTCTAAAAATTATTGCGTAGTGCAAATATCCCAGGAAAGAGCGGGGATAATAAAGTAACTCACTTGATGAACACAAATTACACATCAACCCTTTCTCAAATTTCAATCGCACATATAAAAAAGAGAAAAAAAGTACAAACTTTACTTATAGGGTCTAGGTTAAATCGTTATATAGATAATTGGAGAACCTTGAACCTAGGTTATATTGGATTATTAATTGGACTTCATGATTAATCCCTGTGGCTTAAGGATTGATTCCTAACAAACAGTGTAGAGGGATTAATCCTCTCATAGTGCAAGAGATTGATCAACTTGCCTGGAAACTCGAGTTTTACAAGTTTTCCTAATCCAATAGAAAAAGAGAGAATCTGAGAAAAGAGGGAGAGAGAGAGAGAGAAAAAAACCAAGAGAGAAAAAAGGAGTGTAATTTGAGATGGAGAAAGGCTGTTCGTATTCTGCAGAAAAAAAAAATCAACCAAAATCTATGGGGAAAGGTTGGATTTGCTATGGACTTCGTATTTATAACTTTCACCCTCAAATCCACCACTTAATGAAATCCTTCAAAATCTATGACTTTTTTAATACACTTTTTGTAGACTTTTTAAAAATCCTGATTGAATACCGTCAAATTTGTATAGACTATTTAAAAGTCTAAATTGAATACACCCTCGACTTTTAAAATATCCTAATTGAATACACCCTCCTAAAAGAACAGGAATATTTAGTAACAAGAAAATACTTGTCTAGCTATGAAAACATTAAGCATAAAATAATTCATTGATGATAACAATTTAATAAGTATCCATAAACATGCCTTTTTAATATGTTGCATTGCATCTGGTGGAGGAACAGCTAAATAGCGAGGAAGATGAACTTTGAACCAATAGTGCTGACGGATCTCGGGAATGGTAATTCGCTTCATAGGGTCTACCACAAGCATCCTAGGTATCAAATTCCTTGCTCCATGTGACAAATGACTAGGAAGAGTGTAGATTCCATCCTGAATGACAATGTGATACAATAGGATGATCAACTATCCACTTGAGACTTACATTAGGCCAAATAAACTGAAAGGCAAGTTTCACCTGAATGCATAAACACTGAGTTTCATAGAAATCCATAACTTGATGATATCTACTATTCTTAAAACCCAAACTGTATATTTAGCTTATTTGAAATATCTGAGCTCAATTTAGATCATAACAGTACCTTTATTTTCTTGAAGAGATTGGGAATATTTTCATCATCAAAAGGAAGGGTACCACAAAGAAGAGCATACAAAATAACACCACAACTCCAAACATCTATCTCAGGCCCAGCATACAGTTTACCAGAAACAACCTGCATAACAGTTCATGCATTATAGCCTCATGTTTCCATCCACCAGCCTTACATAGACTTTTATCTCAATTTAATCCAACAATAAATTTTAGATGACCAATGGTGTTATTCAAAACCTCTGGAGCAGCATAATTTGGGCTTCCACAACTTGTCTTTAGAAAATGGCCATCACGCATGATATTGCTCAAGCCAAAATCCGCTATCTTCACATTGCCTCCGGAATCTAAAAGCAGATTCTCGGGCTTGAGATCCCGATGAACCACCATGTTTCTGTGACAGTACTCCACCCCAGAAATAATCTGTTTTCAGAGAAATAAAAAATAAAAATAAAAAGAACATCAATAACAGAAAAAATAATAAATGATGAGTAGCATTATAGTGGAAATCTTGCACCATAGCATTCACTAATTACCATTCTAAAATTATTGTTCTTTCCATATTTAGCTTTTGTCTTGATTAAAGATAAGAGCAATTATAGGATAAATTGAGAAAGTACCTACAGAAGGCTATGGTGCAAGCTTTTCACTATCGCATTTCAACCAACAATAATACTTATGAAAAAAAATAATGATTGTTATTTTAAAAAAATGACAATAGTATCGACAATTACAACAATCATAAAAATAACAACTACAATAATATTGATAGCCACAACATCGATATTCTTCACTCTTTGCTGGTATGATAGATACAGTAGGCAAACTCTCATTCAGAAAAATGGACAAAATGCTACCTGCTGGAAGAAATTCCGAGCTTCATCCTCTTGTAACCTACCCTTCTCTACAATGTAATCAAATAGCTCTCCGGACTTCACATACTCCATGACAACGTATATATCTGCTGGTGTCTCTATCACCTCATAAAGTCGTATTATATGTGGATGCACGAATAATCTACATATTTTAATTTCTCTTCTCACTGCAGAACATCAAGTACATTAATTTTTTTCCCAAAGTCTCATTTACAGTTCTCTTAATAAATAAAAAAACCAATAAACAAAAGTACAAAGAGGAATAAGCATCAATTTAGTTTAAATCAACATAAAATAACTGGCTCCTAATCCAATAACTATGCTGAAAAAACCAATCAAGGAAATTTCCATAAGAAAGTGTTCAGCGAAACACACAGTCATACCTTTTTCCTCCATTTCAGGGCTCTTCATTTTACGGCGATTAAGGATTTTAATAGCCACTTTGTACCCTGTCCGCACATGCTCTGCAATTTTAACTTTACCAAATGAACCATGGCCAAGAGTTTTTCCAAGCTTGTAGTTCCTTAGAAGCATATCCGTGTTACCGCCTCCCTTGCTTGTCGGTCCATCCATATTCCTGTTGTAAAAGCATGGCAAGAAATTCAGGACAAGAATATTGCGTAAAACAAGAAAATAAGAAGCACTTCCATCACAATTCTTGCACGGCTGATTTGGAGTTGTCTTGATATTTGACGACCCATACAAATTGTTTCAAGAGTATCATCAAAATTGTTTCTCAGTGTGTTGTACTATAGACACAGAGTATGATTCTATTGGACAACTAGATATGAAGTAGCATGCTTGAAGTTGGTTTGGCAACTGGACAATAGGGTTATATTTTTCCTAGGCTCAAAAATATTAATCATTACAGTTAGGCATTTGGATTTTGGGCATCTAGAAAATTTTGACTTACCCTTGCTAAGTGTATAGTTGATGTCTAAATGAAGATGGATTAACCTTAAGAGTTAATTTTGCCGGTAGGAACTAGGCTTGAAGGGAACTCGGCAACGGGTTGATAGTATTACAGACTAAAAAGGTGTGAAATTCATTCGGTCATTCCTTTAAGGGAAACCTCATCACAAAAATCAAGAGAAAAGCTCATTAATTTAAAATTGAAACCTGCTAACAATGATGGTGATGGTAGGCAGATGCATAAGCTACATATTTAAATGCTTTTAGTAAAAGATGGTAAGAATGGTATGGAAAAAGATAGTAACTTCGTTATCGGGGCAAAGTTAAGAGAATTCATACATCTTGGTGCATAAGAAGGTTATTAGATTTAGCAGGGATTAAATTTGTGCGTGATGTGTAAGAATACAGCTACAAACTCTAATAGACCATAAATTGTCAAATACAGTAGTAAGACTGTTAATATATGTGTATATATATTGAGTTGTAAGTTGATGCATGGAGGACAATATGGATTAAGATCTATCATCTTATATTGGTACGTCCGTACAAGACGTAAACAGGAAGATAGATGATGCGTATGATAAGATTACTTTTTCCCACTAGGAAAAATGTTGGGTACCATATTGTCTTGATTTGGGTTATTATGAGGTGCATTTTGTCAATAATTGGTGGGATTGCATCCACAAGGCGTGATGACATGCACGCACGCACAACAAACACACAAAAATATGTGAACAGTTATAATAGATTTAGAAAGATTACATACTCTTGCTGTCTTGCATATCTAGTGAGATAGGACTGGGAAAAAGTTTTTGTTGAGTTGTTGCAAAGGACTAGGAAAGTAGTGAAGGGTGGAAGTTGCCCATAAGTTAAATAGGAAGCTAATATGTTGTATACTTGTATACTGTTTGACAGAATGGTAATTGGAGAATGAAATAGAAAGTGATCAGATATTGTTTACAGAAACTAATAATATATAAAGAAAGTGAAGTAATTAGTCCGACCAGGGAATGGAAATTGGATAAGAATTTGAGCAGGTGAATGGGTTTGACTGGTTAAAACGAAGAGAACTGATGGCCCTCTAGGATCATAGTGGCTTTTTAACACGTTGCATAGACCAATCAGAATCTGAGGCTAGAAGCTCCAGTACATTTGTCACCCTTCAAATTCCAGCATTCTACAGCTAGGATAGACCTGTCAATGGATCGGATTCTGATCCAAATCCAATCCGATTAGTTGGATATGGATTGAATAAAAAACCCGATAAGCCCCGATAATCCGATACCTTAACAAATCGGATATGGATTTAGGGTGATCCGATCCAATATAAATTCGATCCGATTAAAATAATATATTATTATATTTAGATTTTATATATTATTGCATTTCAACCTTCATATTTGTTTAGGTTTAATAAAAAATTAATCACAATGTTGTTCTCACCTACATAATATGAATTCTCCTAATATAAACCATAATATTTGCTTCAATACACGAACTAAATGAATCTTCCAGAACTGAACCGCAAAAATTGATGCTCGAGAGAAACGACGAAGGGGAATTGGGGAAAGGAGCTCATCGACTGGAACTTTCGCCGGCAGCCTTGCATAGTGAGTATTTTTTTTGCTTATTCTCCCTTCTTCTTCTTCTTCTTCTTCTTCTCCTCCTCCATTACAAGCCCTAATTTTGTCTTTCAGATTTCCCCCCTCTTCTTCTCGCTCTTTATTTTTCCTTTTTCTCTTTTTATGGTGATTTTAGTTCTTACAAAACCAAGTAATTTTGGTCTTACGTTGTATGATCTGGAAATTTTATTGTAAGTTTGTAACTGGGGTTTGGTTCACCTGTTTGAATCATAACCTATGTTTCATGGACTCTTCAAAATAGGTGAAGTACCCATGTTCGACACATATTATTCGGACATGGGTATGGGATATGTGTCCGACACTTTTGGTTGGACATACGCCTAAAAAATATATCCAATAATTCCATTTTATTATATTATTACTTCAAATGAGTGAAATGTCTATTATGGTCACTATATTACATAAAAACATTATTTTTCTCTAAAGAATAAAATAAAAATATTAAATGAAATGAATATTTAGCAGTGTCCATGTGTCCTTCTGACTGGGATTTGACACGTCCGATGTGCGGATACATACCCGTACCCGACACTCGTACCCAAGTCCATGTAACATAGATTATAACCTCAATTTTTCTTTTTCTTTTTTGTTTGTCCTTATTGTGGGTTTATTTATTGTAAGGATTTGCTCAGGTTCTTCATGTAATCATGGTACACTCTTGTAATAATTTCACTGGTAAAAAAAATTGTGTTCCTCTTTGTTCTAAAAACATATTTTCTGTGAATCATTGGTGTTTAATTTTCAGTAAACCAATTACTTGATTTGGGCAAAAGGGTTTGATTTAAGCGGATCGGACATCCGAGAGGGTAGATATCGGATATGGATTGATTAGGTGAAAATCTGTTGGATTATCAGATCGGATTGGATCATTTAATATGCTTATCGGATTCGGATCGGATTGACCCTAATCTGGTCCATATCCGATTCGTTTTCAGAATAAGCTAGGATTAGACAATATAGTTAACAAATGATCAGGATATCTGTCATGAAGAGAATGAAGTCTCAATATTCGGGATATTATGTAACTCTTGCAGCTTGAAAGCTTCATGTACCAAAAAGTTCTCTTCGCAACCAATTTTGTGACAGACCCTGATAATAAGGTCTTCAAGAATATTAAGGTACAAAAAATAGAACCATTGAGCCTTTAGCTAAAGTGGTATCTCCTCCTCCTTCTAAATGGAAGGTTGAGGGTTCAAGTCCCCTTGGGGGCAATAGTGGGTGTGTGTGAGAGAGTAACTTGCCTACTGAAAACAACAAAAGAAAGGTAAATAAATAGACAAAATGTAGAATTCGCATAAAGTAGTTAGGAAGATAATTCAAGAGTTTAAAAATTTATTGAGTCAAATAATTTGAGAGAAGGAGAAAGAACTTTGTGCTGGGTGTTTGTCTTTTCCAATCAATGTAGGAAATTCTCTACCCTCTCATGTATTTTCATTCTCTCCTTATCATATTAGATTTCTATTGTGCTGCTCATTCCATTTATCAAGTTCATATATAAAATGCTTTTGATTGTGAGATGAATAAAGTGTTATACTTGAATAATTTTTTAAATTGATCTTGTGAGCTTGCTTAATGAATATATTCTTGTTTAGTGTTCAGAAAAATGAACATTGTGCGTGTCAAATGGACTAAAAAATGAAATTTGAGAAACAAAATATATTGAATCCGGTTGGGTAACAGTATAATACCTTTGTCAGCGGAAAGCTAATTGTACTAGAATGAATCCTTTGGTTAGTGGACAGCCAAGAGTGATAGAATGCCTTTGGTTGGTGAAAGGTGAAGTGCAGCAAAATATCATTTGGGCAGAGTACACAACACCTCAAGGCTACTAGCATTTTTTGAGTGGCAATGGTATTGGAGTTCAAATTGTTGAAATGTTTTGACAATATTAAGCATGTTCTCTTGGATTTTGATGATTGACAACGTGGCATTATCTCTGGATTTTGGTTATTGGGATACTTGATGATCTCTCAGTTTTTGTTTTTGAGATTGGCAAATTTGCCACTTGTGTTAAGGTGTTTAAAGTGTGACTTTCCAGAAATCCTATAAATCGCTTTGACATACTTTATTTTAAATGAAAATTAATTATACCATGAATTTCTATTAGAACATGTTTAGGCCCAGGGAGAGTGATACTTTTTACTAGGCTGACAAGGACAGTCCTATTATATTTCAAATTATAGCTTTGAAAGAGGATGTAATGATGAAGAGACTTATGTGTGATGAACATCACCATTTTTTATATGTTTAAATCTTTAATCATAGGCTTGGGATAATGTTACTAAATTCAGCCAAGTATGTAATTTGACTTGAGGATTTTCTACTGAACACTTGGAAGTCTTGGATATAATGTATGATTTTGGACATAGATCAAAAAAGATTTATGTAACGATATTTATGTATATTATTAGCACACCCCAAAAGCTTGGATGAATGTTATGTTTTCTGATTGTGGGGTCAAATAGTTACACAATACTTGAGAGGCATTTGCACGTTTTAATTATATTAGTCAATCAAGCCTGCTGATGCATATTAAAATTAATTATATTAGTCAATCAAGCATGCTGATGCATATTAAAACTTCATTTGGCCCGCTAATTTTTTTCTTCCTTCAGTTTGTAGCAGCAAGAACATTTTACAATGAATTATGAACTGACCAGTCAGTTCATATTTTCTTCATCCTATAATCTCCCAGACTAAACCCCAGCTTTATGACATTAAGAAGTGACAATGTATGTGTGACATGCAAAGTTACCATCCTTTCTGAGTTTATAAGAATTTTCCCAGCTGGAAGCACTTGCACAAGCCATTGCCACTTCAGTTTGAAATTTCATTTCCAAAACTATTCAAGAAACTTGATTCACATAAGATCAGAGAGCATCCTACCCCATTTATACACAGTATATATATATACACACACATATCTTAATTTGGAGTTCTTTAACGACCAATTAAAGACCCAGTCATAAAATCTAAATGCTCTATCTTTGTTTCCTTTTCTAAAATTGAAAGATAAGCTTGAGAGCCTCTTTTTTAACCCAGTTAAGATCATAGTAATTGATAATTGTCTGAACACAATACTCTACCCCTCTGGTCTCCAACTCTGACAACTGCATCTCGAATTCATATCTATATAATTTTTAAGCTTGAATCTTGCGTCCAAAATGTCTTTCGCTATTTACATTCTAGAATCACTCTATCTAACTATCACTGTTGCGAGTGCATGATAGTGCCATAACGGTTGCGAGTGCATGATAGTGCCATAGGCACTGGTATACACTAGTATATATATATATATATATATATATATATATATATATATATGGAGAGAGAGACTATACTTAATCAAACACATAATCTTCATCAAAACAGCAAATTATCAGTTTTACATAAAAAATAAATATGATTATAATCAATAAAAAAGGTAATCGCATATTATGAAGAGAGAATCAGCATTAGTAGATCTAAGCGAAATCAATTAAACAAAAGAATAAAAAGGCAAGACAAAAATCAAACAAAAACAAAGTACCCGAAAATAGAGTCCAATCACATTCAAGAACAATACGAATTTATATGCACAAGTACATCAATGTCGTTCCACTAGCGAATTTGAAAGAAAGAGAATTGGGAATTGAACGATGAAAGGAAAGTGATAGGAACTTTCTGAATTTCATATTTGTAAGTCTGACTCAGCAAATCCAGATGGGACATAGTGTCCGTGATTTTATGGGCTGTAGGATTGGGCTAAACGCCATCTGGAACTGAGACCAACCGAGATATGGGCTGAGGCCTCTGGGCTTGGGATAGTGGCTTACAGTTACAGTTACATTATATCGATACCTAAAAGACCCAAATAGATCCATTAAATAACCACAGAATTACTATTACACTCCAATTTTTCATCAAATAACATACTTGTCCCTCGAAAATATAATAACTTACAAAATTCTTCTAGCAACTTCACTTTGAAAGTAATTATTTCTTTTATAGAAAATTAGGTGGAATGTGAAAGTACTTCTATAAAGTACAAATACTACATCCCTATATATATATATATATACTACTATTAAATGTACGTACAATTTCTGTATATTCTTTTATTTTGTATATAATATCATTTAGTTTAATCCAAAAAAATTATACATCTGTAATACTATTAGATATTTTATTTTATCCAGAAAGTATAAAAGTGACAAAAATCATCTTAAACACAAACTACTCGATGTTTCTCTGATCTCTTTAAATATATCTAATACTATTAATAGCATTCTCGTTTTTTTGGAAAAGACGAACACTATTAATATGCAATTGTCTGCTATAGTCTATCATCTCTCTTTTTCTCTCCAAATATATCTATATATGTGCATTTTAATTTTTAATTTAGAAATGTCTAATAATTTACTAATACAACAATTGGCTGCAATAGTTGGTTCTAAGAGTTTTCTATACCACCATTGGTCACATCCTCTTTAAATTAGATGACTATTACCAATACTTTTCTAACTAAACTAATAAACAATCTCCAAATACGATGATATTTCTTGTACCATATAATATATTAAGATGGAGTTACTCATAAAAAGTAAAAGAAAAAAACTAAAAAAACTTAAAATAGAATCATATGATGTAATGTATCATTTTAATCTGTAAACTCTTTAATACTTGTAAGTTTAATTATTTGTAAAAAATTTATGCTATGGTTGGTTGATGAGAGAATGCTGGAAAAGAAAAGAGAGGATGACTAAGGCAAACCAAAGGAAAAAAAAAAAACACAATGTGCTGACTCAATGATTAACAAATTAAAGCAATATAAAAAATAGAGTAATAGTACACGTCTCGAATAAATATTATAATTTTAACTCAAATTTATGTGGCAGGTGATATAGTTCATTATTTTAGGAGATAAAATTAAATGGTAAGTTATTATTGGTGGGATTCCCTCCATACACGGAGTCCCTATGGTATTATTACCTGCCACATAGATTCGAGTTAAAATTTGTGAAATAAAATTGTGACGTTTAGCATTTTTCTAAAATATATATTTTTAGAATTGTCTGCAAAAAAGTGCTTACTTAAGACTGATTTAAATTATTGCCACTTTTTAAAGAGTAAAACTCATTTTGAGTTGTGCTTTGAATTTTCTTAGAAGAGTAGTGGAAAATTGAATTGTTGTTAATTGAATGAATCCTCTTGTAGTTCTTTGATCCGACATTTGATATAAATAAAAACACAAAAAAGTTATACATATGTAATATATAATTCATTATGATAAAATATGATACTGATAAATGTTGAAGAGAATACTCCTTGTATCTTTTTGTTTTTTATCTTTGTAATTTTTTTTATTACGGTCATGCAAAGACTTTTCGCTCACCATTGCAGATGGAAAAATGCCCCACCTCATTGGGTCATTGCCTCGTTTGAGACAGTTTTGAAGGAGATGAGAGGGAAGAAACTCACACAGTTGTAGGGCGATCACAGGGATAGGCACCTTCATCTCACCCGCCTCACCCCATTTATATTATATTTTTATTATATTACTCTTATATATATATTATACACATAAAAATTTATCCTTTATATAGTTATATATATAATCCTTTACTTGATCAAATTTTATTAGTGATGCACATATAAATTATCACGAACCTTACCACATAAAAGGGCACCTTCATCTCACCCTGCCCCACCCCATTTATATTATATTTTTATTATATTACTCTTATATATATTATACACATAAAAAATTATCCTTTATACAAATATATAACCCTTTACTTGGTCAAATTTTATTAGCGATGCACATATAAATTATCACGAACCTTACCACATAAAAGTGTAAAGATAGAAAAAAAAAATCTACAATTGCAAAAGTACTCTTCTAAACTCATTCTTGTCCCATCTCTGCCACTTCCCATTAATAAATGGTTTTGGACGGGGATGGAGTTAGGGTCCCCGCCCAAACTTGACTTCAATGTCATCCTTACTCACAATGTCTTTTTACTAGTATATATGTTGAAAATTTTTGTGGTATGAAAAGTATGACTTGGGTGGGCCCATTAACATTGGATAGAGTCTAAGATGCATGGATACTTCTTATAAGGTTCCATAGCAATGTTAGACATGTGTCCGACATGGCTAGAAATGTTATAAAATCTTTTTTTTTTTTTTTTGGTTAGATATGTTTGGGATATGTCATGAACACATTTGTACACTTTCCGAACAAGGCAAGATACTTTTGTAATTATTTTTCTTAGAATAATGCGATTCCAGTATAAATTTAAAATTATTATTGGTTAATTTTTTAAAAAATATAAAGTTTTAGGAAAACAAAAACGACACTCATTTTAGTCCATGCAAATTAGCATTCATGTTGAGATTTCTCTCAATTATTTCTGCCCAACAAACCGCTCAGGCAAAATTATTATTATTTTTTTTATCCTCACAATGATTTCTCACAATCATCTTGGAATACCTGAATCGTTCACCTTTTAAATTGAAAGGAAAAGAAATACCACTAGACCATTCATTCGTATATTGATCATTGCATAAAATGGTTACAAAATAATTGATTACGTATAAAATAATTTAAATAAATAGCAAAGAAGTCATTCCCTCCCTCACTCTGACCTTTGAATATTTAACAGGGTGGGTTTGGGACTAGCACTCCTTTCCATGTCCCCATTTAAGTTTTTTCGCCTCATGTCTGTTCAAAATTGTTTAGCAAACCCCCTCTCCCACTCCATCCTTCCCTTATTTACTTAAAAACCACTAAACCCTAAAAAATTACTAAAAGTTTTAGGAGAGTGTATTCAATTAGGATTTTAAAAGACTTTAAAAATTCGGGTGTATTTAATTCAGACTTTTAAAGTGTTCATACAAATCTGGCAGTATTTAATCCAGACTTTTATAGACTTTTAAAGAGTTCATACAAATCTAGCGGTATTCAATTAGAATTTAAAAACAGTCTAGGTGTATTAAAAAAAGTCATAAATTTTGAAGGATTTCATTAAGTGATGGATTTTGGTGAATTTGAGGGTGGAAGTTATACATACCGAAGCCCATAACAAATCCAATATTTTCCCCTCAGATTTTGGTGGAGTTTTTTTTATTTTTCTGCAGAATACGAACAACATTTCTTCATCTCAAGGTACACTTATTTTTTTTCTCTTTTCTCAAATTTTCTCTTTTTCTATTCAATTAGGATTTTAAAAAAGTCATAGAACAAACAAAATCAAACGAATTGCACAAACAAAACAATCAATATATCAAATATCATCAATGCCAAAACCCAGTTCGGTGCATATTCCAATTTATACCGCAACACCGAAACCAAGAGTCAAATTTTAGAGGGTGCAGTTGATCTTTGATCTATAAACAAAAATATCAATTCTTAAAATAATATATATATATATATATACACACACACACACACACACACAAAATAGGGTATGTGAGGGTGGTATTACCTTGTTGTTGAAAATAATGGTCCACTAAGGGCATGTACTTTCCATACCCACAATCCACACTTTCTTTAATATGAAAATAATTTATTCAAAAGTTGTACAAATTTACAGTTTATTATATATCAATGCATATACACTTGTACAAATTTACTCTCATATTGATACTCATGTAACATGCTACAATGTTTATATACACTTGTACATATTTATACTCATATATATAGTCATTTAACAAGCCATACATACAATAAAATAAATGTCTATATACCTTTTAAATATACAAAATAAAAAAAAAAGATTTTTTTATAAAGAATTTCAACAATAAAACAAATGTCTATATACCTTTTAAATATACAAAATAAAAATAAAAATGATTTTTTATAAAGAATTTCACATGAAAAATATTTTATGGGGCATCAAAAGTAGATATTTAGAATATGTTTAGTTTAATTTTTTAAAAACAATTTTATGTTTCAGAAAAATGAAAACTCAGAAAGTTGTAAAAAAAAAAAAAAATTGTTTTGTTGTAAGTTTTATAAAAATTGTTTTCTAAAAATTCAGTTTCAAAAAAAATTATTTGTAGAGAGCTATATTTTATAATTTTTTGAAAATAATTTTTTCAAACATAAGAACAACAACCAAATAATTCTAATGAATGGAGAGTTAGTATTCCTTTGAATATGTGGAGAAATGTCGGGCACAATAATAACAATGAGAACTAAGGATATTGAGTAATGAATGTTAAATATTTTTCTTTAAATTTTGCTTTCAAACTTGTTATAAACTTGTCACTATACTTTTTGTGAATGCCAGTTGTTTTGCATTTGTTATAACTTTTGCTTTTCGTGAAAATTATGATGCACGTCGCAGTAACATAGTTTTTTTTTTCTTTTTTATATATATAAAAAAAAACATGTCTATGTATCCTATCTATCTAATACAATGAGCCAAAAATTAAAAAATATAAAAATATTCCATTTACTATGAGCATAACTTTTTTGTCATTAACTTAGCATATAATCCGAATAAAATAACAAATATTACTTAATCATTATTCGCACTATTATGAGGAGAGATATATGTAACTTTGTATATGTTCTTAATAATTCTATTAAATAATTCTAAATAGCAGAAATCATAAATGATAGCTTATCCATTTTGTATTATACCTGCCCTTTGAATGGGTTTATGCAAAAATATAATTTAAGGATACAAATAAATAAAATATATTGAAAAAATCATTACGAGTCTATAAAAATTCATCAAAACTTTTAATAGAAGTCTATACAAATCAATGAAAGTCTGTCATAAAAGTTTATAGAAATTCATGAAAGCCTGTAATAAAAGTCTATAACAATCGATTCTACTTAAATCCTTAGAAATTCATGAAAGTCTGTTACTTAAAAAATATCTTTCAAAATCTTTTAAAATCCTAATTGAATACACCCTCCTTAATTAAAAGGGAGATAAATAGTAGAACATAAAATTTCAAAATATATATTAATATAAATGAGGTGGGACAGGGTGATGACCTCTTGTCCCTGCCCTGCACCTAGACAGATTTTCACTCTTAAAACTAGTTCTCACCCAAAACCTTTAAACACGCTTTCGAAACAGTTTTAAACAGAATGGGGCATGACAAGTGCTTGATGGGGCGGGGTGTTCTGCCATCCCAACCCACCCGACCCCACCCATTTTTCGGAATTTTTACTGTATACTACTACACTTGCATTAGAAAAACAACCAGTTTAAAATTTAAGTGATGCACTGCCTAATTGATACAAAATAAATCATTTTATTTTGATCTGATTTAAATGAACCAAAAAAATCCAAACCAAAACCCAAAGATCCTGCCATTTTTTCAGCTTCCGACTGTCTTTTTTTTTTTTTTTAATTATGTGTAGGAGTGTTCTAGATAATTTAGTATGTCTCTACACGCTGGCCATGTTTCAATTTAAAAGAGAACCCACCCTGTCTCTCTTTTGGGCTGTCCCCTAACCATAACTCAATGACTTGTAAGGTGTAACTGATCTAATCATCTAAATCACCTTCCCCTTTAATAGTTGTTTGGGTTCTCTAAAATTTGTTAGAAAGTTTTATTGTTTCTAGATGCTTCTTGTTATGCCACAATTAAAAAGACAGAAGATTAAGATTAAATATTTTATAGCAAGGAATAAAGTAGGATGATATTTAATACCCCACTGATCCTCTATCAAGAAAATCTATTATGATTTCAAGAAGCATCAAGTTTGATGTAACATCAATCCATGCAAAATGATAGATCATCCACTGTGTTTGTGATTAAAAATTGTTTATTCCACTCCTACGTTCACTGATCATTCACAAGTTGCACAAATATAAACAAGAAAATAATACATGACATGATAAGATATAATAAATAAATTTTATGACATGATAACATATAATAAACAAATTGTATTGTATCAAGTCAAATATCCAAACATGGAATTTCTTAATCATTGTTTAGATAAAAACAATTACATATCCAGCCAGGACGGATTTAAAATTGATCTGATTTTGATAATTAATCAATGTAAAATAATTTATTAGTAAGATTTAGGTATATGGTAGACCTTATATTTAATGTTGACCGACATACTAAATTACATTTTGTGGATGCATCGATTGAGGGCAATTGTGAAGGTCGGGAAAAATTAGATTTTGGTAAACAAAATTAAAAAGAAAAAAAATTTGCTTTACAGTTAAACTCAATAAAAAGTAAATAATGACCAATTTTAAAAAATAATTGTCAACAAGTGACTATTTAACTTTAATGTTCACAATGCCCTCCCTTTGATTTAGAGATTCTCAATTCCTATTTTGTCTTCTCTAATTTCTCACACTCCAAATATCAAAACTTTAAAAGGCATAAAAAGATTCTAGAAAAGAAAGTGTGTATATATATATATATATAGACATATATGTTCATCTTACAATTAATGCATGTGCATATATGATTTTTTTTTCTTTAGTGGGTTTTAGGGCTCCAAAAATGTGGCAATAATTGTCGCTTTAGATTAATTAACTATTTGAAATCTGATATAAGAAGAGAAAGATATAGAGGAGAAGTTGATAATCATCCATTATGGGCAGTAGACAATAGATTTATTAACCAAGTCTATTTCTATCATTATACCTTATTAATAATTAATTGCACCCAAATTAGTTTATTTATAATTTTTGGTTAATGAGATATTAATAGACAGGAATTAATTTATATATATTATTAATTGCATCCAAAATAGTTTTTTCTTTGGTTAATGAGATATTAATATACAAGAATAAATTTATATATATTTATTATATTTCTTTAGAATATATATATATATATATATATATATATATATATATATATATATATGTTCATATGTTGCATACAATATTAGGAATAAATGCGAAAATGCAGTAAGAAAATAAAACAATTACACAAAAACACAAGAGATTTATTTGGTTCACCCTAACAATGGGTTACGTCCAAGGAGCACATCGAACAATTTCACTATAAAAAATATGATAGAAGATTACAATCACTCAAACTCTCTTCTCTCTTGCTCTCACCAATTTCACAAAATTGGATTTCTTTGGCTCACAATTGTTCTCACAATTTGATACTCAATTTTAGGGTTACATAACCCGTATTTATAAAGAGAGACATGTTGTCTTGGTCACCAAGTCTTCAGGTTTCATAAAGAAAGTTCAATTAGGAATTAAATTCGTAAACAAGTCCAATAATAATAAGAAACAAATCTTCCAACAATCAACTTTCTAAAACCCATCGTCCTCAGGCTTCATAACCAAAATAATCTCCCATTTGAAAACTAGAGGACTAATGAATCTTCTCTATCAATTCTCTTTGTGTATCGCAATGTATTTCGGTGTGCTCATCTTTTGTCTTTAAGCTAGAAGACCTATTGAAGTTGTGCAAAGTTTTAGTTTCTCCATCGTCAATACTTTGGTTAATATGTTAGCAGGATTCTCAGTGCCAAGTATCTTCTCAAGTAACAACACTCCATCTTCTAACAACAAGCGAATGAAGTGATATCGAAGTCCTATATGATTGGTCCTTAAATGAAATGCAAAATTCTTCGCCAAATGTATCGCACTCTGACTGTCATTGTGCAAAACATTCTTCATTTGCTTAAATCCTAACTTTGCCAACAAACCTTGTAACCAAATCAATTTTTTACTGGCCTCTGTGACTGTTATGTACTATGCCTCTGTTGTCGACAACGATACAATCTTTTCTAACTGTGAAACCCAACTGACTGTAGTAGTACCAACTGTGAATACATACCCGATCGTACTCGATCTGTCTATGATCAACTTTTTCAGCAAAATCAGTATCTACATAACCATGTAGTTGCAAGTCACTTCTTCTGAAACACAAACATTTTTTAGTGGTACCATGTAAATATTGTCTTCACTGATTCCGAATGTAGTTTTCCCGGATCACTCATGAACCTACTCATAGCTCCCACTACTTAAGTAATGTCTGGTCTCGTGCATACTATGACATACATTAAACTTTCAATGGCTGAAGCGTATGGAACTTTAGCCTTAAAGTTTTTCTCTTCTTCTGTCCTCGGACACTAATATTTGGATAAGCAAAAGTGGCTCGCTAAGGGTGTGCTCACCAGTTTAATGTTGCTCATGCTGAATCTTTTCAAGATGCGTTCAACATAGTTAGCCTGAGACAATTACAAAATACTTTTTTGGTTGTCCCTTTTAATCCTCATCCCAAGTATCTACTTCGCTGCACCATGATCCTTCATTTCAAACTCATTTGATAATTACTTCTTCAACTTACCGATTTCTTTAAAATCAGAACTTGCCACTAACATAACATCAACATAAAGTAGCAATATGATATAACTCGCATCAAATCTTTTGAAATGGCAGCAATGGTCAGCGTTGCATTTGTTGTAACCGTGTCTCTGCATAAAACTGTCAAATTTCTTGTACCACTATTTCGGGGCTTGCTTTAAACTGTACAAACTCTTCATCAACTTGCACACAAGTTTATCTTTTCCTTTGATTGAGAAACCCTCTGGCTGCTACATGTAAATCTTCTCCTCTAAGTTTCCATGAAGGAAAGCAGTTTTCACATCTAATTGCTCAAGATGCAAATCCTCAGATGCAACAATGCTCAAAACTGAACGAATGGTATTCAGTTTTACAACAAGGGAAAATATGTTAGTCTAGTCAATCCTTTCCTTCTGTTGAAAGCCTTTGACCACCAATCTAGCCTTATATCTCTTGGAACCGTTATATTCTTCTTTAACTCTGTATACCCATTTGTTGTGGAGAGCTTTTTTCCCAATGGGTAATTCGGTAAGCTAGCACCCATGTACGATTAGAGATAAGGGACTTCATCCCATCTCCCATCGCTAGCTCTCACTTACTCGAGTCCTCTACTTGGCATGCTTCATTGTAGCATTCAGGTTCTGTACCATCTATCAATAACAGAAAATTCATGTACTTTTGGTTTGGTACATGTGGACTAGCGAACCTTCTGGGTGTGGGTGTTATAGTTAGGCTCTGTGGTGATCGCTGTTCTGCAGGCTCTTCTGGCTGAGGACCCTCATCAACCTACTGCACCACACTTCTTACTGAATCATCATCCAACTCGACATACTCCAGATTTTCTTGTACCAGGCTAGTAGGTTGTGCAATACCTTTATCCTTGTACATCACTTTTTCATTAAAAATCACATTTCTACTATGAATGATTTTCTTATTTTGGTAATCCCAAAGTCGATAACCAAACTCATCTCCTCCATATCCAATAAAGGTGCACTTTAGTGACTTGAGGTCCAGTTTTCCCCTAACATAGTCACTAATATGTACATAAGCAATACAACCAAACGCTTTCAGTCATGAAAGATTTACCTCCTTGTGACTCCAGAATTATTTTGGTATTTGGTGCTCTAACGGTACTGATGGTCCTCGATTAATAAGGTAGGATGCTGTATTGTCTGCTTCGGCCCAAAACTATTTGGGTAGACCTGACTGAATGCGCATACTTCTGGCTCTTTCTATCAATGTTCGGTTCAACTATTTTGCCACCCCGTTTTGTTGTGGGGTTCCTTGCACAGTCCGTTCTAAACGGATCCCATTTTCAAGACAAAATTTCTTGAACTCAGTGTTTTCATACTCACCACCGTTATCTGACCTCAACCATTTGATCTTCAAGCCCGTCTTATTCTCTACTATAGCCTTCTATTTCTTGAATGCCCCAATTACCTTAGATTTGTGCGCCAAAAAATAGACTCATACCTTCAGTGTATGATCATCGATGAAAGTCACAAAATGAGACTTTTCGCCAATGGATGAGACCGAGGTTGGCCCCCAGACATCTGTGTGAACTAACTCAAGCTTCTCACTCTTGAGAATTCAACCATTCTTCTGTTTGCCGTACACACAATTTTCACAGAAGTCGACATCAATCCATTTCAGCCCTGGTAGTTTCCCCAACGAGTGTATGACTTTGAGCCCTTTTTCACTAATGTGACCTAGTCTCTAGTGCCATAAGTTGTGATATTCTTTGCTTTTAATAATAACTATTAATACTTTAGCACTGATAGTTGTGTAGAGAGAGTCATTCTTCTTACCATGTGTTATGATCATAGCGCCTTTGAAGACTTTCCACAAATCTCCAATGAAGTTTATAGCATAACTTTCATCTGATAATTGACCACCAGAAATCAGATTCTTCCTCAAGTCTGAGATATGTCTCACATCCTTCAGCTTCCAAACAGATCCAGTCAGCTTGATCTGTATATCACCCATGCTGACTACGTCACATAGTTGATCATCACCGACATACACCTTATCAAGGTTATTGGGTGAATAGCTAGTAAATAGCTCTCTATTTAAGGTAGCGTGAAACGAGGCCTTAGAGTCAATCACCAATGACTCTGTCTTGCTCTCCAAAGAGCATATCAACGCTTCATCTAAATCTTCCGAGATAATGTTTGCTTTGGTCTTCTTTTCTTTTCTTTCCTTCGGGACTTTGGATGAAGTCCGGTAATGACCCATCTTGCCGCAATTCCAACACTCAATGTCTTTGAGATCTGGAGAATTGCCTTTGGGATTTCGAGACTTTGATCTGCCATTCTTTGACTTAGAACGACCATGTCTAATGTCGCATTTTGTCTTGTTTGAACTTCTGCCTCTATTTTCGACGTTTAACACCGAACCATTGGTAGAAATGCCATCTGATTGCCTTCTGATTTCTTTAATCAGAATCATGCTGATAATGTTATTGAACTCCAACTTTGATTTCCCTGCAGATCTGCTGATCGCAGTAACTGTGCCACTCCAACTCTCAAGTAACTACCCTAAAACTAAAAGTGCGTGAACCTTATCTTTAAAGTTGATTTTAACATATTTTAATTGTCTAACGATCAACATATTCTAATTGTCCAACGATCTCATTGAACACATTGATGTGCTTGTTGAATCTTCCACCTTCGAACATCTTTAAGTTAAATAACTTCTTTATAAGATACACCTTGTTCGCTGCAGATAGCTATTCGTACATATTAGAAAGGGCTTCCGTGAGAGATGTCGTCGTCTTCTCGTTTTTAATGTTAAAGGCAATCGATTTTGACAACATCAATCTAATCGTTGTAAGAAATTTCTGATCAAGCTTGATTCATTCATCTTCTTTTATCTCTGTTGGCTTCTTTTCAAGTGGTAGATCTAGATCTTTCTAGATCAAATAGTCCTCTATCTGTATTTTCCAGAAACTGAAGTTTGTGCCATCAAACTTTTCAATTCTTGATGTTGTATCTTCTAATGCCATACTCCCACTCAAACGAATAGATCTGTGATGAAAAACTTTGCCAAAATTTTGTCAACCACCTGTCGTGCCCTTGATATGCAAACCAAGGCTCTAATATCAGTTGTTAGGAATATATGCGAAAAAGCAATCAGAAGATAAAACAATCACACAAAAATACAAGAGATTTACTTGGTTTATCCTAACAATGGGTTAAATCCAGGGAGCACAATGAATAATTTCACTATGAAAAATATAATGGAGGATTACAATAACTCAAACTCTCTTGTCTCTTGCTCTCACCAATTTCACAAAATTGGATTTCTTCAGCTCATAATTGTTCTCACAATTTGATACTCAATTTTAAGATTACACAAAACTCGTATTTTTAAAGAGAGATATATTGGTCACCAAGTCTTCATGTTTCAAATGGAAAGTTCAATTAGGTATTAAATTCCTAAACAAATCCAATAATAATAGGAAACAAATCTTCCAGCAGTCAACCTTCCAAAAACCATCGTCCCCAAGCTCCACAACCACAAAATATAAGTGATTGAATTTTTTGAAATTTATGATATTTGGAATTTGAAGAAAACAAAGAAAGAATGGGGATCTATGAAGAGAAGGAAAAGTATTTTGGACATTAAGATTAAATGGTCACTCATTAGTAATTATTTTTTAGTTTTTTAAGGTCACTAAAAACTAATATTTTTTCAATTTTGATCACTAAAACCTAATTTTTCCTTTTAATATTTTTATTCACTTCTTTTAGAAAATATTCAGTATTCACTATACTAATTGAAGTTATTTTCCAAACAGTAACATATCAAAAATGATTTTTAGTAAATGAATTTTGTTATTTTGAGAGTACAAAAACTATCATGTTGAAAGAAATACAGTGGCATTGTCTATTTTTCTTATGATTTCGTTCAAAATGATGAAACTTTACATTATAAAATGCTATGAATATATCATTGAGGCTATTCAAATTCAGGTGACGTCCAAATAGAACCCTAACAATTAAACATAAAATGAATAAAATCAGAGTAGGAACACTAACTTTTTGTGGTCTAATTGTGTGCCTATGTCCATAAAGCATCCCCAAGACAATTCATCTATGATTGTTGAAACGAATATCATTCCCTCACGGGTCTTTTGCAGAAGTTTCTTATGTGACATCCTTTGAGATTTGTAAATTTTGTACAAATAGTAATTGTTTGCTAAATGAAAATATAAAAAAAAGCACAATATTACCCTTCTTCCTTCTACTCATCTTGCGATTTTTTATTCCGTTCTTATAGTTTATACCGTCTTTTAAATTTTATATTCACACTATTAACTCTCCTCCTCCATGTCGGAAAAAAATTTAGTTACTATCGGTGCAACGGAATAATTATGGCCCTACACGTAATATATGTGCGGAATTCATCACTACACTTATGACTATGATTCTTTCAGTACATCAGTAGCAATCAAATTTTTTTTCTCTGTGTTAATTTTTTGGATTCATCATCGCTGACTATGGGATAAGATGGACATTTTGTTCACACAATCTTATTATAACTGTGCATAATTATCAAAAGCATTCTTTTAAACTACAAGTTTTAGTCAAATTTTGTTTTATGGTAACTAAACCCGTCATCAAATTTTAAGAATCTTAGAGTTAATGGTAGCATCCCATTAATTATTATTAGTATTATGGCTATCTTGAATTATTATCAGTTAAGAGGTCACCAAATACATTGACCCCTTACCTATAGAAAAATAGTCCTCTATTCCTTGCAACCTAAACATACCTATAGAAAAATAGTCCTCTATTCCTTGCAACCTAAACATATATATATATATATATATATATATATAAAAAGAGAGGCAACCAACCAACCAACCAACTTGGAGTTTATGTCCAGGGACTGCACACCAACCGAATGATAAGTTGATAACTCATCATTTGCTTGTACCAACTTGGGCCATGGGCCTAGCCTAGAGCAAATGACATAACTAGCCTACTCGGCTCGGCTAGCCTAGGCTTGGCTCCATCTTATCCTTATGCCTATGTAGTGTAGGTCCACACCACAGAAGGTACAATTGCAACCATTTCTTCGTGGCCTACCTAACAATGGTCGACACACTTCTGACTCAAGACATGATATTATGAAGCTTGCCTGGAGGGAGGTAAAAATCTCATTTACAATCAAATAATTTTTCCCCTTAAATTTTTTTAGAATAAAATTTGGAGAATTTTGACGTTGCCAAAGTATTTATCTATGACTAGGAGTGATAAAATTGAACACGATACTATAACACGAAACGAGTTAAGTGAATTTGTATTTTAGTTAAATTGACGCATTTAATAAACGCATCGACACAAATACGACATACAATTTTTGGTTGGGGTATAAACTATCTAACCCATGACACGATTAAAATATGATTATGACATGAGTTATTCATATATTCTGATTTTATTCAAATTTATATATACATAGTTATATGTATTGCAATTATTTGTAATCTATTTGTTTGTTTAGAGGACTTACGTAGGCATAAAATACAATGATGAGATTATTATGGTGTCTTCCCAGTTGTTGAATCACCTTCATATATTTTTGAAGTTTATATATAGATACAAAATTTATAATATAGTTTAATTTTAGAATTTATGTATACATATATACTTTATTTTTTATATGATCTTCAGAGATATTTTTAAGGGTGAAGAACCTCATATCATAAAAGTTAAACAAATTAAAAAAGTTATTAAACGAGTCGTGTCATTATAGGACATGCTTATTAAACATGTTATATAGGTCAACACGTGTAACATGTTTCATAAACTGGTTAAGTTAGTGTTGAAGGTCTCTGATACAATTATTAAATTAGTCTAATTAGAGTTAAGTTGTTTAACATAATACTCATAAATCGACACGACATAACTATCTATAAAGAAAATTTCTATGCATTGAGAGTTGCATGTATTTCTATGTTATTATTAGTGCTTATTAGTACTACTGTAGTTTAGTAGTACTTTCTTATCTTTTAAAACAAAAAGTCGAGAATTCCCTATATTAATTTATGACATTTAAAAAAAAAGTATTATTTATTGGTCAAAAAAGATTTCTCGAATTTGATTTACCTAACTGCACACACAATATTACATGCTGACATGTACCACGTGTATAGACACGGTGACATGGCACCATAAGTAATGTGAAATAAAGGATCGAAAGGAAATTAATCGCTCCAAGAGATATTGTATCATTTGATTCATCTTTTTTTTTTTTTTTTTTTTCTTGAATTGATTATGGACATATCGTCGGTGATTACCAGAAGGGTTAGATATACCCTTCTTTCAAATTATGTGTGTGATTACATTATAATTATCTTCCAAGCTAAGAATAATCCAACTAGTGTAGGACACAACGGGCTTTAAAGGAGCGTGCTAAATAAGATGTAAAAAGGCTGTAAATTTTTGAGAATTTGTATTTTTCACTTTAAAAATAAATAAAAATTCAAACCTGATTTAATTTTGGTCAAAGATGTCATATTTTATTGAACCACCGTCTTAAAAAGTCTATTATCAAAGTTTGTATACTCTCAGAAAAGCCAAGTCATCTAGGAAGAATGCACACTTTAGATGTGTCGTGACCTCGTGTCTTACACGAACATGTCAGAAATACTACTAGAAGTATACACAGTTCAAATATACTAAGAATACAGAACCGAGAAACGTTTTGGGACATAATAGAGTCAATTTGTAAATATATATATTTTAAACCATGGAGCTGAATTCGAATTTTAAAATCTAATGAGATAAAAATAAAAAAATAAAAATTAAATTTAAAAGTCCAACAATAACATAAGCTTATTCATATCTTTTATTTGTTGTTTTGCCTAAAATGTTGTTGTCACTCTCACTCCTCCTCGTGTCAGAATGGAAGCTAAAACACTAATACTTCAATTTCAAGTTAGAAGAGATGAGGGAGCCACATGCCACAGGGAAAGTTCATTTTTCCCTTTGCTTGGAACCCAAAAAAAACATGGCCTTAAAAAACAAGGCACTTTTAAAGAGGAGAGAGATTAGCAATTCAGCATTAATAATGCACAAGTAGAATAATTGGAGTGACTAACCTCAGAGTACTATATTATAAGCCACCTAAACAATCCACAAGCTATAGCCCAAAAGCCAAGCCATTGCGAAAGGTCTCCAACTCCATGACCCCAATGAATTTTAGTATATTTTAAACTTTACAACATTAAAAAAAGTGCTTTACATGCTTCTTAATTTTTAGCATTGGAGATCACAAAGACAAAAAGCCCAATAAATCCAAACTAACTCATTGGTAAAAACAATGACCAAACAACTCCACCTATGCAGTTTTTGTTAGTTTTCAGTTGTTTGCCTGTCTATTCAACCAAAACACCAACCCTCTCAAAACTACCCACACACACACACAGAGAAAAAGAAAAGCAACCCTTCAAAGAAAATTTGAAATACAGAAGGAAACACCAATGCCTTCTATACTACTTCATTCAAATACATCCCATTGTTGAGACACCCATTTCATTTCCATCCCAAAACTCCATGGAAGAAGAGTACCCATATATCCCAATGGAGAGAACAGGCAAAATTATGAGAAGATCAATCTACACTTTCCTTCAAAACTACCAATACTTCACCACAACTGCTGCGCTTCTCGCCTTCCCTTTCTCGGCCTCAATTCTCCTCTCGCAAGCTCTTGTACCCTCCTCTTCTCTGCTCCCAACAATCCACAATCGCCTGCGCTCTCTCTTCGACGCTGCAGGTTTTCCTCCATCATTGGAATTCTTCACCATCCTCAATCTCAAGCTCTCTCAAACCATTGCTTCCTCCATTCTTGTTCTTCCATTCACCCTCTCCTTCCTCCTCTTCGCCAAGGCATCTGTAATTCAAACACTGAATCACCATCATAAGCCATCTCTTCAAGTTCAACCTTCTTTTTCTTCTATTGTATCGCTTTACAACCCCATCCTTCTCACCCAACTCTGCAGCTCATTCGTCATCATCTCCGCGAATGCTACTTGTTTTTCCCTCCTGTTCTTCGCCTTCAATTCTCTTGATGTTTTTGGTTACTCTTCTCCCAAATCCCTCCTCTTCCTGTCTGCTACCGGAGCAGTTCTTTATTCAATAGTCCTTGCTAATACAATCATCATCTGTAACCTGGCATTGGTTTCATCAGGAATGGAGAAATGTGGAGGCTATTTTGCAATTCTCAAGGCCTGTGTTCTGATCAGAGGAAGAACTGCAACAGCACTATCGCTAGCACTGGTTGTCAGTATGGCCTTGGCTGCAGTTGAAGGCCTGTTCCAATACCGGATCGTGAGAGCTTTTCATCAAGCTGAAAATCCTACTTATTCCATGGCTTTAGAGGGTATGTTCATTGCTTACTTGTACTCCATCGTCATTGTACTTGATACCATTGTGAGTTGTGTGTTCTTCAAAAGCTGTCAAATGACTTATCGGGTAGATCAGGAAGGTAAGTACTCTTACAGGATTGATATTAAAGAGGAATGTGGTATTGCTTTTGCAAATGTAAAGACCATAGAAGACCTTCCATGAATCGGCTTCACGAAAAATCAAAAGGATCAAACTATTCTGTCAATCATGTCAGGAAAGGGGATACACATCAATTCATACAAATAAGCAGCAGGTATATGCAGATTACTCTGTTGTTCAAGGAAAAGGCTGTTCATTGATTCATACAAGCAACTGAGAGTGAAAATGATCACATTTGAAGTACATAGACAGATAGATAAGAGACAAATGGGTGGAGCAAATTTACTCAATTCTCTATTTCATTCTTCATTTGGTTCTTTTCGTATACCCCCTCTTTTCCTTGTAGATTGGTAGTTTTATTTTTATTTATATCTAGATTGTAAAAAAGCTTGCAAAGGGCTTTTTGTTAAGTTGGGTTTGTAATGAAATGCAATAATGAAAATGACAAGAATGTCAAAACCAAATTATAATGTCATCACAAATCAATACAACTGAATTTTATCAAGAAATCTGATGTTCCTGACATCTAATTACAGATTTAGTATTGGAAAAAGTTTTTCAGGAGCCATGTAGTGATTGTGTTTCTTAAATGATATCATAGAGCAAACTAATCGGCAAATTTGCCTTGAAAGGCAATATAATTATGGATTAGAGACATAATTCAATACGAATAATATAATGATTTTCATTTTTGTGCTTTGCTGCTATGCTAATTTTGCTGTCACTTTGCAGTCCTTCTCTTTTCCACCCAGTACCATACCGAAGCCCCTTCCGATTATTGTTTCTCCTTTCTGTTCAGAGTCATGACAGAATCATTTATCAACAGAATGGAAGAAAGGAGAAGGGAGGAAAGAGGATGATAAAGTGTTCTTCCATTGTTTTGTTTGGTAGAGGATAGAGCCATAGAGGTGATGGAAGGGCGGGATTTTTTGTTCATTAATTTGGATAGAAGGGATGGAGAAAGCGAAGGATAATTATTGTTCGAAATAAAAAAGAAGTTATCATACTCGTCTATTAAATTATGTCACGAGTTTATTGCTTTCCTACCAAGAGAGAAAAACGTCTGTATTACTTTATCTAACGAGGGAGTAGAGTGGTGTGATAATACTATCCAAAGCCTCCTCTTCTCTTCCCTCCCAATGTCATTGATGTCTCTTTCATTCCTCCTCCAATCTTTTATAAATTCTTCTACTATTGTAGGTGTTGTATAAATCCTACCACGTGGTATGTTGAAAAATCAAATAGCCATTGGTGTGGCAGCCATATCACCTGTTGAAAAGTCAAACATCAAAGATTTCAAAACGTGTCAAAAGTCTAACATGGTGTCAGGCCAAAATAAGCCTCAAACACATCCTTCGAGCACCATTACTGTACCCAGTCCAATTTTGACCGGTTTCCATTTTAATTATCATTTTTGCTCTAATTTCATTTTATATGATGTTTATCATTTTTTAAATATGAAAAATATGTTTGAGAAGGTGTATAGAGGTTTCGAGAAGTTTTTGAAATATTTGGAGAAGTTTGACTTTTTGAATCAATGAGGTCTTAGGACGTGGTCCAGGCAGGTTCGAAAATTTAAAATTTTTTTGAAATGATTTCAGAGCCATAGCCATTTCCGAAATCGAAAACGGAGGTCGGGAGGGTACGTTAAGTGACTCAAGGGCATTTTTGTCATTTCACATTTCAAGAGGATATAAATAGGAGTTGGGATCCAGCCATTAGATACCCAGAAGTATCTCTATCTAACTCTCCCTCTTCTCTCTCTACCTTCTCTCTTTATTTCGGGAGTCTTGGACTAGGATTTAATAAACGCCGAAGGCAAGTGGATTGCTTTACTCGGCGAGAGTTATGCATTGGACTGAACAAAGTCCACTTTTGGCAAGATAGAAAGGGCTGAGATTTTTGAAACTTGGCTTCCAAGCTTGAGATTTGCGGTAGGAGTGTGAATCCTTACTTTGCTTTAAATCTATAGGTCACATAATTGTGACGTGAAACTTTACTTTCGAGATTTTGTGAAAATGTGATTTTTGCATATGTATATATGAAATTTATAGGTTATACATGGTTCAGTGTTGTTATGAATGCATATTATGAATGATGTTCATTTGAGAGGCATTTGTAAGAATTGATTCCATGTGTAGAGTGAATACATAAAAATGAGATTTTCTTTAAAAAAAAAAATGCACAAGTGTTGTGATTTTCATGAGTTGAAGATAGTTTAATTAAATATGCATGTGTTGGGTTTTGAAATGCATTGACTTGGTACATTTTATGCATTTGGTGAAAATTGTGACAAGCTTGATTTTTGGTGCATTTATGTGATAAAGTGCATTATGTGAGAATTTGTGAGTTTTGAGGCATGTGTGAGAATTAAGAAGGGTTTATAGCCCTAGAGTGCAAGGCCCAAAACTTGGCCAAGCGGATGTCATTTCTATCAGGTTAGCAACCTGTAGAGCGTATGCAAAGTTTGTGATATTGAAAAGACCTTTACTATTGGAATTATGATAATTTGAAGTCCCTAGTTAAAGTGGTTTCTAGGTATACGTGGTGTGAATTTAATTGTGATTTGTGATTCCTAATAAATTACTTTATGATTGAAATGTGAGATATCACGCATGATTTCGAAAACATGGATGTTTTGGGTATGAAAATTCATTGAGGCATGTTATGTAGTCACTTAGAGATTTCATCGTGCATTCATGCATGGCTATCTGAGTTAAGGTAGAGTCGGGTGGATCAGTCATACTGAGCGTAGTTGTATGCTCACCCCCTTCCCCCAAACTCTTTTTCAGATAAAGCTCTCATAAATGATGAGGCTTAGAGATGCTCGGGTGGATGTTGATGTTCATTTTGAAGATGTTTCTTTTAGATATGTAGATAGATGTCCACGTCGGTTTGTGGCATGTGGACTATGTTGAAAATGTTGTATTTACATTTGAATTATGTTGGTGTTTTTAGATTTTAAATGTAACTGCCACATATGGCTTATGTATGGCTTTTGGGATATGAATGGAGAATGTTTGGTTTGAATCTCATTATTTTTTGCTTTGTGGATATAATCACTTGGAAATTGAAATTTCATGTTTAGACTACATGATAAGGTTTGGAATGCTATAAAGAATGTAGGAGTATTGAGGAATGAGAAGTGGGCATGAAATTAGCCTTTTGTAGAATTGCAGGATTTCTGCAGAGAGAGAATGTCGATTGTGCGAAACCCATGTTTCGTATGATCAAAAATCTCGATTGTGTGAAATCAAGGTTTCACATGTGCGAAAAATTGTAGAGTGTAGATTGGCCAAAAGTCCCGATAGTTGAAGTTTCGCTTTGATATGGGGTCTTGATTATGCGAAATGCACATTTCGATTGTGCAAAAATAGTGACCAGTAACTAGTATTGTACAAGTGTGGCCATGTGTGAGCCTTAAATAGAGGTCGGTGTTGGGTTATACGTAGGCACACATATGTGTGTAATTAAGCTTCTGTATCAATTTAGGGGTTGAAGTAATTGAGTCCAGGCACGTAGACGGAGTCTCCGTCACCCGAGACATAGATGTTTGATAAGCACCGTTCACACCTCATTTCCCTCACTCTTAATCGGGTGTCAAAAATCGAGGTGTGACAACTTGGTATCAGAGCATGATATTAAGAGTAATCATGATTAGGAGTGTGGGTGTTAGACTTAATTACCCTCGATTTCAGAAAGTTAAAAATTGGAGTGTGACAATTTTGAGCCCTGAGACCATATCAGGACACGAAAGCCTCGAACACATACTTGTCGAGCACTGTTACAAACCCTGACACCATGTCAAGCCACATAAGCCTCGAACATATCCTTCGGGCACCATTATAAACCTTGACACTACACAAGGCCATGAAAGCCTTGAACATACCTTTTAAGCGCCATTACAAACCCCGACACCATGTCAGGCTAAATAAGCCTTGAACACATCCTTCCAGCACCATTACAAGCCCTGACACTATATCGGGTCATAAAAACCTCGAACACATCTTTTGAGCACCAATACAAGTCCTGACACCATGTTAGGCCAAACAAGCCTTGAACACACCTTTCGAGCACCACTACAAATCCTGACACCGTGTCAGGTCGTGTAAGCCTCAAACACGCCTTTTGAGCACCATTACAGAGCTGAACATCATGTCAGGCCACACAAGCCTCAAACATACCTTTTCAAGCACCACTATAGAATCTGACGACACACTAGGGTGCATGAGCCTCGAGCATTGCTTAAGCTCTAAAAATGCTTCTCGAGCACTAACAGGTCTCATCACATAACAAACGAAGCTCGGTAGGATTTCCTTGTTTTGATGTAACTAAGACCTCTATAGGATAGTTAGTTAATATGACAGTGAAATCATACTGCGACAAATACCCTTACAATCACCATTAATGTTCTCAACTACTGTTGCTGCGATTTAGTTGAATACATTTAATGTATACAAGGGCTAAACACACTATACCAACTAAAGGGGGCATGGTGAACTGAGAGATTTGACCCCTTAGGTGCCTAAGACATCATGACCTAAGTACTTTAGGTCTTGGATAATAACTAACCTAGTTTGAATCCATTGGGTTTGATCCGAGAAAACCCAGCACTATAAATGGGAGAGCCTCAATAAATGCTACAACAAGATGATTTGGAGGGAAGTTTGTATAGTTCTCATTAATTAGCTTTACTTCTCCTCCTTCCTTCAGACATTCTTCTTTAGATCCCTCACAGTTGTATTGAATACTAGCAACGAACCCCTACAACTACCAAACCTGATAACACTCCATTAGAGGCATTACTATTAAATTAGAAATAAAAGTTAATATTATTACCAAACAAATTAAAAAGTAGTTTAATTGTGAAAAGTGTTTTTTGTAATGTGTCATCAAACACCTAACATGTTTTTTTACTGACAATAAAGTTATATAGCTCTGCACTTTTAGCATTACAACAACGTCGTCAAACAAACTCTTAGGCTTTTTTTGGATAAACAGGAAGGAAAAGAAAGGAGGGAAAAGAAAAAAAAAGATAATATTAGTCATGAGGGAAAAGAAAAGAAAGGATAACATGCATTCATATTTGAATAAATTATGAAGGAAAATAAAGTAAATAATAACATTCTTGTTTGAAAAAAATACAGGAGAGAAAAGAAAAAAAATTATTTTAAATTTCTAACCAATATACTATCATATCTTTTTGCATTTATATTACAAAATAGAGCACATACAATCATCTCCCTCTCTCTCTACAATACAATCTCTCTCTCTACGATACAATTTAATCTATATCAATTAAACACATTTATATGTATTAGAAAATGATCTAAAAGTACTAGTTAGAATAGAGACGGTACTAGATTGGTCGTTTTTTTTATACATATTTCAATATGAGTAAAAATTCTCTCCATTGAGGGAATTCTTGTAGTCCCTTTAATGACGACTTTCATAAGTGTTAGTGGTAACTCACTTGTTAAAATGGGTGACATCAATGTCACTCATGTTAGCAACATTGGTTACTAGTGATTGGTGTCATCCATTCTAGTAATGTGAGTTACCAGCTAAGAAGTACGGACACGAATACGGGATACGGGTACAACACGATACAGATACGGCGATACGGCAAATCTTAAAAAAGTAGGATACGGACACAGCAAGGATACGTCAAATAAATAAATAAATAAAAATATAATATTATACATAAAATATTAAGTGTTATTCTTCAACCATAAAATAAATATACTTAAAACTATTTTTGTTTTATTATAAAATGATCCTTATTTTTTAACCTATAAAGTTTTTAATATTACATCTCAACCCCATTTTATATAACAAAAAATTACAAATTTGCCCCGAAAACTATCCTAAACGTATCATTCCCGTATCCCAGTCGTATCCTAAACGTATCCTGGCGTATCCCTGCGTATCCTAGCCGTATTCCTTCTGTATCCCAACCATATTCGATATTCAAAAAATAATTTTAAAAAATTGGATACTTCTTAGCCGTATCGGACATGTAACTTGCCGTATCCGTATCGGATATGTGTTCGATATAGCCACGACACTTCTTTAGCCGTATCTGTGCTGTTTAGGTTACCAGTGATGGTGATAGTGATGAACGTTGTCACTAGGGCTGCAAATGAACCGAGTCGAGCTGAGCAGAGCTTGAGCCTGCTCAGGCTCGGACTCGTTTGTTTGTGAGCTCGCTCGGGCTCGGCTTGGGCTCGTGACGAGCTCAAAAAACTGAGCTCGGGCTTGGGCTCGTTAATATTTGAGAAGCTCGGGCTCGGTTCTGGCTCGGCTCGTTTAATAAAAAAATTCGTTTGGGTTCGTGTTCAAGATCGTTTTAGCTTGTTCGTGAACGTAAATGAACCTACACAAACCTATGTTCATGAACATAATCACGAGCTTACAAGTCCTAAACGAGCTCTAAACGAGCTTTATTCATGAACATAAACGAGCTTATGTTCACGAGCCGCGCCCGACATTGTTTGGGCTCGGCTCGTTTATTTAACGAGCCTAGAAATTGAGCTCGAGCTCGACTCGTTTGCTTAACGAACGAGTTCAAGCCGAGCCCTTAACGAACCCGAACTGCTCACGAGCTGCTCGGTTCATTTGCAACCCTAGTTGTCATTGAAGAATTTAGAAGGGACTCTCACTTGAGAGGATTTTTATCCATTTCAATATATCCATTTGCATCTGATGACTTCATTGATGTAAAATATAACCATCAATCTCTTCTTTGGAGATAGAAAATTTTTGGACTTTCTTTTTTTTTTGGACTTGGAATGTTTCTTCGTCGTGTCATCTTTGAATCAGTTTTGATGACACGAGGCTTTAAAGAAGCTTAGAATATAACTATCATTAGGGATGGCAATTTTGTCCGCCCCGCCTGGTTTCCGCCCCGTCCCGCCCCGTTTAGGGAGGGTAGAGGAGCCATTTTTTTTCCGTAGGGGCGGGTTTGGGAAAAAAAATCAAAACCCGCCGCGGGTACGGGGCGGGTTTGGGACTCTATAATAACCCGCCCCGTACCCGCCCCGCCTATATATTTTATTATTATACATATATTTATATGTGTATATATATATATATATATATACAAATTATAATTTTACTTTTGGTTGTATTAAGACTTATGTTTTCATTTTATCTTTTTGTTGTATTAACACTTCTTTTAATTGTTGGATCAAACTTGTTACTAAGTTATTTAGTTGTGAAATATATTTTCTGTAATAAGCTATTTAATTGTGGAATCTTATCATTTTACTTCTTAAACAGGAGTTATACTATTTTGAATTTAATAGTATCAAACTTGATACTACCCACTAGGCTCTTATTTTTTGAAAAAATCAAATTTTTATTGATGTTTGATGTGGTTACAATTTTGTGGGGAAGGGCCCCGCCTCGCCTGTCTCGTTCCATCCTTTTTGAAATTTTAAACGAGGCGGGGCGGGGCGGGGATGAGTTTTGAAATTTCATCCCGTTTCAAACCCGCGGCGGGTTTGGTAATTGTGTTGAAGGTAGCGGGGCGGGGACGGGTTTAGGCAAACCCGTGCCGTACCCACTGCGTTGCCATCCCTAACTATCATGTTGAAGTGTTCAGGTTTTATTTTTATTTTAAATTGTTGGGGACTTTATGTATATTTGTTTAATAATTATTTATTTATTTTTTACTTGTTACCTGCTCGGTGGGCTTATTCTTTTGCAGTTAATTTCATTAGTATCTCTGAATGAATCAAATGTTTTTGACTGTTGGAGATGACGTGTTGATTGGTGTTTTAATTGATTATTTTTATTGGCTTATTATATTATTTGTGGTTTGTTTGTTTGGCATTTGGTAATGCTTTGTAACTTTCCTAGTCTTCGGTAATTTTCTACAGGACCTACACTCTAGGGATTGAAGCAAGTTCCAACACGGATTGATGTGAAGAAATTAAGAAATTAATATGAGTGTCTACCATTCTAGATTATTCTTCTATTATTATTCTTGATCTATTTTGCAAATTTATGTAAACGAAACCACTCTTAAGATGAGATTCAAATATTTTTAAATTTTTTTGCTTTTAAATGTTAAAATTATTTTCATTATTATTGAAAGTTTTAATTAGATTGTTATATTTTTTCTCTCCAAATTTTCTTATTTTTGAAAACATTTTTTTTTTCTTTTCAAATATGAAAATCACTATCCCTCTCTTTCTTTTCATTCCAATTCTATCCATCCAAACGAAGTCTTAGTATATCATGGATATAATAAGAAATTTAGTAAAAATCACACCAACCTAAGATAAAAGAGTAGTAGACTACCAGCTCACCAAAACAATAAGCCCAAAATGAGAGCCAAGAGTTTCTCAACCCTAAGATGCATTCAAGTGGGATTGAGGAAACTCGCGGCCCTTTTATTAGATTCTCCATCTAGGTGAACAAAACAATTTTCGAGACAAATAAACAGACTTCGAAGTTTTGTCAAAAAAGAGGGATCATGATCCTCTCAACTGATCGCTTATTTCCGTTGCTACATCAGTCAATCTTAACTTTTTATTATTGATGTGATACAATGTTGTTCACTGAATGCACCAGCAAAAATCAGTGAAGTGAAGAGAAACCTAGTCACAAAAAGAGAAGATTTAAAGTTTATTTCATATCAAGAAAAGGGAGAAAAAAAATAGTTTAGGTAGTTGACAATTAAAGAGAGAATCAACTAGGATGGCTTCCCCTCATTCTTTCTCCTCCATCAAATAAAATTTTTTGCTCCGTATTGGTGCCATTACTATCATAAAAACCATCCTAATTGATTCTCTTAGTTCATAATTGCGAGAAAGTATACAATACTCCATACTTCGAGAGTATATATGATATGTTACTCCGACAATTGTAAGCGCTCCATTTCTCTTGTCACCTGTCAATTTGAAATTTCTATTTCACACATTGATCCCATGTTTCTTACATGGCATACATTCAACCCCATAATGCATGGAATGTCATATAGCATATTATAAAGAATTAGCTTAAAATTTAGGGCAATATGGAAAAATTCCCTGAACTATTAATTTTTGACAATTTATTCCCCTGTACTTCTAATTTAGTAACAAACTCCCTGAACTCACACAAATTATCATGACTGAAATATTCAATTAATGTAATTAAGATTTGGACAAGGGCATCAGCTCTGAAGATGGTATTTCAACTATAAAAGGTACAAATTGAAGCAAATTTATTTGTGATTTCAAATTCAAATGGACCAACAATCCGGTTTTATATGGATTTAATAGATTCAAGTACATTTAATTAATCAATAGAAATTTCACAACTAATTTGACAAACTGCATGGGGGAAGGATTGCAAGTTTTTGGATAGATTTAGGAGTTCATTGCCAAATTCGAGTACAGGGAGTGGAGTAGTAAAAAATTGATAGTTCAAGGATTTTCTACATTTTGCTCTAAATTTAGTATCTCATTTGGGTTAACGCAAATACTTAAAATATTAAAAGTACTGAATCAAGATATCATAGAAATGCCATTGTGAGATGATGACACTCGTGAATCAAGTTCTTCTTTTGACCATTAATGAACAAATCTAATATCTTTTTATTTATTAATAGGACTTAATATAACTTATTTATTACACGAATAGTTAAGCGTGCTTATGCGAAAGTAATATCAGGATGGTAACTCTTTAGAAAGTCTCTTGTTCAGGAGAGCCAAAAACGGACAATATTATAGGATGGGAGCGTAACATGTGAGACAAAAAATTGCATATGCCTGATGGTGGATTACGAGGGACTCTAAAAGGCCCGACACTACCACAGTTGAAAAACAAAAAAAAAACAAAAACAAAAGAGTGTATGGAATACCAAAGAGACTCGATGCAAGCACAGGAGACATGGAAAATGTCTGCCATTAAAAAATTGAGAACATTTTAACTAAAGAATAATCAATTGAAAGAAACAAGTAGTTTCTATATCCACAGCCTATTTTTGATATATATTACAATTGCACTAAGAGATCCTGTCTCCTACTACCTCTTCTTATCCTGACCTTCTATACAACAATTTGGTGATCAGTGAAAATCTCAAAAACAAGAAAAGAAAAGGAACAACTTCTAAGTTAGTAAAAAAGAATCAAATTTGAATGTAAGCACAGGGTTAGAGCTTTGTACATGGTTGATGGTACACCGTGGGCTTGTACTTTACAGTCTCGAGGGCATCTGGCTCTGGTGCTGAAATGCCAAATGAATGGTGAAAGCCGAAACTATTACTACTGTATTGAAAAACTGATCCGATATTACCAAAATTTTCTTCTATAAATGAGGTGACAAAGGGCCAGATCCGTTCCTCTGATAAAATCCATATGGAGAACATTCGCTACCAAGACAACAATGATAGCCGCCCCAAATGAAAATCAGGTGACTATGTCATATCTCTTGCGAAATATCAGCTGGCTGCAATCATCCATCCAATGGTATTAGGCCCTGCATATGTAGCTCAGCTATTCAAAGACACTATTTAAGGTCTGCAAGCCTCAAGAAGAAGCTCCTTCGCTTCATCTTGTTGAATCCCCCTATAAAAGATGCCATTACAATAATAATATTGGAGAAGGGACGCCCACCTCTCGTTTATCTTTGAAGCAGTGCATCTTTGTACAACATTCAGCAACCAACACTGCAGCAGATTTCTGAGATGGAAAAAACCCAATTCCCCATGCAAGGGATAATGCAAACAATCTTCCGCTATTTCACACCCTTCTTTGTTAGATTAATTCCCTTTGCCTTCTCCATATCAACCTCCTTCTGAGCTTTCTTCTTCTCCAATTCAGCCTGTTTGCAGTTCTCTTCATGCGCTTTACGGAACGACCGCACAAAGTTTAAGAGGGTTGCAGTTACTGCAAAAGTCATACGGCATTAAATGTGAAAAGAGAAGTCAGCATTAGCATTGCCACATAGAAAGGACAAAAGAGCTTAGATTCTCTCTAAGTATGAATATCACTATAAAACATAGACACGCAAAATGAACTAGCAAGATTTCAAGTATTAAGAAGTCATTTAAAGGTGCCAAGATGACCCATAAAAACTGAATATAACCCATTTGTGTTTCACAAAGCGCGTACTACACGTCTGTAAAATGGTATAAAGCAAAACCATATCAATCAAAATATAATTGCTATCTAATCATAGCATTTTTAACAGACTTGACAAAAAAGTTGAGATGAAAAAATATTAGAGTAAAAGCCATAAAGGGAAAATGAGAGAGAGAAATAGAACCATATGCAAATACTACATAGAATACAGTCAACACACTAGGAGTGCCCCTGGAATAAAACTCAAAAAAAACACTACACTTCGGCCTAGATCTTGAACCAAAGCACTCCAAGCCTTCAACTAACGGCTAAGCTTTTGATTTTTTCTTTTTTATTTTTCTTTTTCTGTTGTTGATTCTTTTATAGATCTAACCTTTTGACATTGTTCGGTGCTAGATCTAAAACTTTCTTTGTAGATCTTGCAACTGATCTCCCAATCTACCAAATTTTCAATTTTTAAATGATAATTTGTGTCCTAGATTACATAAAAGTTGTAGATAATAATTTTCACAAGTCTCAGATTTTTCTATAATTTGTGTAAATCGGTTTTCTAATTTAATTGTCTAAATTGTATATTTCAGTAATTTAAAAAATGAATTTTATCAATTCCTTATACACTATATGATGCATGTTTAATACCTTGTAAATTCTACATGCATACTTAACATAAATTATTGCACATAATCAATTTGTAGAATATTTTGGAAAAATTAAAAAATTATAGAAAACTTGCGAAAATTATAAATAAATAAAAAATCCAAAAAAATGTTTATACATTTATAATTTCATACTATAACCATAATCATATACCGGAATAAGTATAGTGAAAACTACAAAACAAAAAGTTTTTACCGTCGACAACTGCTTCAAGTACAACCTATAGGTCGTTACCCACATCAAAACACATTTAAATATTCATAAAAAATCATTAAAACCCATGTTTATTAGATTCTGAAGTTGAAGATTTGGTATCGACTTGATTAGGACACGTGTGAGGCCAAAATAATTTCATGATTGTTGTACGCAACGCCCATTATACCCCGTATATGCACCACGATCGAGTCTGCAATTCAAAACCTTAGCATACTATGTGAATCCTCTCCTCCCATCCTGTGTACTTCGATAGAACCTTCATATATATGCTATAAAAAGATTTGAGCTTTTCAATAAATGTAGTATAAACCTTTGATTTGAATTCTTTTCTTTACAATTATAGTTTTTCTATGCTTAAAATAGTCAAATCTCAATCATCCAAGCTTTTTTGGTATCTGCCACACATCATGTTGGACACATATTTGGAAGTGTCCAAAAAGTGTCTGACATGTATGAAACACAAAGATGCCCCCTCTTGAGAAATATCCATGCTTCTTAGATTTTCGCAATGTATATTTCTAATCTTGGAACCCCTTATTTTAACATCTCATCTGGACTGCTAGAGTTTTCAATTCAACTCAACAGAAATTCTTTTAGCAGTAAGATTCGCATGAAATTAGAATGATCCACGGACCTTGTACAGGACCTTCATTAACAACCCTTTCCTTCCTATTGAACAATAGATTCCATCCCTCCCATTTTTCCATCCCCCCATTTTTTTTATCCAGCTCTTCCCTCCTATCAAATGTTTCATTAAAGTTCTCACTTTTTATACAGTACCTATTGCAATATCACAACATATCAAGTGATGATGCACATTACTGATAAAGAGTTGTGCCAAGCCAAGATCAACACTTGGTAGTAATTAAAGGCGTAGAAGGTTTATTTACTAATTTGGTTTTCTTTTTTCTTTTTTTTTGTGGTGTCCATGGGGATGTGGTGTATGGAGGTTTATTTTTCATTTATGCAACGATGGTCATGGTGATTGTTATGATATTGAGTCATGTATTAGAAATTCCTACGCAAGACTAAGACTAAGGTTTAAGTTGAAAAAATGTCTTGAGTCATTTTGTCTACATCCAAAGAAGACATCGAAATTAGTAAGATTAAGCACATCAAAGAACATGCCAAAAATTTATCAAGATCAATCACATATTTAGCTTAGGGTAATATGAGACCTTAGTGACACAAGAATCTAGGTTGGATCAATGAATTAGATAGTTGGACCTCCCATGACTTGGGTTTGAACAATAGAAGGCTCAAAACATTTTGATGGATCGATTAGAAGTTCTATAAAAGGAATCCTATTGAATGTTAGTGATCAACAATTGATATAAAAGTGATGAAGAAAGGACGGAATGATGGGTTATTCATACTTACCTTGTTCAAATGGGCAACGGGCAGGGTCCTCGCCAAAATATAGGGCTAGAGCATCTGCATTTCTACCCTGTCCACCAACAAAATATGCTAATAAGACACAAAAGATATGTGTGCGTATATATAAGAGAGAGAAAGAGAGAGAAAGAGTATTAAAGAGATGGTTTGTCGTAGAAAATTACCACCACTGAGTACAAATTTGTTACAGAGGCCACCTCTGTCTCAGCTACACCAATGAATTCCTTCAACGTCTATAAAGAAAAATAATAATCTTACAAGGACAGTAAAAAAATTGGAAGGAAAATTTTTAGGAATATATTTAAAAAACTTCCATTAGTTTTATACGGAAAAAGTTTATTATTGCTAAATTACGTGACTACCACATGATTATAGAAGAAGGGCTCAGGTGGGTATAATCCACTTAATGTAATTGTTCCATATTTTGAAGAATTGATTTCAAATTAAAATTACGTGACTACCACATGATTATAGAAGAAGGGCTCAGGTGGGTATAATCCACTTCATGTAATTCTTCCATATTTTGAAGAATTGATTTCAAATTAAAATTAGAAATCTTGTTTCCCAGTGACAATTAAGAGAATGCCATAAAAAAACATTATATATGTATATAAATTATTGTTGTGGAATGAAAAACTAACAAAAGATTTCTGAATACCTTACGAAAAATTTCAGATACAGGGCCATCATTTGCTGAGGCAGCCATCTCCTGCTTTACCTTTTCCAATCCCTTGATAATAGCTTGCATTTCTTCTGCCAAAGACTTCAACTGTATCTGTAAGGAAGAACCGAATTGAAACAATTCAACCATAAACTAACCACAATACTTGGGAATGACATTGAAAAACAGATAGAATGTGAACCTTTGATGCAGCTTCCAGACTAACAAGATCCTCATGGAAGTCTAAAAGAGTTGGTGACTTAGAGCTAAGGACCTGAAGCAAAAGAAACTCCAGTACTGAGACTAAACATTGTCCGACAGTTACTATATATGTTCAATAAATCCAAATGAAGGCAAAAATATCAGGCACTAAACAGAGAAACAAGTATAAACTTGAAAAATCTCCAAAACAACTACAAATTTGATAATGGATAAATAAGCATACACATTATGCACCCGAAAAAACATATGCATGAAATTCTAAGAACGCCTTTACTTTGCAACTAGTCAAGGCCCAGTCATTGCCTCTTCAATGAACAGATAACACCAAAAACAGTAGATTCAGCAAAACATAATTGCTTAAGTTGGTCCATGGCAAATGCCAAAATTTTCACTCAAACACGTCCCACACCCCGGGAAAAAAAGAAAAGAAAAAGGAGCATTTCCTTATGATAAATAAAAAAATTAAAAAATACTGTAGTAATGCAGGTAATAGTTGAACCATTTTTAAACAAAAACAGAAATCAGGCCATATCTTCAATTGCTAAGGGGCAGATCTCTTAAAAGAAAATGCAAAATTCACCTACAAAACTCTAACACAGGTCAACCGTGGTAGAGGGGAAAATTTTGAAGTCCAAGGTTTGACTTTGACAAAATGACATTGTGGGAATGTTCTTTTTCTTTTATTTTTTTGAGGGTGGGGGTAGTTGAATGAACATAATGAAGACAAGAAAATAAGAAACAATGGATCTCGAACAAAGAGCCCAACAGTTCTCATGTTCATACAAAAGGTTGCATACTAACTTGATAATCATCTGGCACATAATACAAAGAAATTTTTAGACATTGGTTTATCGTTTGGTCAGCCCAGAAATGGAAACAATGCAAAATAAATAAATAAAAAAGACACATGGAGAAAGTGCAAATATATGGGATTGCGTGGATTTTTTTTGAAAAATGAAATAAAAAACAAACCAAATGCAAAGAGAAGTCAAATTATGAATGATTACATTTGAGAAACTATATTAAAAGGCATCTAGTGTAAAATAAAGAACTGCTCAGCTTGATTCCAACTCAGTATCTTGTTGCATTGTGATGGTGTTACCATCTTGCCCTCTTGTTTCAGCTTTACAGAATCAAGCCATTAATTATGCAGCAGGTGGCAGATCAACTATGTTTTTGACATGAGGAAGTGAAGACATCTTTGCAGACTCACAGAAGTCAGAACAGTTTAAAAGCCAAGATATATAGTATAATAATCGATTTTCTGAATGTTTATTAAGCAAACATATAGCTTTCAATTCTGTTAGCTTACTGTATCAACACTGAATAAACAAACTTCAGTCGCACGAGAAAGATCTGAATGCATATCAAGAAAAAGAAAAAAATAAGACAGCTATACCTTGCAAAGATAATGCATAAGTGTCATCTTGCTATTGGAAGCCCGTGTATCAGTGAGTTTTAAAAGACTGTCCAACTTAAATCCCACAGCAGAACCTGAAAAACATTGAATTTTTCAATACAATAATTTAAATAAATGACATAACATTATCATATGCCACATGTAAAAGTAAAACTAACTCATTTCCGCTATTTTTAGTATCTTACTATACATGACATGTATCCCGTGATATGATACAATTATAAGCAACTTGATATATATCTTACCTCTATATTATAGGTTACAAAATATATTAAGATATGATGCCCCCCATCACACAATACAATACATGTCTGAGATACAAGCATATTGCACAAATATTTGGCCAGCCATATGTCAACTGTTCAATTGGCTCAACATTGAAAAAAGTTTATTTTCTTGTTCTCCAACAAAACAATATGCTTCTTTATATATTATTTTAGGGTTAAAGTAAATAATTTATTTCACTCCTCTTCCTTCATGAGTTAGGGGATTTTTCCTCTCTCACAGAAATAAGGATTCCTCTCTCTACGAAGCTCCAATATCACTACCACTACTCTCATACTTCTTTATATGTGATTTAACGATAGTAAATGTAAGTTTGATGGGATTAGGAGCTCTTTGTAGTCTGGTAATTATAGCGAGTATTATTTGTTTCCAATTTCTAGAGTCTCTCTCTATTTTCTCCTTCTGGTTTTTCTTTATGTGTCATTCGAGATTAGATGAAACTTGGAGAACGGAACTTTATTTTGATGAAATTCATATTTTTTATAAAATGAATTTACTACTCTCTACTCCTCATTCTTTAAGCCTTGGAAATTAGTGAATTCATGTCTTTATAAACTTGCCTTGTGTTTTTTCATGAAATTAATTATGAAGTCCTTAAAGCTTCAAAATTGTAATGTACATGTGTTTTGAGTATGCATGTTTATTTTCCTTACTAGTCTCGGAGTTAAAGAACTTACAATACACAATGTGATTTGATATACAATAAAAGAAAATAGGGGAAAAAGTGTTCACTAAATCAAGGATGTAAATGTATTCCTCTTATAATGGCCAGCAAAAATACTCTCCTAACAATGAATCCATAAAGAATATGTTTATGATGATGTTCATAACAAAGAAGCCAAAATATGATTACATGAACATCATCATAGATTCCCTTACGACATTCATTAACCATCTACTATAGTTGAAGAGAATAATATAAGTTTCTGAATTCACACCATTTATCCAGGTGTAGCTTACAAATCAGTAATAACAAAGAAAACACAATTGGATTCACTTTAGATCTACATCACATACTTTTCAAAGAAATCTCTCATTCTTTTAATCCAGTGCTACTAGGAAACTTGAATAAGAATTCAGAAGCAGAGTTTTTTTTTTTAATGGACCAAGTCAAATTATTACACAATCTTCTTCAGAGATATCTGGATCACATTTTCCTCATGTTAGCAATTTAAAATCCTCGTTAATGTTGTTCATGCAGGTGTAAGTTTAACCTCAATCATATTACCACAAGAAACGATTAAATCAAACATGATCCCCAATCAAGGGCAAATACTTGAGAACCTCACAACCTACATTGTACTAAGTTATTTCAGTGGTACTTATAGGTAAGGACTCACTGAAAAATAATTTATCCTTTTATCTTATTCTTCTCCTATCCTTCTTGATCTTTGATGAGAAATGGAAGATTTAGAAGATCACAAGAACTACAATGCACATAACAAGATATATGAATCTCAATTAGATAAAGACAGAATAAGAATTTCCATTTTGCCAAGATGTTTTAGGTAAAAGGATATCATTAAAGTGCACCAACAAGAGCTTCTGAATCACTATCAAAGGTCCTTACCCCTTGCAGTTCCTTGATTTAATGTATTTCCCAGATATAAAATTTTCTTCATAATTTCCTTCAATTTGAGGGAATTCCGAACCTAATAAATCAGGAAAAAACTATATTACTTCAAAAAGAGGAAAAACCAACTACATAGAAGGCTCCATCTTCATTACTTAATACCTCTTCACAAGCAGAGTTTACAGTGTTTAAACTCTTTTTAAAATCTGATATCTGCAATAGAGGTCAGAAATTAGACAAATGAAGCAATATTCTAGTTTAAGGAATTCAAGAGTTCCAAAGTCACATGAAGTAGATACCCAACCTGGTTATTAAACTGAATTTTGAAAAGAAAAACTCTTAATTTAGACTCCACACGGGGCACCTTCATCAGCTCCATAAAGAACTGCAAGATAAAAGTCCAACAATAAGGATTAGTAACATGAATCTTATATATTAGAAAACAAAATACTTATAAAATTATAATATAAAATTGGCAATAACCATGGTAACATAAATATTTAACAAACTTAATGAACTAGAGTCACCAACAACAGCAATGCCTCCAAACAACTAATTTGTATTTGGAACATGTGAAAACTGAGGGTGGGCTTTGGCGCAATAGTAAGGTTGCTTCATTGTGACCAGGAGGTCACGGGTTCGAATCAAGAAAACAGTATGCGGAGATAAGGCTGCATACATCTGACCCTCCCCCAGACCCCGCAATGGTAGGAGCCTCGTGCACTGGGCTAGCCGTTTTTTAACATGTGAAAACTACCATTAAAACGCTCCACTCTAGCAAAAGTCATTTCAATCAGACCTAAACAACTCGTCCCCAATCTTCTTCACCCTTCGCCTTGCCCTTTCAAAGCCATCATTTTGCCTAGCACCACTTCCACTGTCCCGGCCTTTGTCTGACATGCCCAAAGCTTCTCATTTGACCCTATACATTTTTCATCACCTTCGAAGCTACACCTAACCTCCCAAAAATACATACCCTACCTGTGTCACTCATTCGTAACATCACTCTAGCCCAACAATAGCATGCCATCTACAAAATTACAAATATAAGGGGGACACATGCTGAGTAGAAACAGCAATAGGCATGCGCTGAGAAGGAATGACAACAGGGCAAGTTTTGGGAGAGGGAACCCTCCCCAACACGTCTCTGTGGGAAGAAAAAAAAACCCAAATCCATCCCAACCTCTATACAGGGGCAGGGCGGCTCAGGGCAGGATAGTAATTTTACTCAGGGCAGTGCAGATTCCAGTCTGGTCTCAGACTCCTAATAATTTTTTTAACAGTTACCAGTTAACACAGCAGCCAGCTGCTAAATAGATGGAATTGCTTGTATAGAGGCAGCACTCAGGACAAAGGTTTTGTACCTGAGTCTGAAATTTTGCTTTGTCAAACAACACCATCTAATTTGTATTTATTAGTCCACTCCATCCATGAAACAATGTCATCTTCATTGAATAACAAGCAGATTGCAAAACAACATTATTTTGAACAATATGAGATGAAAAATTATGCCCCGCATGGTTTTTCCTAGTAGACATAGAGATACTTCATATGATTTAACATAGTAACTTCTCATTGGCAGAATTGAATACTAAGCCTGTTAACTGGGACGTGTGGGGGCAGATTTCTGTCTATTCCGAGACCGATCAAAATGTTTACAATTTCCCACCCCAGCCCCAATTTCAGACGTCCTATGCCCATCCCAATTGGGCCAAAATTAAATTGCCATCCCTAATGCTGAGCATGTAAAGAATTTAAAGACTCAATTTTAAGTTCCGGACCTCAAAGTTATATAAGTTGAGTGGCAGGTAACTATAGAGAGTTTATGTAACAACCCACTCCACCTGATGGTATGATATTGTCCACTTTGGGCCAAAACTCGCACGGTTTTGTTCTTGGGTTTTACCTCAAAAGGCCTCGTACCATTTAGAGAGAACACACTACATATAAGCACATCCCTTTCTCCACACCCAAACGATGTGGGATTGAGCACCCTGTAGCCTGCCAGTGTGGTAGCTCGCCCAATGTTTCTTGCACCCACCCACAAGGGTCACCACAATCCACCCCCCTAGAAGGCCCGACATCCCTGTCAGCACACTTCCGGCTGGGCCCGGCTTAGATACTATTTGTAACAGCCCACTCTAGCTGATGGTACGATATTGTCTACTTTGGGCCAAAGCCCGCACGGTTTTGTTCTTGGGTTTTACCCCAAAAGGTCTCATACCATTTGGAGAGAACACACTACATATAAGCACATCCCCCCCTTCTCCACACCTATACGTTGTGGGATTGAGCATCCTGTAGCCTGCCAGTGTGATAGCTAGCCCAGTGTCTCTCGCACCCGCCTACATCACACCCACCCACAAGGGTCACCACAGTTTATTAGGATAAATTTCAAAATCATTACTAAAAAAGAGAAGTTGCTGCATATTTGACAGGTCCATTTTAAGTTTTTACGACCCACTGATTGAGGCAATGGATGTAGAAGTAAAAAAGTTAAAATGGAACGAAAATCAGATGTAGGATAAGGATTAAGAACATCTTTAGAATGCATTAAGAAACCTGGTAGGAGTTTCACTTGAAACTGTTAATAAAGTTCCATGGTCAATGGAGCCCATTGTTTAATAAAGAAAATATAATGAGATAGCCCAAAAGTTGACTATTCAATTGATTCCAAAACATAACACACAGCCATAGTGGCATACAATGGCAATGTATCCTTACAGACTTAAAACAAGAATCAAACTTATTTAAAAACCACAGACCAAGAGACAACCACCCTTCCGCCTCCTATTATTTGAAACTCTCAAGATGCCGTTTAAGTTTTCCAATAAAAAAGATTTCTTGTGGAAAATGGCAGGATATATGAGATTACAATCTTCTTCTTTTTTATAAGTAATATATGAGATTACAATCACCGGTGCATATGATTCAATTATGTTCTGAATAATCAGGAATCATATCTTTAGAGGATTTGTGCTGGTCAGTACTGCCAGAATAAGCACGAGCTGGGCTTCACTAGAATTTGAACAAAGCTGATCTCTTGTAAACTAACAATAGTACTTAAATCAACTTTCAGTTCCTGGAAACAAAAACCAAGCTCGAACAAAGATAGATTTCTCACAAACTACCTGATTCTACATTGCCCACCTACTACACTGCCCTTGCATCTAGCCCTAGTTATTAGTTTCTCAACTTCTACTTCTTACATTCTGCAGTTTTCTCATTCTCCAAATTTCTAGTTCACTGCCAAACCTAACAATATAGTCATCAATGACCCTGTGGGACCTCATCATTACATACTAAATTTCCCACTGCCAAATGTAGATCCCATCTATGTCGGGTGCATCCCAAATCTTACTAATTTCCAAACAATTTTGGGAGATGAATAAACAACAAACAATTTCACCATCAGATCATTCCTCCAAAAAAAACAAGGAAGAATATTTCTCCTTTCAGATACCATTTCTTACAGTTCTTTATGCAAAACATCAAAAACCACACCAAACTTTCACCTCAAATACCTTAAATTTCTTCTACGAGAGGGATCTCAGGTGCTACATAATGATTAAAAGCGGGAGCTCCACACTTGTTATTTTTCTTTTTCTTTTAAATGCAACAAGAATGTTACTTAATTATGTGGTACTAAAGGAGGTTCCCCAATTAATACCATCTATTATGTGAATATATGTGTTATTATAAAAGGGCTATGTCTTCAATAGGATAGTTAGTATAGATATGGTGTTATTTCCTCCTAAATAACGAAGCCAATGGAAGTATCATATTACATCACTACATGCATGAAAGCAAGTTCACAAACTTGAATTGCATCTTCCATCCAATTCAAATAGCTTCACCAACAGTTATAGACTAGATCTAGAGAGGGCCGCCCGAGGGTGGGGGGGGAAGCAACCATAATAACTAGAAGTCAAAAAAGATCATGCTAATGAACTTTGAGAGTGAAATAGTAAAATCAATACTCAGACCACATCTATAAAGAGGTTTCATGGTTCAAACAAGCTGGACAAAAGATTGTACTGTTGTTACCTAAAAGAGAAAAGAAAAAGAAAAAGGAAAGAAATAAATATAGCAGTGATGTACCTTAAATAAGAGACAAACACACACATAAACACACATATATATAGAGAGAGAAGAATTTATAAGTAGAAGGAAAGAAATAAATATAGGAGTGTTGTACCTCAAATAAGAGACAAACACACACACATAAACACATATATATAGAGAGAGAAAGAAGACATAATAAGTAGAACGGAAAAAGTTAACAGTTAACCGGTTTTCATTAGAATGAACTAATACATATATATCATGTAAAATCACAATTTGTAACTGTCAACATCAAGGGCAAAGCCAAATCAAATTTCAGAGTATTCAAATAAATTAGTCAATGACACAAGCAAAAAATTGCTCATCAATGCATCAAGGAAAGCACTTATATCTCATCCAAAACATTCAGATATGCAAAGAACTCAAATCTTACAAGCACTATCATCACCAACAAATAAGAAGTTACACGATCAGGTTACAAACCTGTTCACACTTCCCCAATTTCTCCTTGTCACCAGTGTAACCCTAAACAATCATAATAGAAGAATCAAATAAAAAAAAATAAAAAGTAAGGGGAAAATGAAAAGTAAGAAAGTATTCAGATCAAATGCACACAGAATAGAACATTCTCAAATGAAAAACAAACAACTCATGGATAACAGAATATTAAAGAGAATGTCGCTTTATATTATAGCTTCACCTTAAGAAGTTCCATCTCTTCTTTAGTAGGACAAAATTTAATAAGATTTTCAACTTGATCAGCATCTAAAATTGATTCATCCATAGCTAGAGCTGCAGCCTGTGGAATTCAAGCAAAATTACTGTTATTCGGTTTAATTTAAAAATGAAACAACTGCAATATTTGAAGACCAATAGCAACAGCAGAGTTGACAAATCAATTATCCTATTGAGTACTAAAACTACATTTATTTATCATGTATGATAACATATCATTTATTTAAAGAAACAGTAGGGCTTTTAGAATAAGTAAAAAGCAGTAGTAGATGAAAAAGTATATCTAACACCTACAAAATAGGATTCATACAAATAACTCATTTTTCTTTTTGATAAGTAAATAACTGTCATTTACCTCATAAATTAAGGGCTAAACATTCATCCCCTCATAGATAAAATTGAAAATCAGGATTTAAGTGAAAATGTTTCGATTGAATGCATAAATTATTATCCTATATTGGTCCCACATATGCTTGATGCTGGGAGGGATAACATTTAGAATTATTCCGCACAACATGGCTGCTCGGAGACTTAACCCACGTTCTCACACTGCTACCACAAGCTTTTGCCATTGCACCAAACAACAGCCGTTGCAAAAGTTGATAAATTATGTATAAGAAATGTAGAATCGTAGAAGCTATTAAATTTTCAAACTCTAACTTAAATAATAATAATAATAAATAAATAAAATGTAACTGTGCCAAATTCAACAATGTAATTATATTTCTTTTTAACATATTCTCTTATCTTGAGTTTTTTTCATGTGGACCTTTTAGGTTCCAAGTTTCAACTTTGAAATTTTAAAATTTTAAGATTTCTCCTTTGTAGGTAAAATTTCCTTGTTGCTTCAAATACTAAAGAGATGTATATTAATTAGGCTTCCTCTAAATTCTAAGCACTCAAAAGAATGTTCTTATGTTTTAGGAAGCAAAATAGAGTCACTAGCATTTTCTTTGATCAAAGGATGTTTATGAAATATTTTTGAAAATAAAAAGTTAAAGTAATTTTTGATATATTTAAGAAGGTGAATATTGTACATATATCATTTACATGAAATCATAAATATTACGTTGCAACATATTAGGGATAGAAGTTGTTTCATATCATATCTATCATTTGTAAGGCATGGATAACTAATGTGAAATGGTAAAAGATACAACTCATTGTGTCTATTTAGGCCACAAAGTAGTAAAGCTTTTGAAAAGTTCCCTTCTCCAATTCTCATAGATCTTGGAGGGAAAGAGTTGAGGGTAGGAATGTGCTGGATCAATTCCAAATCTTCCCACGATCACCTTTAAAAATGAATGCCACTTCTTCCTTACAAGTTTAGCCTAAATGTAGTAGTGATTGAAGGCAACCTAAAACAAATAAGACTAAGGAGAATGTTCAGGTATCAATTATCATGAAGGTAACATCGTATTTGGTTTCTCCAAGCCCTTATATTTCAAAAATTATACTGAAGTAGAGGCTAGAGCTTTCTGACTAGGTTGATAAAGCACATAATCATTAATGTGGTGTATTATTAATGGAAGAAGGTAGTTTTAAAGTTATCCACTGAAGTTATCAAATGGATAAAAATGGGAAAAAGAAGGCTCTTAGAGATACTCTGTGGGTAATTGAAGTCAGATTAATCATAAAAAAAACCTCTTAATCATGAAATATTTTATTGCCAGCCGCCTCTTTCTTTTCTAAGCTTCAGATTGTGTACATTGACACTTTTATTCGGTTCATAGAGCCAACAGGTTTTTGCTTCTTCTTCTCTTTAATTAGTAGATTAATCTCATTTCTGATCCAAAAAGAATGGAATTATTAAAACTAAGAGAATGTTTTCATGATTTCTTTAATCATAAGCTCATGTAATTTAAAAAATGAAAGATGACAAAAGAGGTAAGTTTCTTTGTAGATAATTTGGCATAAAGGGCAGTTTTGTCAATTATGATGTGCTTTGCCTTGTTTACTTGGACAATGAAAAAGGGAGAAAAGGCGGTTTAGATCACTTTTCATGCTATCTCCCTGTCACCGGCTCACACATCCTAATGTCCAAACTCTCTTTCAATGATTTTTCTGAATACCTCAAACTTAAGGCTTTCATTATGATGAATGGAAAGAGATGGAGAAGAAATTTCAACTAAACCATCACTATTGCTATCAGCACATTCAACCAACATTGCCATGACCTTCCTATTTGTTTTGAATTTGAGTGATGGAATTGTATTTCTCAAGTTCGTTTTTAGAAATTTATGACTATAATTTTCATCATAAAATTTTATTTTTATTTGTTTGTGAATATGATCTTTTTTTCTGATAAGTGTTGTGAATATGATCTTATTAAGGGTAGCCGCATTGAAACATTAAGTTACTTCCATTCTTTTTGTTTTAGCAAGCTATTTTTCCTATACCTATCAAAAAGTTCTGGACTATGATTAACATTAATGAGTGCAGACCAGAAACATAATTAATTATTAAGTACATATTCCATCCTCCACTTCAACATGCAGGAGCCGCTACCTATTTTGAGTTTAGCCCTTACTAAGAAACATGCTTCAGACTACTAAAAGTGACAGCAAACATTCTTTTTTTAAAAAAAATGATGAATGTGAAGAGATAATGGATAAAGATTACACACTTGAAGATTCAAGTGGCACAATTGTGAATCACTTTGATCCAATGTTTTAGGAAGAAAATAACTCCTTGCATAAATCCAAAAACATGTTATCTACAAAGTCTCATGTTTTAAAATTTCCAATTTAATAATTAATCTTTACCTAAATATACGTTATTTATTTAATACATTTTACGTAAAGTTTTAAAGATGCATGTAGATTATATTATCCCAAACATTTTGTCATAACTCAAAATCTCCAATAATACGTACGAGTCATTCATGTAGATGGCAATACAACAAATACTTCCACTATATGCATATTGACAATTGCCAGAACCAATCTGGCCAGTTATGTAATCCATTTTTTTTTCACATGTGAAATAAGTGTCTTAATTCACAACTTCATTGTGAGATATTACGACTGAATTACTCTCCTTAAACTTGATAAGTTATGGTTAATTCGTGCCCCAAGTGTGAGTATTGTTGTGTTTAAATAATAGCTAAAGCCTTTAACTTAATAATAGACGGCAACTCCTTTTAGATGTTCGAAAAATATACAGAAGTCTAACATATACATTGATCTCATGTTCTGCAAGGGAGGAAACACTATGTCAAACACCTTGATCTGTGTCAAAGAAACTAGGATCTATGTGAACAAATCATGGAAAAAACCATTGAATTTATGTAGTTTGCTTAGACTAGCTTACCATCATATCAGGAAGAGGCATCTTAACTTTTGTGAGCATAATTTCAGTATTATTGGCCCTCCTGAGGTCGACCTACAACACATAAAAATGAGCATTAATTAGTAAGAGGGTAGAGAAGAGAGGAAAAGACATGATCAACAAATAATAGTTGCACATTGCAAAAGCTTCCAACAATACTTCAAGGAATGAATTCCAACATAAAATATTCTACCATCATCATTAGAAGCCATCATTGACAAAGAACAACACAAATACAAACCTATTAGTTAGGGAAGTGGAAGTGTAACAATTCTCTCCCTAACAGATCAGAGAAAGAAGAACTAATAAGCAGATTTTTTTTTCTGAAGTCCAATAATCATTGAAACTATCATGTATACTATCTTCATTCATTCTCATAACAAAACTAAAGAAGTTTAGTAGTAGCCATAGAAGTCCACTAATGTTTGCTTTCAAAGTTGCCAATATGCCATAGAATGAATAGGGAGGGATAGAAAAGAAAGAAAGAAAGAAAATGCATTATCAAAGATACACATTCTGATTAAAACTATATTGCTACTAGAAATTCTTTTTATAGAAGATGAACAGTCAACATCAGAATCCTCTTCTGCCACAAAACATGGAAAACTTGTAGAGTTTTTTCTGTTGTCTCATAGATAAGCAATATATAAGCCAGGTTTCCTATTTTAGGGCAAAAAAAAGTATAATAATGATCCTGTACCCAAACCAAGTAGCCAACAACCAATATGTTCATGTGTTAACAGATGCATTGAGCATCAGATACCAAACATGAAAGAATCAGCAGTAATGAAATCAATTCCACAAGACTACTTAGTTCATGTGTGAGCCATAGAATCTTCACTTGGTTAGCTGCTCTGAATGTCATAATATAAACATGTTTTTACACTTAAAAATATGCATCAGGAAAAATTAACACAAAAACCAAGTATGCATACTGTTATGTTGTGGCTCAAATTTTGACTCAGCCAGGGTTGTGTTGCGACCCGGTTTTGACCCAAAAAATGGGCTTTATGACTTGTTTTTCTCTTGCGGGTTTTGGATCCGGATTAAGACTCTCTTGTAACTCGATATACAAGGGCATCTAAGGGTTTGGAGTGACTAACGAGAGAAAACACTGAAAACGCAAAAAGAGAGTGAGAGAGCGAGAGCTAGGGTTTGGAGTTGATACTTGTAATCTCTTGATTTTCGCATAGTGAACTTTCGCCGGATATTCGTCGTGGACGTAGGCACATCGCCGAACCACGTAAATTCTTGTGTTCTGTGTGTTGTGCTTGTTTCGTTTTGTGTTGTGTCTCGTGATTGTACTTGGTTCGCGACAATTTTTCACAACAAATTGGTATCAGAGCTTTCAGTTCTAAGCTCGGATGTCAACCAAGTTTATGAAAATCGAGAAGTTTAACGACATGAACGACTTCAACCTATGGCGGGTTAAGATGCAGGCCCTGTTGGTTCAACGTGGGATATCCAAGGCGTTGAAGGGAAAGGATGCACTGCTAGAAAAGTGGAAGGACGATCAGAAAGATGAGATTATAGAGAAAGCACACAATGCGATTCTGTTGTGTTTGAGTAACGAGGTTTTGTGATAAGTTTCTGGAGAGACTACGGAGGATAGGCTGTGCAGCAAGTTGGAATCTCGTTATATAACAAAGTCTCTTGTAAATTGCTTGTACCTAAAGAAACGATTGTTCACTCTTTAGATGTAGGAAGGTTCGTCTCTGAAAGACCACCTTGACAAGGTTAATGTTGTCATCATAGATTTGAAGAATATTGATGTTAAAATAGAAAATGATGATCAGGCTATTATTCTGTTGTGTTCTTTACCACCCTTGTACGAGAACTTTGTCGATACGATGATGTATGGCAGAACTAATTTGTCCATGGAAGACGTGAAGGCATCTTTGAATTCTAAGGAGTTGCAGAGAAGGACATTTGAGGGTAATACAGAAAGTTCAGTAGAGGGCTTGGTTGTTAGAGGGAGAACGAATCAGAAGGGAGGGTCTAACAGTAGAGGTCGTTCTACGTCTAAGAACAAATCGAAGGTGTTGAAATGCTTCACCTATCATAAGGAAGGGCACTTCAGGAAAGACTGTCCAGAGCATATGAAGGGAAAGGGAAAATCCTCCGAAGCCACTGGGGTGGCTATTGTAGAGGGTAATGATTCAGATGGTGGTAGCGTTCTCGCAATTTCTGCCCGTGACTCTAGCGATGAGTGGATACTTAATTCGGGTTGCTCATATCACATTTGTCCTAACAGGGATTGATTTACCTCTTATCGTTCCATTAATGGAGGGGAAGTTCTAATGGGGAATAATGTGCCGTGCAAGGTTATAGGTATCGGTACAGTTCAAATCAAGATGTTTGACAGTATAGTGAGAACATTGACTGATGTCAGGCATGTTCCAGAACTGAAGAAGACTAGGTACGCTGGATTCTATCGACTACAGTTACAAGGCTGAAGGTGGAGTCATTAGGGTTTCAAAGGGTGCTCTTGTGGTGATGAAAGGACTGAAGCAACATGGTTTGTATGCTCTGCAGGGTAGCACATTTACAGGTTCTGCTACAGTATCGTCCTCAGATCTGTATTTAGATACTACCAGGTTGTGGCATATGCGGCTAGGGCATATGAGTGAGAGGGGGATGGATGTTCTGAGTAAGCAAAGTCTGCTTGGTGGTCAGAAAACCAGAAAGCTGGATTTCTGTGAGCATTGTGTCTTCGGGAAACAATGTAGAGTGAAGTTTAGTGCGGAAATTCACAAGACCAAGGGCACAGTGGATTATATCCATTCTGATCTTTGGGGACCTTCTCAGGTTAATTCACATGGTGGTGGTAGATATATGATGACATTGATTGATGATTTTTTTCGAAAAGTTTGGGTTTATATTCTAAAATACAAGAATGAGGCCTTTGTCACGTTTAGGCAGTGGAAGACCTTAATTGAAAAGCAGACTGAAAAACAGGTTAAACACTTGAGGACAGACAACGATTTGAAGTTTTGTAATGGAGAATTTAATGAATTTTGCAAGACTCACGGGATTGGAAGACATCACACAGTGAGGAAAACTTCACAGGAGAATGGAGTTGCAGAACGAATGAACAGAACACTATTGGAGAGAGCACAGTGTATGTTGTCTAATGCTGGGCTAGACAAAGTGTTCTGGGCTGAAGCTATTTTCACAGCTTGTTTCTTGGTGAACCGGTCTCCATTGACTGCTATCGACTGTAAGACTCCGAAGGAGGTATGGTCTGGTTCTCCTGCTAGTTACAGTAATATGAGAATATTTGGGTGTCCTGCGTATGCTCATGTCAATGAGGGGAAACTTGAACCAAGGGCTAAGAAGTGCATATTTCTTGGTTATGAGCCCAGTGTCAGGGGATACAGATTGTGGTACCCAGAAGCTTCGGGAAAGAAATTACTTGTTAACAGAGATGTGACCTTTCATGAGTCTGCGATTCTTACTCCGCAAAAGGAGGTAGTTGGTTCAGCTAGAGCTCAGGGTGTCAGTGAGCAGGTGGAGCTTATCAGAGGTTCAGTTAGAGAGTGTTCCTGATTAGTCGAATAATGATCAGGTGCAGTTTTAGGTTGAGGAAGAAGATGCACAGTTGCAGCGGTACAGTGTGGCTAGAGACAGACCGAGGAGGTAGATTAAGCCACCTCAAAAGTATGATTTTTCATATGTTGATTCAGTTGCTTATACACTTAGTGTGGCAGAGAGTATTGATGAGCAGGTACCGTGTACTTATGATGAGGCCATCACGGGTGGAGAGTCAGCACAGTGGTCTATTGCCATGAGTGAGGAGATTGAGTCTCTTCATAAGAACCAAACTTGGGAGCTAGTCAAGAAGCCTAAGGGCCAGAAGATTGTGGGCTGTAAATGAGTCTTCAAGAAGAAGGAAGGAACTCCAGGAGTGAAAGATGCGAGGCTCAAGGCACGCTTGGTGGCGAAAGGCTATACACAGAGGAAAAGGGTGGACTTCAATGAAGTTTTCTCTCCTGTTGTGAAACATAGCTCAATCCGAGTGTTACTTGCTATGGTTGCTCTGTATGACTTGGAGCTTGAGCAACTTGATGTCAAGACTGCGTTCTTGCATGAAGAGTTGGAAGAGCAAATTTATATGCATCGGCCTGAGGGGTTTGAGATTTAGGGAAAGGAAGACTACGTTTGCCTACTGAAGAAGTCTTTCTATGGGCTGAAGCAGTCTCCTAGACAGTGGTACAAGCGATTCGACACCTTTATGGTTGGGAGTGGCTACTATAGGAGTGAGTTCGACAGTTGTGTGTATCATAAGAGGCTCTTAGATGGTTTGTATTTGTACTTGTTGCTTTATGTTGATGACATGTTGATAGCTTGCAAAAACATGTCAGAAATCAACATGTTGAAGGCTCAGCTTAGTGGTGAATTTGAGATGAAGGATCTAGGTGTCGCGAAGAGGATTTTGGGTATGGAGATTTACAGAGATAGAGGAGCGGGCAGATTGTATTTGTCACAGAAGAAATACATTGAGAAGGTGTTGGAACGCTTCAGTATGCAAGCATCAAAGCCTATGAGTACTCCATCGGCAGCTCACGTCAAACTTTCGGTGGAATTGTCACCACAGACCGAGGAGGAGGTAGAGCATGTCTCGTGTCCCTTATGCTAGTGTAGTTGGTAACATCATGTATGATATGGTGTGCATTAGGCCAGACATTTCACATTCAATTAGTGTAGTGAGCAGATACATGGATAAACCTATAAATGGATATTGCGGTATTTGCGAGATATTGTAGATGTTGGATTAGTCTACAACAGAGGCAACAACACGTCTGGGAGTGTTGTTGGATATGTTGATTCGGATTATGTTGGAGATCTTGATAGGAGGAGGTCTTTGACAGGGTATGTCTTTACTCTTTGTGGGAGTGTGATCAGTTGGAATGCGAGTTTGCAGTCTACAGTTGTATTGTCTACTATAGAGGCTAAGTACATGGCTGCCATAGAGGCAGTGAATGAAGCTATATGGCTTAGAGGCTTGGTTAGTGATATGGGCTTGCAGCAGGATGATTTGACTGTATTTTGCGACAGTCAGAGTGTTATACATCTGACTAAAAATCAAATGTTCCATGAGAGGACCAAGCATATTGATGTCAGGTTGCACTTCATCAGAGATGTGATTGCACAGGGTGCTATTGCAGTGAGGAAGATTGAGACAACAGAGAATCCAACAGATAGAATGACTAAGGTCATTCCTACTATCCAGTTCATTCACTTTCTAGGCTTGATTGGTGTTTAAAGTTGTTGAGGCCCTTAGGGGCATGCGAATGAGGCGAAAGGACTAGCTGGGATTGCGGAGCTTGGCGAAATTCGAGCGAAGGTGGAGATTTGTTATGTTGCAGCCTGAATTTTGTCTCAGCCCGGGTCGCATTGCGTGCCGATTTTGACCCGAAAAATGGGCTTTATGACCCGTTTTTCGCTTGTGGGTTTTGGATCCGGATTAGGAACCTCTTGTAACCCAATATCTAAGGGCATTTAAGGGTTTGGAGTGACTAACGAAAGAAAATACTGAAAACGCAGAAAGAGAGTGAGAGAGCGAGAGCTAGGGTTTGCGGTTGAAACTTATAATCTCCTGATTTTCGCCTAGTGAACTTTCGCCGGATCTTCGTTGTGGACGTAGGCACATCACCAAACCACGTAAATTATCGTGTTCTGTGTGTTATGCTTTTTTTGTTTTGTGTCGTGTTTCGTGAGTATGCTTGGTTCGCGGCAATTTTTCACAACATATACTTTTGCCCTCTCCCCTCTCCCTACTCTCCTTAAAAACAAAATGAATATCTCCCATTGAAAATGAAAACTCATATCCAATGAAACTTAGCTTCACCTCCCCCAAATTACAGAGGATGCACTACATACAGTATACATTTTGCAGGATTTGACTAAAACGCCACTTCTCATGTTTACAAACATTTAAGGCCAATGGTATACATGTCAAATTTCAAAAGTGAGTATGGCATGAACAGGGGAAGAAAGAATTTATTTCCCTAGTTTGGCACCAATTCATTTTGGTGCAAGCCTCTTGACATGACTGTGTCAGAATTCTATCTGTGCATTTCACCTTACCTAAAGACTAGGCAGGGTTGCTACTTGCTAGCTTATATTTGTCTATTATACTAGCGTATTGTCTGTACCTACAGCACTATAAAAAAAATGGTTGGACTAAATCATTTTAGGGGTGTGAGGGTAGGTAGATATGTATGTGAATTTAGGTGTGAATGTAGTAGGTGAATCGTGACCGTTAGATCGACGATAGAGAGAGTTTTTAGACCGTAGATGGGTATAAATATTTTGAACCATAAGATTGGTTTTTTAAGCAATTTTGACCGTTAGATTGTGATTTTTTTTTTGGAGGGAGATTCAAACACAATACTTAAATGTAATATAGATTATTATACCACTTGTCTTCGTTTGACTAATATTAGTTGCATGTGTGCATGTGTGTGTGATGAGAGAGAGAGAGAGAGAGAGAGAGAGGAGAGAGTATTGCATGTATAGAAGTTAGGTCACAAAGCATGAGATTTTAAAATTGAATCACAAGAATCAAGTAAAAGAGTAACTCAAAAGCAACATACAACCCAATCACCCAAGGGAGGATCATCATGGTATTGCTAGGATTTTTTTCCAAAAAGCAGAAGTATCATCTCTCAGAGAACTGATAGCTTCCAGAAAATAATTTTTCTAGGAAAAAGAATTACATATTACATTACCAGGTGGACTCTGTCAGTTTTAGATCCAGCAGACTTCCCCCGGTCTCCAGATTTACCTCCTGAGCTCGGCTTTGGGACTGTGGCAGAGAAAAGAGTTTCAAGTTCTGACACATCAAATTCTGCCGCACTAGGATTAGAGGATACAACATCAGTGATCTATTAAGGGGTAATATGAAAAGGTGGAAAAACACACAATCATAGTTCAAATAGAATGACTTAGAACTATATGTATGTCTACATGTCTCCGTCTCTCTGCAAAGAAAATGCATGCTGAGGCAACCGAGTTATGGACTAAATGCCAGTGAACACATTATTGAACAGCAACTAAATAGTTTCTGGAAGTATAGAAAAAGTAATCATGGTAGGAAGACAACAACTTGTCACAGTAAACTAGAAAATTGAATCAGTAAGAAAAGTTGCAATACATGTGAGGCTCTCCATGTCTTTGCAATTCTTCCCATAAGCTTCCTTGCAATGCCCTGGTTACCTTGCTCCAATGCAGTGGCTTTAAAGTAGATCTTCGAGGCCCTGAAGCAGGTGACATCCCTGCCGGACGTGAAATCCCACGCCCTCTTCCTGAAGACAAGCCTCTCGCATCTGCTGCTGGTCCTTTGGCACCAAAAACTGGAGGCGGTGGAGGTGCACCACCTGGAGGCCTGGGTGCTCCAGGAGGTGGAGGAGGGCCAGGCGGCCGAGCTCCAGGAGGTGGTGGTGGAGGTGGGCCTCCAATTGAAGGAGGTGGCGGCGGAGGTGGGGCCCCACGAATTGAGGGTGGTGGAGGTGGCGCTACATGCATCGGAGGAGGTGGGGGAGGTGGGGCTCCACCTATCGGAGGAGGTGGGGGAGGCGGGGCTCCATGTGTCGGAGGAGGTGGGGGAGGCGGGGCTCCACGTGTCGGAGGAGCTGGGGGAGGCGGAGCTCCATGTGTCGGAGGAGGTGGCGCAGGTGGGGCTCCAGATAGAAGAGGTGGGGGTGGGGGAGGAGGGGGTGGAGTGCAATGTGGAAGGGGAGAAGGAACTCCATGCATGGTAGGATGTGATTGGGAAGGAGGTGGAGGAGGAGGTGGAGGGGGAGTAGAAACTCCAACTCCAGCAGGTTTTGATATAGCAGATGCATACACAAGAGGAGGGGGTGGAGAGCCTGATACCATCACAGGAACAGTTGCAGAAGTCCCAACTTTCCAAGGGGGTGGGGGAGGAGGGGGTGGAGTGCCATGTGGAAGGGGAGGAGGAACTCCATGCATGGTAGGATGTGATTGTGAAGGAGGTCGAGGGGGAGGGGGAGGTGGAGGTGGAGTAGAAACTCCAACTCCAGCAGGTTTTGATATAGTGGATGCATACACAAGAGGAGGGGGTGGTGGCGGAGGAGGTGGAGAGCCTGATACCATCACAGGAACAGTTGCAGAAGTCCCAACTTTCCAAGGGGGTGGTGGAGGCGGAGGAAGAACCTTTCCAAAATTCTGCATACTGCATGGAGTAGGATGTGACGGGGGATGGTTTCCTTGAGAATTTGCCATTGAGCTCGCAGGTAAAGGAGGTGGAGGTGGAGGCGGTGGCGGTGGTAAAAAAGTAGCAAAAACTGCACTTTGTCCACTAGGTGGAGGTGGAGGTGGAGGAGGAGGAGACAAACTTGTTTCTTCTACCTGCACAGTTGGGTCAGGTGGCAGAGAAGGTTTGGAGGTAAAAGTACACAAGAAAGAGCTAGAAGAAGGAGGTGGAGGCGGATGTATTAAAGGTCGGGATGCCTGAGTTTCTACATCATGCAGAATTGTCGCATGATTTTGCAGGGAAAAAGAATTTGAAGACTTGTTAAAAGATGGAAGAGGAGGAGGAGGGACAACTTTACATGGGCCAGTATATGGTGCTGGTGAAGTCGAAGAGGGAGTGCAAGTCCCTTGAAGTCGTTGTTCATCTAAAGATGATGTAAAAGAAGAGTGTTTCATTGGTGCAACCTCTGCACTCTTTGTCAGATCAACTTCATGACTTATAGGTTCAGGGATGTAATTAGTTGGAACCACGGGTCCAGGAGCATTAGCAGGACGCTTTAATTTTCCATCCTCATGAAAATCCTTTACAAGGGTTTGTGCAGCAGGTGCACTGTTATATCTTGACAGAGGATATGATACATGCATTGAATCAGTGTGAGAGCCTTTGTTAGGAGGGATACGCTGAGAATCTGTATTTGGCTTTGACTGTCTTTCAACAGTATCCCGAGGTTCTTGCTGCTTAATATTTTGATTTGCATCAACTGAATCTGCAGCTGGTTCTGTGCTCAAGCTCAACTTCTGCTGTGAACCCTGCCTTTTTAAGTTCTTCTGCAAATCATTTTCTTCTCTATCTTGGTTATTCTTCATCTCTTCTGACTTGCCACAGACATGTGCAGCTATTACCTTGGTTTCTATATTGCTGGGCACATCAGCAACCACTATTTTAGAGTCTAACTCATGACCCCTATCATCTAAGGCAATGGCTTTTACTGCATGAAAGTTAGAATCTATCTTCCTGTCCTGTTTGTGATTCCCATCATCAGACGCACAGTCTTGAAATGCATGAGTTTCCATTTCCTCCTTCCAAACCACTTTGTGATTCTCTTCATCTAGCATACTGTCTTGAACTATATCAGTATTTAAGCCCCCTTTTCCCTCACGTCCATCTACCACATTGCTGAAGATCTCTTCAACCTCAAAGAACTCTTCAGGTGACGCACTTTCCGCCTCATTCTCATCTTCACTTGCTACTTCTGTGGTGATAATAGATGGAACAGCATCAGCATCCGAAAAGAGTACCTGATACAGATATGAGTATGCATTCAACTCCTACGGCTTCAGGCAAAGGACATTTCATACAAATAAAACAATACCTACCTCTGCTTTGAAGTCTTTTGGAAATTGGTCCCTTGCATCCCACAAGACATCAACTTCGTCACGGTTCAACATCAACACATTTGATCTGACAAATGCTGTGTGGAACATAACTCTGAACATCATTTCCTCCTTTTCTAGGTCATCATCCAAATGGATGCACTCCAGAACAACATCTCCTTGGATACGACGATGAATATCTAGTTTAATCAGTGCACACTGTTCCTGCAGTTAGAAATTAGAAGTCACAGAAAAAATTCAAATCCTGGTTGATTCATCTTTAAGCTTCAGGAGTATAAATTTGAAATTACCTTTCGGTAGTGGCGAGGATGTTTTTTCATCTTTGAGGTTGAAAACAAAAGCTTAGAACTTCTATTGGCTGTTGCTGAAGAAGGGTCCTGACCATAAACGCGAACTACAGGTCGACAACCCTTTCCCCCATCAAACAATGGAAGGACTCTGAGTATGATACAGTCCAAAGCTAGGGGTGTATCTGATGGTGGCCAATCTGAACCCAAAGAATTCCTTCTGGAAATGTACTGAAGATATCTCACCTGGGAAGGCTGTGGATTTAAAGGACATAAAAGATAAAGAAGTTCCCTAGGAGCTTGCTTGTATACCATTTCAATAGTTTTCTGTTCACCATTGTACTGTTTTCGGTATAACAGAAGGCCTGCAAGCATGAATGCAAGCACAGGCCATCCTCCCTTTTCACAATGCATCAGCAGCACATTTTGTTGACCCTGCAATGATGACCAGCTCTCACTGGATCGCAGGAAGTGGTGGATCATCTCCAATGGTAACAAAGGACATCCCTCATATTGCCGAGGGTATTCCATCACTGTCATGTCATACTGAGATAATATGTCTGAAAGTTGGCTCTTCCGCTCCCCTTCTCTAAAGTTAAAAACCATGAAAGAAGCATCGGGATAGTGATCTTGTAGCTGAGCTACGATGCCATTCATGTACATTTTGTACTCATCTTCTTCCAATACGTCAGTGGAGAAGCAACAATCAAACACTGCAAGTGAAGAAAAATGAATAGGGTTACAAAGTTCATAGGGCCACAACATTATAAACTGTCACCCTCACAAGAATGGGGGAAAATAAGAGTAAGAAAAGTCTGAACTTCCGAAGTGCAAAATAACTTCAAATGAAAATACAACAATATTTCACAGTGAAGTAAAAAAATAATATCAAGGAAATGCAACTCACACAACATAACTACTGCTAATAGTTTTACCACGACCGATTACTGCTCTAACAACACAAATATAATAATATATAATATAAAATTCTTCCTATTTTTCCCACCCTTGAAATTCCAATCTCTTGGATAAGAATGTGGCATATTAATGAATTTGTGGTGCAAGGAGGTTCCAAAAATTACTCGCTGCCGCATGTACATTCGACAGTGAAAAGTGTGAAAAGAAGTATGTTGGTGAACTAGACAATGAAGAGTGCGAAGGAAGAAATGCGGTTGCACTATGTAATATGTATACAGTCAAAATGTCTCGAACATATTTAATTCCTCAATTTCTGGTAGTTTCAATAATCTGCTTGCCTAATTAGCAAGCACTAAAACATTGTAACCTTAGATCATAATTAACATTGCACCCCAAACAGAGAGAGAGGTTCCAGCTTCTTAACACTATCATGGAAAAACAGAGAAGTGTAAGAGTTTCAAAACAGTGATTAAAATCAATACCCAACGATACAATGGCTCTAGCTAAGGCTGCCAACGGTTTAGTTAAGACAGAGGAAACTGCAATCGGCCATTAACATATTGATCAATACGTCAATTTACAAAATCATCAATGCATCATCATAAAATGAAACAAAAAAAAAAAAACATAACAATCAAGTAAACTTATTCTTAGATGCACAGAAGTTCATATAATCAAGCAATTTACGCAACATTCTGACCCAAATGACATAAAATTTTAAGTTTTGCAATTGCGTGTCCGTTCTCTGTGGAATTCGAAAATGACGAAATTTGCAATTTAAACAGAGCAAAAGTGAGCAAAGGAAGATACCGTAGACTCTCTCGGAGATCTCTAGAAGTCGATCCGGCGGCTTCCGATAAAAGAACCTTCTGAACAGCGCCATCTAATGGCGCTGTTGCTCCCCCAATCGGATCCAAAACGTTGGTTCAAGAAACCACCCTCCAGATTGAATTGCTCCAATTCACAGCAGATCTCGTAAAAAGCGCCAATTCAATTACATAAATAATTCATCAATTTACAATCACATTATTAAGAGAGAGAGAATTATATCGACGTAGACAGAATTCGTATCAGAATTGCATATGGCAATGTGATCCAATGCAATAAAGGAAATTGAAAGAAACAGAATTTGAAAGAGAGAGTCAGCGGAGAAATTGTAATTCAGAATTGAGAGAGTAGAGGAAGTGACAGTAGCGATCGAATGTTAGGGTTTGCAGAAGATTGTTAAATGAATGGGGGAAAATGATTATTCCATTGTATTAGCAATCACGTGGAGATAGAGATAGGTGACTGAAAAGGTAAATCCACTTAGACCCAGCCTCTGCAACTTGACCGTGACAGACAGAAATTAACGGATATATAAGAGAGAGAGTTGATAGTGCGCAGAGGTTTGGACAAGAGAGAGAGACGATGCCTAGCAAAAGGTGCATGAGATGTGTTGGGAGCTGGGACCTCCTCCCCTCTCTCTCTCTCTAAAATCTCTCAAATTGTAGAGAGAGAATAGGGGAGAGAGAAACTTACAATTGTCAAACGTCTTAATTTTTACATACTTTTTTTTTCTTTTTTCATGTTTTGTTGGATTATGAGAATATTTTTGAATCTATATTTAGAAACACTTGTTCTTCAAAAATATAAAAAGGGACTTTATATGTATATATATATATATATATGTATGCATGTTCAAACATACTATGTTAAAAGGGTTTTTTGTTTTTTTTTCTTTATGATGAAAAATATAGAACTCAGACGAGTTGCTCAAAATCCGGTGTTCCTGGCAAAATCTCAATTTCAGGAACTTAAAGAGCATTAAATTTCACATTTTCTTCGTTCTTTTATGTGATTAAGTAAATAAACTTATGCATGTAAACCTCTTTTTCGTGGTTGGGTCAGGTGGGTTTTTTAATTGTTTAAGCTCCTTAAACTTGAGTACTAGAAAAAAAAAATTCTTTAATTCGTTGTTATTATTAAAGAATTATATTTCTAAAAGCAATTATTTGTCTTTTCACCATACAAGTACAGCCAACACTAAGGCCAATAATTGTTTTTTTAAATGCATTGGTTGTTCTTCTTTACTCTTTAAAGTCCAACACTTTACTTTCTATAAAATAGTTGGCCTTGTTTTTAATTTTTTTCATTTAATTTATATATTATTTTTATACTATACCATCTATTTGTGAGTAGAAACAGAGCAGATGAAAATATCAGGTCACTAATATGTTAAACCAATAAAAATATTTCTTCTTTAATAAAATTACTCTTTAATATATTCAAATAATGTATTTTTATTGATCGGACATACCAATAATGTGATATGTCTCGCTTACTAAACATCTACTCATATTTTGATTAATCTGATTCAATTTTACTAATTATATCGCAAACTATCTCATTGAATGATTATTTTAGAAATCCTTTGTTTGTGAAGTATGATTATTATATTTATATTTGACTCTTTATTTAATTCGTATTACATATATTTAGTTTTAGGCCAACTAAATTTTACACTTTTTGGTTCTAATTATTTCATCATCACATGCATCATTGTCTTATTTCTATATAAATGAAGTTAGTCAAATAAATATATTTCTCCATTCATTTTATTATAAATCATCTCACTTTTAATATATTTTTGTATTTATTAAATTATAGAGTTAGTGTGTGAGAGCGAAACATAAAAAGCGAAAAATTTTATTTTATACACGAAAGTACGCAAGAAGGACCCGACCCTTGTAGAGAATTATGTGACTTACAATTTACGTGTGAACCAAAGCAGTTGCATTGTATTGAAAGAAATGTCATCCACACGTTAGGTAGGCCATAATTAAATCTGAATCCACGTGGCTTGCTTTCATGAAGTTTGGATCCTTTATCAACATGTAAGCAACGTTAAATGTAATCATTGATCCCGTCACGTGCATGTCATGTGCGACATCGCATACTTGGAACAAATATCATTAATCTAATTGGGGGATAAGATAATGATGAAAATCTTAGGGTATATTTCAAAGTGACAAATTTGTAATCCTTGATATTAGAAAAGAGTTCGAAGTGAGGGTGTCTCGTGTCATCATCACGTGTTTGTTAGAATAATTATTGCATGACAATTTATTAGGCAAACCACTTTATGGTAAGAGTATTACTACTTTTGCACCAAACAGGTGCATTGATTTTTGAGAATCAAATTTTTCGGTCTTCCAATGCACTACACTGAAGTGGAGCAAATAGCACCGCTGATAATTACTTTTACACCAAACAGGTGCATTGAAAAAGAGGATCAAATCTCTCACGGTCTAGAAAGCACGGACACTTTGTATAGGGGTGTCGTGTCCGTGTCGGATACTCGGACACTCCTCGGACACGTGTCGGACACTCCGTAGAAGTGTCCTGGAATTTTTTTTTTTAGGACACGGCAAGGACACGTGGGGGACACGGCAAGGACACGCGGGGGACACGGCGGGGTACATTTTGTAATTTTTAAAAGTGCAAAAAAACCCCTGAACTTTTGCAAAGTTACAAAAAGACCCCTTTTGAACTATTTTTTTTAACATTTCAGCCCCTCATCTTCTAAAAATTGACATATTGACCCCTTGAAATAACTATAATGACATATATCATTTAATATGACTATTATGCCCTTTTCTATATAAATATAGTATTTTCTAAAATAAAAAATTTTAAAAATAAAAAATAGTTAGATAAAATTCCTAAATAATAAATTTAGAAACAAAAAAAAATAAAAAAGCCAATATAATGAACATCCTTTTTGAAAATACATTAATTACTTGATAATAAATTGAAGTATTTGTATGATTTATTATTTTTTTATTGTTAAATTTATGGTATTGTGGATATTGGTTAACTTGTTGAATATATATTAATATATTATTTCATAGCCGTGTCCCCGCCGTGTCGTGTCCTGTTTTTTTGAAATTTGCCGTGTCGCCGTGTCCGTGTCGTGTCGTACCCGTGTCCCGTGTCCGTGTCCGTGTTTCTTAGCTCACGGTCCTCCGCACACTGAAGTAGACAAAATAGACTGCTAAAGGCAAATTTAACTTTTTAATATTGCAATATATATATATATATATATAACAGTGTTAAGTATTTTTATTTATATATATATTTTTTAAATAAAGAAATAAGATTTTTTCTATCCGTATCCATTTTAATATTGCAATATATATACTACTTATTAAAGTGTTCAGTATTTTTTATTTTTATATACATTTTATATATTTTTTAAAATAAAGAAATAAGATTTTTTCTATTAATATACACACCGTTAGGCACTGTGACACATATTCATAATATAATTAGGTTTTTATATAGAGTTATTTTTTAATAGGTAATTTTTGGAGGACAAGTTGTTTTGAGGGCTTTAAGAAATTGTAATTCTTGTGCACAAATAGGTTTGGAGACTTTAGGTGGGGTTAAATGGAAAGGTAGAGAGAGAGGAAAGATGTAATATTGTGTTTGATACGCGGTAATAGAATGGAATGTAGCTGGGAATGAAATGAGAATTTTCTATTGTTTGGATGTGAATATCAAATGTGGTATGAATGAAATAAATTTTAAATCAAATTGTCCAAAATACCACTCCTATTGACAAATAAATTAAACTAACAAAGGTGTGGTGGTGGTGGTGGTGGTGTTGGAGGAAAGTGATGATGTGGGGGTGGGGGTGGCAGCGGTGGAGGAAGGTGGCGATGTGGAGGTGGTGTGGTGGTGGCAGTTGAGGTAATGATGGAGGAAGGTGGGGAAGTGGAGGTAGCGGTGGTGGTGGATGAATGTGGAGTTATGGAGGTGGTGTGATGGTGGAGATGGTAGTAGTGGAGGAAGGTGGCGATGTGGAGATGGGGGTGGAGGAAAATGGCGATGTGGTGGTGAGGGTGGTGGTGGAAGGGGTGGCGATGGTGTGGTGGTGGAGATAGTGCATAGCAGTGGTGGTGATGGGGTAACCCTTGTGCACAGATATGATGTCGGCGGATGCGAGAGACACTGGGCGAGCTACCACACTAGCAGGCTACAGGGTGCTCAATCACACATCGCCTGGGTGTGAAAAAGGGGATATGCTTATATGTAATGTGTTCTCTCCAAATGGTATAAGGTCTTTTGGGTAAAATCCAAAAACAAAACTGTGTGGGCTTAGGCCCAAAACGAACAATATCATACCATCAGGTGAGGCAGACCGTTACAAATTGTATCAGAGCTAGACCCAACCAAAAGTGTGCCGACGGGGATGTCGGGCCTTCTAGGGGGTGAATTGTGGTGACCCTTATGGGAGGGTGCGAGAGACATTAGGCAAGCTACCATACTGGCATGTTATAGGGTGTTCAATCCTACATCGCCTAGGTGTGGAGAAAGAGATGTGTTTATATGTAGTGTGTTCTCTCCAAATGGTATAAGGCCTTTGGGGGTAAAATCCAAGAACAAAATCGTGCAGGCTTAGACCCAAAGAGAATAATATCATACCATTAGGTGGAGCAGGCCATTACAGGCGATGTGAAAGTGGTGTGGTGATGAAGGAAGGTGGTGATGTGGAAGTGGTGGCGGTGGTGGTGATCAGCGTTGAATGTTACGCATTCTAACCTCTTAATTTGCATATTTTATTCTCTTAGTGATAGATTATTTGTGATTTTACTCTATTTTATTATTTTTTGTATTTTCAGGGCCTTAATAATTATATCAGTTAAATCATGATTTTTGGGCTTTTAAAAATGACAATCAAGAGGGTTATATGAAGCCTACAACAAGTGAATCAATTCAATTTCATATTTCAACTCAAAACAGCCCAAGAAAGAGACCCAAGAGAATTATAATTGCTTAAGACTATTTCGGGCTGAAATTTAATTTTGCGTGTAACACAGTTTTAATTATATTTTTGGAAAATGGCTCATAGCTCTTATTTTCAAGCGTTAAAACGGCTCAATTCTCAAATAGGTTGAACTAAATTCGATTATGAACATTTTTGTATTTTACGTAAATTTCATAAATTAGACTTCTGGTGCATCAAACTTTGGACCAAAAGTCAGCAGGAAAACCTATCTGATTAAGGCTTGCTGAAAAATCCTAATTATCTCCTAATTAGGTGGGGACACTTCATATTCTCTTGACTATTAAAAGTGACAAATTGGGGCTATTTGGAGGGGGCTTCGCAGTAACTTTGAAGAGCTTTTGAAGTGGAGAATCATTGGAGAACAAGACATAGCAATACTTCTATGGAAATAATGCCTTCACCGTTGAAGCATCTTCTTTTACCATAAGCAGCTAGTTCATCCACTAGGGTTTTGATGTAACCCTAACTAAGCATCAATGTTTGATTGTTCTAACTATTGTGGATTTTTAATTGATACACTTAGCCACGATCAATTTTTGGCACCGTTGATGGGGACTGTCTATTTCGATTGTTTGGATCTTTAGAATTAGTTCTAGTTGGATTTTTAGTTTAGAAATTTTTTTATTTTATTTTTTATTATTATTATTTTTAATTTTATTTTTGTTTTCTTTTGAGGTACTTCAATCATCATACCATTGAGCAAGAGGAAGAGATTATTGACGACATGGTTGCTATGCATGATAACAATGATGACAACAATATTGTGCATAAGGCTGTTGTGGAGAGGTCGAGATTACTCAGAGATTCCTATGTCCTGGAGACATACAATTCGCCAGCTAGTTTTTAATTACCAGATGTCACTGCACAGAACTACGAGATCAAGTCTAGCATTATTCAGATGCTACCATCATATTTTAGGCTAACTTATGAGGATCCGTACAAGCACTCGGATGATTTCAGAGAAATTTGCTTATTAACAAAAATTCATAACTTCTCAGAAAATGCTTTTCGAATGCGACTCTTTCCATTCTCTTTGAAGGAGAAGGCCAAGTATTGGTTCAGATCTCTGTCGGCGAGCTCTAACACTACATGGACTCAAATGCTACATGAGTTATTGAAAAAAAAAATTTTGATAGGGAGGACCTATCAATTCGGATGAGCTATCACTGTTTTCTCTCAATTTGAGGGGAAACAATTCTATGAGACATGAGAAAGATTCAAGGACCTTCTTAGGAAGTCTCCTCATCACCAAGTTCCAAAGTGACAATTAGTGCAGTGTTTCTATGAGGGGTTGGCAGAAGGTAACAGAAAGATGGTGGATGCATCATGTAAGGGTACTTTAATGTTAAAAAGTGAAGATGAAGCATGAACTTTGTTAGAGAACCTCACTGACAATTCTTTACAACACGTGTCTTCATCTCGTTCGAGCAGACCATCTAATACAATGAGGACAAATGGTATTTTTGAGATTGGTTCTGCAGATGCTATGTCTACCATTGTGGATGTTGTGGCATAGAGAGTGGTGCAGCTGATCAAGTTCCTAATCTATCTTCAGCAAATCATCTTACTTTTCAGCCTCAGAACAATGTGCCTCCACAACCATATCAAGCACAAGTTCCTATGCCACCGAATAATTCAACTCTTGAAGATAAAGTGATGGCTGCCCTAGCTAAACTCGAGAAACTTGATTCAAAACTCGAGAAACTTGATTCTATTTTTGAAACCTTCCAAGCTACTTTACAACTGGTTCACTCTCATTCTCAGTCGATTGCCAAACTGGAATCTTAGTTTGGACAACTTGACAATGCATTGAGTAAGAGAGAAAAGGGGAAGTTTCTAATCTAATAGGGATGTATGCTTCTTCAAGTAACCCACATCATGAACAGGTTCAAGCTATCACCACTTTGAGAAATGAAAGAGTAATTGACAACGAGGTGGGGGAAAATAAGAAAGATGATGAAGAGGTGACAAAGAGTCCAGGTGCTAAAATTTCTTATGAGCCTAAGGTGAAATTGAATATTTTTAATGCCATTCAACATCCTCCACACCAAAGTGATGTTTTCTTCATAGATAATATTGATGATTGTGTGAAAGAAATTGCTCTGGTTGCTCTATCTCAAGATGTTGAGAAGTCCATTGCGGGGGTGAATGATATGCTTGATGTAATGGCCATGAAAGATAAGCCACCTTGGAGGATTCCGATTGAGTCATTTCTCCTTCTTTCTAGCACTCTTTCGATGTCATCATTGGAGTCTACTCTACGGGTAGAATTGAATCATCTTCCGTCAAGGCTAAGAGATGTGTTTTTAGAAGCCAATGAGACCCTTCCGGTTACTTTGAGTTTGGCACAAGGATGTAAGGATCATAGAGGGGGGACGAGTTAAATCTCCTCAAGAGATGGAAAGGGTCCCATGAAATCAATTCCCCAAACTTTAAAAATTTTCAACCACCAGAATGGGGCTCATTGGCATCATATCCTGTCTTGACATCTAACCCAATCTTTGACATCGATCACAAATTTTACAGAAAATATAGGCATCATGAAACAGAGAAGGCCAGAAGAATCCACATTGAAGTACCTTCGATGCTGTCTTTCTTGCACTAAAACGAATGGCAGAACCCGAGAACATCTTAAAACTCATGGTTTGGGATACACCGCCGAATAATCTGATCTGGACAATATTTAAATAATTCTGGATCCTCCCAAAAGTAATGATGAACTTTAGAGAAGAATCTGTCACTCTTTCGCTTGGTCCAGCCTTGTGGCACTTTTCCCATGGCCAAATAATTCACGATATTTGCATACCATGGTATAGAGTTGTTGGATACCCCAAACAATTGCTCACCCCAAAGTGATTTGGGTGGTGCAGCACATACAGAATTTACCACAATAGTAGAAAATAATCTTTTAGCACATTCTCTTCCTTCTGTTTTTCTTGAACCTCTATTTCATCTGTAGGCTCAGGCACATCCGCATAATCTATGAAGAAGACATTACTCTGATCTGGAGGGTTCTCAACAGCATTGAAAATATTAAGCTTCACCTTCATGTTGCTAAATGAAATATCTATGATCCCCAACCTACAATTTATGCACGCATCGGCAGTAGCTAAGAAAGGTCGACCAAGGATGACTAGAATGTGCCTCCTTGGGTCATGAACTAGCTCAGTGTCAAGTACAATAAAATGAACAGGAAAGTAGAACTTGTCCACTTTAATGAGCACATCTTCAATGATCCCATGGGGTTGCTTTGTTGATCTATCTGCAAATTATAACACCACCGAGGTAGGCTTCAATTCTCCCAAGCCCAATTGTAAGTAAACTGAATAGGGTAGCAAATTCACACTTGCACCCAAATCAAGAATAGTTTTATCAACATATTGCTCCCCAATAATGCATGAGATAGTTGGAGCACCAAGATCTTTGTACTTGGGAGGAGTGCACTGCTGAATTATAGAACTCACTTGTTGTGGCAGCATCACTTTCTTTGACACATGACTTTTAGAACGCCTCTTCTAAGTACACAAGTCATTCAAAAATTTAGCATAAGGAGGAATTTGCTTGATGGCATTAAGGAGTGACAAATTAATCTTCACTTATCGAAACACTTCCATTATGTCATGCAGCTTGTCCTCTTGATTTCCTAATTTAGATGTTTCAAGGAAACGTTGTGGGAAAAGAGCCTTCAGTTGAAAAGAATTTTCAGCACTTGGACTTGTGGTCACCTTCTCTTCTTCTTTCTTTTCCCCCACCTTGTTATCAATTATTTTCCCACTCATCAAAGTGGTAATAGCTTGAACTTGCTCATGGTGTGGGTTATTTGTGGAAGCTTGCATCCCTCTTGGATTAGTACCTGGTTGACTAGGGAGCTTCCCTTCTTCTATTCTACTTAATGAATTAGCAAGCTGTCCAAACTGAGATTCCAGTTTGGCAATAGATTGAAAATGAGATTGTACTAGCTGAACTGTAGATTATATTGTTGCTGCAATAGCTTACACTGTCTCTATAATGGAATCGAGCTTATCAAATTTTCCTAAAGCGAGTGTCAGCTTGTCTTCAATAGCAGAAATTCTTTGTCCCATAGGAACTTGTGTTTGATATTACTGTTGAGATACAAAATTCCTAGGTTTATATGATGGTTGCATTGCTGCCCCTTGGTTACTGTAAGAAAAATCAGGATGATTCCTCCATGTAGGATTATAAGTATTACCTCGTGGATGATTCATTGGTCCAGTGAATGTAGCTTGGACTTGCTCATGTTGAACCTTATAAAATTCTCCAATTGAAGGAAAATTGTTCACATTATGCATAAGATTAGAGCAAAATTCACAAGGGCCTAACAATGAAGGATTTGAAGTAAAATGAGCTTGATTGACAGCCATAATTATTGCTACCTTTTGTGCAATTAAATCAATGTCAGTTGGCATAGCTTCTGAAGCACCAACCTCAAAAATCCCATCAGTCTTCCTTCTTGTGGCAGGTCTGCTAGAATGAGTAGAGGATACATGTTGTAAAGAGTTGTCACTAAGATTTTCAAATAAGGTCCATGCCTCTCTTCACTCTTCAACATAAAAGTACCTCCACAAGACGCATCAACCATCTATCTGTTGGCTTCTGTCAGCCCTTCATGGAAACTTTGTACTAATTGCCACGTAGGAACTTGATGATGAGGACACTTCCGAAGAAGGTCCTTGAATCTTTCCCATGTCTCATAAAATTATTCCCCATCATGTTGGGAGAAACCAGTGATAGCACGTCTGAACTGATTGGTCTTCCCTATCGAAAAATACTTCTTGAGAAACTCGTGTTGCATCTGAGTCTAAGTCGTGATAGAACCTGCCGGTAGAGAATTGAACCAATACTTTGCTTTATCTTTCAGGGAGAATGGAAAAAGTCTCATTCTGAAAGTATCTTCAGAGAAGTTATGAATTTTTGGTAGTTGAGCACACTTCAATGAATTCATCTAGATGCTTGTAAGGGTCTTCTTGAGTCAGCCCAAAATAGGATGGTAGCATCTGAATAATGCTAGACTTGATCTCATAATTATGTGCTGTAACATTAGGCAGTTGAAAATCGGCTAGTGAAGTGTATGTCTCGGGAACATAGTAGTCCCTAAGCAATCTAGCTCTTTCTCCAGCAACATTAGGAACATGATTGTTATTCCTTTCTTTCGCCATGTCTTCAATGAATTCTTCCTCTTGCACAATGGTATCAACAGGGATGTTCCTCTGTTGTCTAAGAGTACGTTGAAGCTGAGGATCAAGAGGTATCAAAGGATCAGCCACAGAATGACGACCTTGCATATATTAACGAAAAACAGCTGAAAAGAAAACAAAAATAAAATTAAAAACAAAATATAAAAATTTCCTAAACTAAAAATTCAATTAAAATTAATTCTGTAAAATTCAATCAATCAAATAGATAATCCTCGGCAACAGCGCCAAAAATTGATTTGAGTGTGTCTCAATTATAATTACCACACTTCGCAATAGAACGAATTCCTTGTAGAATAGAGCTATCGAAAGGGGTGTCGAACCTCAGGGATTATGGTCTGATGAGTTGGAATACGGAATTAATTCTAATTAAATTTAGAAAGAGAAGAAATCTGATTTTTATATTTAAACTAATTCAAAAGCAAAATAAAATAAAACAAAGAAAATAGAGAGTGAAGATAATATGAGATAAATCTAGGGTATTTGACTTTACCACTAACTCCATAATCAATGGTCAATTGAATTAACTATGGGGATTTACATTATGCATAAGTGGTGTCGGTGGCTACAAGTTCACCTTCATCCGTCAAGAAGATAACATATGATTAAGGCTAAGTCATGGACTATCTTCGATTGGCATGAGTCATCTGCCTAACTACTCTAATCTAGGGTGCAGTATGGCTCATCTTCTCTAGGCATAATCTATCAAAGCGTATAATGAAATATTCAGTGATTACCATTGTGTAATAATCGCTCTCGTGATCACAGAAAATAAGAGAGATTGAGTTTAATAATAACAACTAAATATCTAAGACAAGATAAGAAATCATTGAGATTAAATTTATAAGACTTTTATTACTCAATTCTATAATAAGAATCCTTTAAATTACACAACATATGCATGTATATAAAGGTCTCCAATAATTAAAACAATCAAACCATTGATGCTTTTTTAGGGCTACATCAAAACCCTAATGGATGAACTAGCCGCTCATGGTAGAAGAAGAAGCTTCAATGGTTGAGGAAGAATGCATCATCTTCATGAATTATGCGTAAGACTTCGTTTTCCAATTATTGTCCACTCGAAAGCTCTGCAAAGTATGTCTTCAATTCTGTCCAAGGCTCTCTCCACCACTAAAACTCTCTTCAATTCGCCACTTTATGCCCCAAGAAAATACACCAAAGTCCTAATCCAATTAGGAATTAATTAGGTTTTCCCGCAGCACTAATCAGGTAGGTTTTTCCTGCTGACGTTCAGCCCAACTTTTGACCCACTAGAAGTCCGATTCACGAAATTTTCGACACTCAAATTTGCCTCTTCTCTTGGACCACATATTTTCCCTGCTTCAGCACTTAAATTTTCAGAAGAACATAGTCCCCCCTATTCCGGGTAACTCTCTCTCTCTCTATATATATATATATGTATATTAATATATATACAAAATTTTAGTATATGTTACATTTGGTTACTAAGAAAATTAAAGAAAAGAAAAGAAAAAATGCAACCTCCATTGAAACCAATTTGATACATGATATGCTCCTAATTGATTCGTTTAATAGACATGGCTTTATTCCTAGGTTAGATAGTGAGTTTTGTTTTAACTTTTAATTTTGTTTTTTTGGGTATTAGGATTGTAACTAGCTTTGGTAGAACATGTAAGATTACTTGCTTGTTTGTCACAAAAAGGATCATCGTTCAGTGTGGTCCCTGTTAATCGAGGGTGCTGTGAAATGAACCCATGAAGAGGGTTGAACCAAGGTCCTGACGTACTGTTTTGCTTCTTGCAGTTCAAAATATTGAGTTAGTGATTATTAGTTGTAGTTAATTATTTTCATAATTTATATTGTATACTGTCATATGGCTTGGTAGATAATTTCTAGAATTTTTACAATAGTATTGCTTATATAGTTAATGATTTTTTTTATTTATTAAAAATGGATTGAATTAGAAATAGAATATTCAAAATTTCAGTTTTCTTTCATTTTCTTAGCAACTAAACGAAGGGTACTTGTATATTTTTTTCGTTTTTATATTATGTTGAACTGAAGTACCAGAATCTCAAGCTCATCTCAAGTTTTTTCTTTTGGCAATCTTATCACAAGTGCATAGTTTCATAAGTGAAGTCTTGGATACATGATAGAAATTTTGAGCTGAATTAAGATAATTAAAAAATACAGAGAGATTTTGGTTTACAAATGAATAATTTAAAAGAAATAAATTAATATCATTAGTTTTCAGGGCATACCGCATACATAGCACGCATATACCCCAAATGATTGTATACTTAAGTGGGTGCACTGATATATTAGTGATCTTACATTAGATGCTATTTTTGATGGTGTGTTTGATCACCTTCTCAAGTTGAATAACCCCAATTTAACTACACAATATTGGAAGGTAAAAATCCATCATATCCACAGTTTTTAATATTTCAAAATAGTTGTAGTTTTAATTTTGATTATTACCTGGAAATATTTAATACAAAGAAACTGATGTTATGTAAGCTTATTTTGATGGAAGCAAAGTTTCTACAGTGTTCTGAATCCTAAATTCCAAAATGACATTGAATTGCGATTTTTTAAGTCGTACCATTCAAATTGACGTGATTAGCATGGTTTGCAGATTGCAACACGGAATTTGTATTCTGCAGCTGGTTTTATTGGTCTATATTTGATATGTTCTGGGCGAAAAGCATGGGAGAGATTTATACAAGAACAATTGAATCAATTCACGCTGCACATTCCTTCTTTGATGAGAAAAGTGACCAGAGCAAAAGTTGGTCTACTAGCAGCGATGTAAGTTGGGAATTATAGCATTCGGAAGTTATTATGAACAACTAAATTCAATTTGGATTACTTTCAAGTCCAATGGCATGAGCTTTCAAATCTGAATACAAACCTCCTATCTAGAAAATTCCTATTGGATTTAAATTCATATCCCCTAATATTTATTTTGTATATATCTGATTCTGCATCATGTATGTATGTCATTTCTGAGTATCATTTTGCAACTAAGTAGGAGTTAGAATATACAATTGTGTATGAAAGCAGGTCCTTTTTTTTTCTTTTTCCTTTTTTTTTTTTAGGACCACTCGTAGTTTCTCAATCTTGGTTCAGATTCCATCTTAGATTTAAGGCCCATTTGGCATAACTTTTGCTTATGCTTTTACACATAAGAAAAAGTGAAGTAGAAGCTTTCACTTCGATTTGGCTTATGTGTTGGTGTTTGGTAATTGTATTTTAGATGAGCTTTTAATGCTAGAATATTTTTTTTGTCTGTTTGACAAAACATTTGTTAAAACTCTTCTATTATTGAAATACCTATTTTGCCCTTAGATGGAGTGTTTTTTGGAATGTTGGACAACATAAACTAGTTTTGCCAATATTTTATAAACTCTTTTTTGAACACATACAAATAATTTTAGTTCACCTTTGAAAAAGAGACTACATATATATATTATTGGTGTTTATTTTTTTGGGTGCAATTAACTGGAATATTATCGTTGCAAAAAAAAAGGTGAATTTTGAATTGGAAAAAAAATGGAAAGATTTATTGATATTATGACACATTTTTTTCTTCTTCTAATCTTGAAAGTTTATAGGTATATAGGTATATATTTATATATAGGATATCTACATTCTAACCAAATGAATAAATTGACAAAATTACATTAATCAATTGCACAGGTCACCAAAATGATTAAATCATCAAAAGGGTTAATTTTACCAAATAAAAAAAATCAACTGATTAATTTATTTTTTGATAATCAAGCTATAAGCAAATGTTGAGATTATTATATTTAGAGGAGATTCAACCAAAAGTTTCAAAAATAAAAAATCCTACAAAGAGAGCAAATACTGAGAGCAGAGAGAGTGATTTTATTTGGTAGTTGGAGAAGATAGTCAGTGTCCGCCTCTTTTCTAATGATCTAGTAATCCAATGAATACATATAACTTATATTGAAACAGTGTACTTTTATGCGTGAATATATATTGCTCGATCCTCATATTCTTGATGTTCTTACTGTGAACATCCAAACCCAACGATATAAAATGAAAGATACTACAAGAAATATTTGTTTAAGTTACAGAATTTACTATAGGGCAATGACTACTTTAAACCCTCAATATTGTATGCCATTTACTAATGATAAATCAACCATCCTTTTTCAAGCCAATTTAGAAACAGGAACGGTAGCAACTTCAAAAAGGCTTCAATGGAGTGAAGTCACCAAACCTGAAAAATGGATTCTCAACCAAGCCACAGTCCCAGAGACCCCCCAAACAAGCCAAGTAGAACAAATTATCCAAGATGAAGATGGAAATGTAGAAATTAAGTTTGTCAAAACTCTAGAACTATTACAAATCCAATTGCCTAGAACATCTACTTCATGGCCAAGATCAGAAGAATCCTTTTACACTGCCAGGAAATCTTATGATCTTTCCAGATCTTCCTCTAGAAGGAGATCTAATGCTAGATCCAGCCATTCTAGTGCTAAACCTAGACTTCACATGGAAGGAGCCCGTAACCAAATTAACCAAATCCCTCAAGTTATTTACTCTGAAGAAACTCCTGAGCTTAATCCAACTCTGTCTGATGTTGAAATAGATTTAAATCTCATGACTATTTCAAAAGAGTTCCAAATTGATCGAAAAAGTGCTCAAAGAGAATTCATGAAGGACCAATACATAATGCAAAGAAAAGAATTATTCTCCACTTATTCAGCTCAAGAATTAAGTCGAATGAAAGAAGATTATTATAATCATCTTCAAATAATTCAAACCTTTATTCCCTTTTTCCAATGGAAAACTGAATGTTTTGATCAAGGAATCAAGGTTCTTGTTGATCATGAAAAGTCATGGAAACCAATTATAGGAGCATATGAGAAAGGAATTCATCCACCCTTTAAAGTCCTCACAATGATCGGAGCAGACAATCAATTGGTCAAGCTAGCACCACTCAAAGTTCTGGATAAAGACAATATTCCTGCCTCGGCAGAACAAGTCTCTCAAATCTCGGAACAAGGCAATTTTAGCAATACTATCCTTAGTACAATAGGAGCCCAAACCAATAGAATAGAAAATCTTTTGGATATTACCAAGAATAGTCAAATTAAGATAGCAAGGAATTCACAAAATTTGATCAAAGAATCCCAGACAGTAATTTTAGATGCTATAAAAAAATTTCAAGAAAGTATTGAACCTTCAAGACAATTACCTACCAACCAAATTTTTTTTGGAAAAATATCTTCTCAGTCAAAAGACTTGGTCACTAATACATTGATCAAACCTGCAATCCAGTTGGAACCAGATTTTAGTCTTAAATCAGGTCAAAAACAATTCATGGAAGAATTAGTTAAAAGATTCAAGAATACTGAAATACCCAGTACTTCTACACCTGAATTCAAACCTTATCCACCTATTGATCCAGATCAACCAATGACAGCTACTCCATCTTCTGAAGACGAAGGAGAATCAAAACTCAAAAAGACTATTGAAACCCTTTCCAAAAATACCCCTTCTGAAAATGATTTTGAAGAAATTAATCATCAATTTACTCTCAATAACCTCCACAACCCTAAACCATATTATCCAAGACCAACTCCTATAGACCTTCAATTAGAGGAAAAACCTTACCCAAAGACTTCTTATAATGGATCAGCCATTTACGAATGGAATTTAGATGGCCTTACTGACTATCAAATCGTTACCCTCCTCCAACATATGATGATGGCTGCCAATTCTGCCAAAAATCGTAATCTCCAAAACTCTGAGATTGGCATTGCTAAATATCTCATTGTTGGGTTCTCTGGTCAATTAAGAGGATGGTGGGATAATTACCTTACCACTGAACAACAAAATACAATAATTCTTGCGGTCAAAAGAAGACATGATGGCACCATAATCTTTGATGAAAATAATCAACCAATCCCTGATGCAGTAACAACTCTCATCACTGCAATTACTCAGCATTTCTTAGGAAATACTCCTGCCCTATATGAAAGAGGAAAAGAAATCCTCATCAATCTTCGATGTCCAACTCTGACCCATTTCAATTGGTACAGAGATGTGTTTCTTTCTAAACTCTACCAAAGGAATGATGCCAATCATGATTTCTGGAAAGAAAGATTCATAGCAGGGTTACCCACTCTTTTTGCTGAAAAAGTCCGTACCCGAATCAAAAATAAACACAATGGAGAAATTCCATATAACCAGTACACTTTTGGTGAAATCATATCTGAAGTTTGTGCTGAAGGTCTTAATCTTTGCACAGATATCAAGTTACAAAACCAACTCAAAAAGGAGAGAAAATCTGGTCAAACAGAATTAGGACAGTTTTGTTATCAATTTGGATATGATTCTCTTAAACCTCCTTTCTCTCTATCAAAATCCAGCAAAAAGGTTAAGAAGTTTAAGAAAAATCCTCACAAATCCACAAAGTCTAAACCTCCAGAACAATCTTCTAAGAAATTTAGAAGAAAATCTTTTCCTAAGAAAAAATCCCCTACTTGCTTCAAATGTGGAAAGAAAGGACATTACCAAAGTCAATGCAAAGTCAAAGACAAAAATACCACTAAAGACAAGATCAATAGCCTTGAATTATCTGATGATGTCAAAAATGAAATATTTAAGATCATTTTTCCCAATTCTGATGAATCTTCAAGTGATGACCTTTATGATGATATATCATCATCATCTATCTCAGGATACTCCTCTTCCACTTCTTCCAATTGCACTCCCTGCAAAGAAGAAATTGATTATTACAAGACTATTCTGGAAACAAATGGTCTTCAACTTAATGTTCTTACTAAAGAAGAAACTTCAATTCTTGAAATCCTTGACCAAATAGAAGACCCTATCAAAAAATAACATGCTATTTTACAATACATTAAAGTAATTAAGAATACTTCCCCAAAACCAAAAATTACAACTCATCTTGACAACTCTCCATATGAATTTCGTAATGTCATCTCCAGGATAGAACAAAAACAAGGTAAAACAGGACCACTCTCTCTCCAAGACCTCCAACATGAAATCAGTGAAGTCAAAAAAGAGGTTAAAGATTTGAAACTTAGGATTCAGGATCTAGAAACTCAAGAGCAATTTTCTCAACAAGAATTTCCAGAAATCCCAAATGCAGATTTAACTCATCTAGAACCTACATCTTCAGAAAACAAATTTCTTGAAACAATTAATCACATAAACTTCCAAAAATGGTTTGTTCATGTCAAGCTGATCATCAATCAAGAATTTATCCTCGAATCCATTGCTCTTGTAGATTCAGGTGCTGACATGAATTGTATCAAAGAAAGTCTTATTCCATCCCAATATTACACAAAAACCAGTAACAAGTTACACACTGCTGATGGCAGTAAGATGCAAATTAGATACAAACTTTCCAAAGCTCAAATCTGTAACAATCAAGTCTGTATCAATTCTAGTTTTCTTTTGATTAAAAATCTTAATCAACAAATCATCCTTGGAACTCCCTTTTATCCTTAATCCAACCTCTGACAGTAGATTCAAAAGGGATTAGATCTACTTTTGATGGAGAAGAAATCAATTTTCCATTCATTCATCCTCCTCAAGAAAGTATAATCAATTCATTAAAAAATGATTTAATTATAAAAAATAAACATATTTTTTCACTCCAATCAAATCTTAATCATGAAAAGATTGCTATTCAAATTTCGTCCAAAGGTTTTAAAGAAAAAATTAAGCAATTTCAAGAAACTCTACAAATCCAAATTTGCTCTAATATTCCTAATGCCTTCTGGCACAGAAAGAAACATATTGTTTCTTTACCATACTCACCAGATTTTAACGAAAAAGACATTCCAACCAAGGCAAGAACGATACAAATGAATCATGATATGATGGAAATTTGTAAAAAAGAAATTCAAGATCTTCTTGAAAAACAATTAATCAGGCCTAGCCATTCTCCTTGGAGTTGTGCTGCATTTTATGTTACAAAAAATGCAGAAAGAGAAAGGGGATCCCCAAGATTAGTCATTAATTATCAACCATTAAACAAAGTTTTGCAATGGATCAGATATCCTATTCCCAATAAGCGAGATCTCTTAAATAGGTTATACAATGCCAAAATATTCTCCAAATTTGATTTAAAATCAGGATTCTGGCAAATACAAGTCATTGACAAAGATAGATACAAAACTGCCTTCACTGTCCCATTTGGACACTATGAATGGAATGTTATGCCCTTTGGTCTTAAGAATGCTCCCTCTGAATTTCAAAGGATCATGAATGATATCTTCAATCCATATTCTACTTATAGTATTGTTTATATTGATGATGTTCTAATTTTCAGTAATACAATTGATCAACATTGGAAGCACTTGAATCATTTTGTTAAAATTATGCAGCACCATGGTTTAGTTGTTTCTGCACCAAAGATCAGCCTGTTTCAAACAAAAATCAAATTTCTTGGTCATAATATTCATTTAGGAAAAATTATCCCAATAGATCGATCTATTAATTTTGCTGAAAAATTTTCAGATGAAATTAAGGACAAAACCCAACTTCAAAGATTTTTAGGAAGTCTTAATTATATTTCTGACTTTTACAAAAATCTTGCACACGACTCAGCAATCCTTCACCAGAGGTTACGGAAAAATCCTTCTCCATGGACCATACAACACACTGAAGCTGTACAGAAGATAAAGAATAAAGCAAAATTTATTCCTTGTTTATGTATCCCTAATCCACATGCTTTCAAGATTGTTGAAACAAATGCTTCTGAGATAGGATACGGGGGAATACTCAAGCAACAATCGAAAGATGGAAAAGAACAATTAGTTCGTTTTACTTCCAAAACATGGAAAAACTCCCAAAAGAATTATTCCACTATAAAAAAGGAGATTCTTGCTATTGTTCTCAGCATCCTTAAATTTGAAGGAGACCTTCTTAACCAAAAGTTCCTCTTAAGAATTGATTGCAAGGCAGCAAAAGATGTTCTCCAGAAAGATGTCAAAAATATTGCATCTAAGCAAATCTTTGCTAGATGGCAAGCTTTACTCTCTGCATTTGATTTTGACATTGAATTTATTAAAGGAGAAACTAACTCTTTACCTGATTTCTTGACCCGTGAATTTTTACAGGGTAAAGTTCCCACCAACAAATGACATCTACAAGAAAAGGCCAAAGACAGCAGTCTTATGGCCCATCAGAAAACAAAGAGACAGATGCTCAATCAAGTCACTCAAGCTAATCCAGTCAATCCAAAGGAAAAGGCCCAGAAATTCCTTTGCCTCAATACTTTACCCATGAAACCTTATGGCCAGTCTTCCCCATAGAAAAAGATGAAGTCCATTCCTGAAAATTACCACTACCCTCCTGAAGCTTCTGGCAATAATAGATGGTATTTCGAAACAATTCTGACATGTACTGGTTCAGCTATTATTGAACATAAAACCTCTTCAGGAGCCAAGTTTGAATATGATCCTTCTTCTAATTTTACCCAAATTGGATTTTCTCAATTAAAGATTCTCCAGATCCTTTCTCGAAAGGAATGGGGAGACCCTTCCAGATTAAAGAGGATTCCTCACTCTTCAAATATCTTCCCCAGAGATTTCAATTATTTTGATTATCAAAAAGCTTGGAAGTTTACCCTTTTTCTCCAAAATGAAAGGTTCAAACATTCCTGGTTTATTACTTTTGTCAAAGGTCAATTTTTCCAAGAAATTTCATCATGGTTCTCTGTTTGGTGGAATCAATTTGGTCCTGACCCTGAAATTTTACCAATTCCCCTCCAAAAAGCATTTAATGCTTATGATCGAATGTTACGCACCAGCTCAGCATATCCAGATGATTCATTCCTTGATTTTATGGCCAAATTCTCCATTCCCTGGATTATAGCTTGGCAATATGTAGTAGATTCCACTGATAGTCCTCCTTCCCTTTGTAGGCAAATTGCTTCAAAGTGATGGGACAAGTTCAATTATGGACATATCAACCCTTCTCAAATAGAAAAAATGGCAGACTTATATGTTCAAGCTCAAGATTTCCAACCTCCTCCAAAGCCTTGTGATATGGACAAATTGTCCACTCTCAAAAGAACCATAAAAGCAAAGATCCTTAGCAAAACCCCAAAAATTTCTAAAAAAGAACTTCAACAACAAATTGTTGTTCAGCTCACTGTGGTTATTCCAGATTCAGATTCTGATAATGATCTAGAAAATTTTGACAAATATGCCCCTCCAAATGGAGATGACTGTTATGGGGTAATATTCCCATAAACATTTCCAGAATATCTCTCTCTTAATGATCGTATCCTTTAAAAGATAAATTGTCTTTTCCTACCGACAAAAGTCACCTCACATGACTACAGTTCATCTCACATGGCTACAATTTATTCTCTGAAAATAATCAATGATACTCAAGAACTTTAGTTCTTTCTGCAATGATAATATTCTCAATTTCACGCCAACCAAGATACTTTTGAAAGCCAAGAGGAGTGCTCTGAACGACTCCATCCACCACAAGGACACGTTGCTCTCCACTGGCAAACACTTTATTTTCTTTTCTTAAGTCCGGATTTGAAATCCGTAGGTGTGTTTATAAAAGGTGACCTCCAGTTTGTGGCAAGGCACCTTGGTTTGAAGTTTTCTCTTAGTTTTTTTAAATTATTTTCAGGTTTCAGTGTTGGTTGTTTTCAATCTCTGCAACTATTGTAAGTAAATGATTGTAATCAGGTTATCTATGTTTGTTATGTTTATGTTTGTATAATATCAGTAAGTTTAATTTAATTCCTCAATTCCGCAAAGTCACTAATAGTAATCAAACCTTTCAACTCCTCAACAAATCTTCTCTTGATCGATTAAAAGATAAATTCAAATATATTCATCTTGGACTTGTCCAAATTTGTGTCAAACCTCTCACTGCTACTGGTTTAAATACCTCTCTTCTCATCAATCTAAGAGATTGTCGTCATCTAGATTTCAAGGATTCTCTCTTAGGTATGGTTGAAACAAGTCTTGAGTGCTCAAAGAGAATTCATGAAGGACCAATACATAATGCAACTCCTGAGCTTAATCCAACTCTGTCTGATGTTGAAATAGATTTAAATCTCATGACTATTTCAAAAGAGTTCCGGACCAATACATAATGCAAAGAAAAGAATTATTCTCCACTTATTCAGCTCAAGAATTAAGTCGAATGAAAGAAGATTATTATAATCATCTTCAAATAATTCAAACCTTTATTCCCTTTTTCCAATGGAAAACTGAATGTTTTGATCAAGGAATCAAGGTTCTTGTTGATCATGAAAAGTCATGGAAACCAATTATAGGAGCATATGAGAAAGGAATTCATCCACCCTTTAAAGTCCTCACAATGATCGGAGCAGACAATCAATTGGTCAAGCTAGCACCACTCAAAGTTCTGGATAAAGACAATATTCCTGCCTCGGCAGAACAAGTCTCTCAAAAGAATATATATATATATATATATATATATATATATATATATATATTCATTCACATCCAATGATAATCATTGAAGAAGATATAGAGAGAAGTAATGGGGAGGAAAGGAACTAATTTGTGCGAAAAATGTAAACAAGGGAGAGAACGACGATGTTGTAAGATACTATTGGAACTTTATTTCTTTACTTTTAATCACAAGGGGCACGTGGTAATATAAAAAGTTCATTAAATCTCAAAACAGCTTCCCACATCTCTTCCTACCAAAGCTGGTTGACACCGGCTTCGTCTACACGCTCCTGTAAGGCATCCACTATGGTTCTCTAAATTTGGTTCTCCAAATTTGAATTTTAGCTAGTCACGTCAGCATTTTAATCAGCCACATCATCATGTTAAATTTTAACTCTACAACAGGTTCTCCAGATTTGAATTTTAGCCAACCACATCATAATCTCTAAATTTTGACTCCACAACAAGTTCTCAAGATTTTCATTACCCACACAATTAAATAATCTTACACAATTAAATTAATCTTAAAATTTTATGTATATACATATTTATATTAAATTTTTTTATACTTTTTTAACTTGAAAAATTTATAATTTTTTCGTTTTAAGTCAAAAAATAGTCAAAGTGGTACTCAAATTAAAGCTCTCGAAATTATCTTTTTAACAAAATTAGTTTCATCAAAAAATTCAATTTACAGTTTATTGAAGTTTAAGTGAATGATATATATATGTGTATATATATATAGATATACATGCACATACTTCTATAAAGGTGAAAACAAAAAATTAATATAATAACACTTTGGTTAGTCGGATGGTTGGCTAAATTCAGCTAACCATTAAGCTATCCAACTATGGGACCCACTAATTTAGCGAATTCATTGTTTGACTACAGTGATAATCCGTTCGCCAGACCTACGTTTGGCGAACCTGTTGCTCATGCTCTAAGAGCCTAAAGTTCTTCTTCAAAGTCAACTAAACACCGAAAAAATTGGCTTTTCGGTTCTAAAAGCCAAAAGTGACTTTTCAAAAGTCAATCCAAACAGGGCCTTAAATTTGAGTTTCACTCGTCATACTAGATTGGAGTTGTTCATAGTTTTAGTACATGAATATAGATTTTAAACATGGTCCAAAATCGTGCCATCTTAGTTCCAAAATCAACTCAGTTGATAAAATTTGATGCCCCTTTATGTATTTTGTTAGGATGTATATATAATGGTAAATTCTAATTCATGTATGTGTAATATGGAACCTGTTAGTTAATTCATAAGCTGGGCTTATTGCGGATTAGGACTTTCTGTTGGGTACATTTTTGTACCTAAATTTCTTATATTTTTTACACTAGCAGGAATTAGAGAAAGAGAAAGAGCTTGAAGGCCTAATAAAGGACATAGCCAACTATAAGGTTCAACTGGAGGACTCTGCCTACAAGCAAGACCTTCTTAAGCTAGACCACTATCAGAAAATTGCCGATGAATTCTCGACCCTACTAAAGAATTCTGAGTTTGAGAATGATTTATACATCAACGAATGCAGAGAAGCTAGAATGCGAATAGATGAACTTGAATCTAAGATGGAGGAGATGGTTGAACAGCTGTCGGAAATTGTAGAAACAAGAGCGCAACTTTCAAATGTCACAAATGAGTTGAAGGCTACACAGGAAACAGAACTTGCTGCTGCCAGAGAATCAAAGCTTGAGGCCATGGCAAAAGCAGACTTGATGGAAACTGAATTACTCATGGAAAAAGTAAAAACAGAAGAGCTGCTGAGGAATGTTTCCGCGCTCAATGAAACTATTATCCATTCAAAGTTGGCTGCTACTGAAGCTGAGAAAAAGAAGTGTGCAGTTTTATCAGGCAAAGATGCCGAGTTACAATTAGTGGCAGCAACAGCACTTGAAGCACTGGTAAGTCTGTATTTAATGATTCATTGCAGTTGGAACTTCAGCAAGCAAATGAGCTACACAAGTTATCAGATAAAGCTGCTTCTGATGCCATTAAACCGGCTAAAATCAGATTTGCAACTGCAGGAAAGGAAGAACTCAGATCAAGAGTGTTACATCAAATCACTAGAAATGGAACTGAATCAGATAAAACTAGAATTTAAGAATGCGAAAGAAGAGCTGAGCCACCTGAAAAATGAGATGGAGGAGACTGAAGGAAGAGACACAGAAGCACAGGTTGAGATAGCAATGCTGAAATCTGAACTTATTAAAGGGAGGTCCAAAATTGCAGCGGCAGAGGCAGCTGAAAAAGGAAGAGCTAGAAATGCCACAAATGGATGTGGCGAAGACACAAGATGACGAGAGAAGAGATGCCATCGATACCCATATCACAATTTCAATGGAAGAATATGAGGCCTTGGCAAAGAAGGCTGAGAAAACAGATCAGGTTCCGGTGCCAGTGCCAGAAAATAGGTATGAAATGGAAATTTTGAGGAGAGAGTTGGAAATCAAAACGGTGAAAATTAGTGAGTTCAGGGCACGAGCAGAGCAAGCTGGAAGCAGGGCTGAGGCGGCTGAGAAAGCTAAATCAGAACTTGAGGATTTACTGAGGAGGTGGCGAGAGCGAAGGGAAAGGAGAAAGGCTGCTTTGGCTGCACTTCAGGAGGAATCAATTCCTAAAGAAAGCAGCAGTTCTGAATATGACAAGGATTCCGAAACATTTAAACCATTGAGTAAGGTTCTCAACATAAATTAGTCCTCAGAAGTTCTATGGAAGCTTTTTGCTATCAGAAATTGTTAAGTCCTCTAGCGCTCCCTATACCATCCCTTTTGGACCCATGACTGATTGTGGCTGATCTATTGATCAAAGTTAAGATTTTTATGGTATTTTTTCTGTTGCTGTTAATATAGTGTCAGTCTTGTATTTGAATCATGACACCACTCGAGAAATTATTATAGTCCACTCTTGTTTGGCCTCTTAACATGCTTGCTACATGAATGTATTGTGTAATTAGGGGAGAGGACACGAAGAAGAACCAATTTGTGAAATACATAACTATTAATAATCGGTCCGTTTGTTTTGCACTATCGGCATTGCTGCTGTTGTTGGCTTAAGGTAAACATTGCAAAGCCATGAACAAGGTTGCTGTTCCGGCTAGGATGGTAATGGGAGCGTCACTTATCAGCGGAATGACATTGCCTGTGGCCAATCTGCCAGGAAGCTAGTGCTTGTTGGAAATTCATGCTGTCCACTATGGCCAATTCAGATACCTCTTCCATGACTGGAAACTCTATGAGCAAGTCTTGGGGATAGCATTTTTGCCTAGCAAGAATGGTACCATGTTTGACACAACCAGGTCTATAAACTTTTGGGCATTTGGAAGGAGGCTAAGCCCATTTGACTGTTTGATGTATAGTTACTGTCATGCTGCTTTTGGTATTACTCGTGATTGTTGCCTAGGAAAATTGTTCTCTCATTTGTCTTAGGTTTCTGGCCACCAAATTTTCGTCCTACACTTGTCTTTCTTGAATACAGGAACTTAATAATGGTAGAAACATCTCAATCTAGGAGACTAGATTTACAAGCTCAGTTGTTAATATAAAACAAAAGTATTATAAAAAAAAACATAGCTGGTGGACTCAGGACAAGCCTGGTTGAGCTATTGGGCCGAGGCCTTTTTACAATCGCTACTTGGTTCAATTGCAAGATTTGTTCACAGTTCAATGTCGAAAATTTTCACCTTGAATGGTTCCATTTGGAATGATAGTACCAACGTGAAAATGATATTTAAAATCATTAATTTTGTCATTTTTTATTTTATTTATCAAAGACTTAAAAACTCTCAATCTTCCACTTGGCGAGAAAGCCACACAATTTTGTCATTTCAAGGAACTATTAAGGTAACCACGCAAGAAGAATGGATGCCCATGAAAACCCTTATAAAAAAATTCAATTTAAACGGGGTAGATGATTTTAAAGACGAGTGAAATATGTAAGAAATTTTGATTATATATATGCATCACAAAGAATCTTAAACTTGGTTTTGCATGACAATACATGCAAATGCCACTCTTCATATTGGTGCAAGGGATAGCTCCATAGCCTTCTTTAATCATATGATTGCGCTTAGAGTTCAATTTCTATGGTATCTCTGATAATACAAGCTCAATCTCATGCAAGCTCGAGGCACTGCCCCATCTTAGATTCGTTTGACATTGAATGCTTTCTATCCCTAGGCCTGCTTAGGTGTACAACTTGGGGAGACCACAAATTGTTTAGATGGGTTTGGACAGCTCGTTTTAGCACTGGGGTGAGATTTGGGTTGAAGTTTTTAATCCGACATTAATTAGGGTTGGACTTGAATATATGCGTGGGCTGAACTCAACATGCATTTCAAATATTTTCTTATTTAAAATACCAACAACTTAATTTTAACGGAAAATTAATCCGAGTCTAACTTAACTAACGCGATCAACCCTAACCTAGCTGACTAAATCAAAGCTCAATTCGAGCTTAGAATTATATACTTTGGCTGGACTAATCTAGTTGGAGGTTAATTGGGTTGGATTTGGACTTGGTTTGAGAGTTTATTTGATTGATCCTTGATCAGCTTGCCCAAGTTACACCTTTGTATGATTAACTAACCATGCTTAAGTCTATCATGTCATCACTCTATAAAGTCTTGTATTAGGTTTAAGATGGTGCATTATCACTTCTAGCATTACCTACTCTTCTGTTAAGGTAAGGGATTAATTAGTTTGAGGACAGACCGAGGCCATTTCTTTTTAAAGTATATGATATACCTTGAATGATTTGGTAGAGGAAAAGACTTCGACTTCAGAGCAGTTAAGTCTCGAGTCTTGACATGGCCTCAAGTTTCATGTGTACAGTAGCAGATGGCATAGGATTTCTTAAAGAAAAATTTGTCATTGGACTTGGTCTTGTTTTCTAAATTTCCTCGTCATTTTGTTTAATATTGTATATATAAGTATCTATATCCTTAATGAAAAGTTTGTCGTTGGTCTTGGTTTTGCTTTGAAAATTCATTCCGTTTTAATTAATATGTAGCAAGATGGGCACAATCAGAAATGGAACCATTTTTTCAAAAAAGGTACGCTGGTCAAGTGCCCAATGGACAATGGTAATATGATGTTGTACTTCTTCTAGAAATATGACATTGATTGGTACTTGAGAAGGCATTCTATGGTGAGAGAAGAAGGAGAGTGAACCCGGTGCATTGGATAAATTTTAGCCGTGTATGTATAATCCGTGTCGATACATATTATACACTCACGATTAAAATTGCATCGATACATTTACATTCGATACTTCTTTTCCGCCGCGATTCTATAAGTTTCATCTCCAAGTCATTAAAGTGTCTTTTGCATCACAACCACCTATATTTGACCTATACATTCAAGAAACTGCCAACGTAAATGCATCACGTAATCAAATATAACAATTACCATATTTCTGTCAAGATCAACAAAATCTCTCTCTCTCGTATGTACACAAACTGTGACCTCCCACTCGTGGGAGGGATGTCATGGAACACGTTTGTTTGAAATTGAAAATTCAAAGTTCTAGTTCCTATAGATTTGACTATGTAATATATGTGTTTGTTTGTTTGTGTGTGTTTCGTAAGTCACATTGTTTAACTTATTTGTGCACATGCACGGGTGGTGAAGCAGTTGCTGACCAAGATTGCTAAAATCTTTCAATAAAGTGAATAAACTCATTTATTTGAAAATTTGACTATATGATCCAATTAGGACTTGTGGAACTTAGGTCTTGATTACTTATCACACCGGACAACGTATTAAAACATATCAAGATCTATAACATGCCACATATCTTCATAGTGTATTGGACATTTTAAAAGAACTATTAGATATAGTTATGCAATAATTGAGTATATATATACACTATATAGAATAAGTGGATTGGATTTTGATGAGTTACAACTAAGTTTAAATAGATATATTCTTACATAATTTAAATTTCAACTCTATCCACTTGTGATCCTATTTAAATCATCAATTAAATTTGACGTGTGAAGTTTGGAAATTAAAGAAATTGGATTCAATAGGACTGCTTTTTTCAGACTGACTGCAAACCATCATGCTCAGTAGCCAAACTTCTATCAATCCACCAAGTAATGGCACTTGGGTTTTGAATCTTGGATTTTTGGGCGACACACACACACATATATATATATTTCCAGAAAATCCAACAATTCAATCCTCGCAAGGCATATCTTGGTGAGCTTCAGCTTGACTCAAGCTAAAAACTCAATCAAACATGGCGACGCCAAAAGTACTTCTGGTACTTGTGATGCATGATTTGAATAATATCCTAGGGTCAACAAGAAATATGAATCTTCTATATTCAAAATGACATCAATCCAACATGTATATCTTCCATATCTAACTCCCTTGAAAATTAGAACCACTTGCTCCCTATTACATCAACACAACAAATATTTATTAGCGTCATACGTTGATTCTTGGGTTCATGCTTATGCCATCACTTGACACATTTTACACGGCAGTACACAAGAAATAGTGTCATATCAATTGAAAAAATTACATTTCATTGAAACACACACACACACACACATATATATATATATATATATATATATATGTTAAATTTTCCTTGGCCGTCCATCTAAAGGAACACACTACTGTAATATAGAATGATAGAAATTCATCTCATCACCATATGTAGTGACAGTTGTGCGTATATACTTTAAAGTTGAAACTTCTAAGTTGTTCTGATGTCCCGAACTTTGGAATCTTTGGTTTAATTAATTATATACAGTTTTTGAAAAACCTCATTTTAACACAATTAGCAGTGTCTTGTTATATATATATATATAATTAATGTAAAAATACTTTCAATAAGCAAAAAGTTGAGGGTTGTTCATACACTACAGAGAAGGTGACAAACAACAGAGAGTCAAATATATACAAACACATTTATATACTTCTATAGCAGATAATTTGACTCTCTTTTGTTTGTCACCTTCTCTGTAGTGTATGAACAACCCTCAACTTTTTGCTTATTGAAAGTATTTTACATTAATTAATTATATATATATATATATATATATGGTGAAATAGAAAAGATTAGTATTTGTCATTGTTGTTAGGATAGTTATTGCACCACCAAATCTACACAATCTAACTCCCTCGTGAATTCTTATGGGACTATTGACTTTGTAATGATAATGATATATTATATTGTGTCGAGTTGAGGGTGACTTGGTTGTAGGTGACCGGCCAAGTATATATATATATATATATATATATATATATATATATATATATATATATATATATATATATATCCTTGTGTTTTTAAGCCAAATCCAACAACATAAAGCTAAAATTGAGACCATGGTTGCACGTGCATACTTTGTCTCTTTAGTCTTTGTTCATATAATCGAGGTTAGAGAGAGAAGGTGATATTAATTCCATTCACAAATTTGAGAGAGAACGCAATTAGAAAAGCAGCCAACTACTATTGGAGGAGCATCTTTTGACCAATTTCTATCAATGAATACAATGTACATATCATTGGACTGGGACCCTAGTTTGATTAATGTCTTTTCCTAATTGAATTTTGTATTATATATATATTATGTTTATTATTTTAAGCTTGAAAGTGATCCATATCATGACATTTAATTATATTTATTTCTGATTGTTTAATATATAATATAAAAAGAAAATTGGTGATTGGATATAAAGGGACATTATTCAATTTTAAATCCTCAACAACAGCAACTGGGGGAGCAACTGGGAGGGTGAATTTAAGGAGAAATTATTAATTACTTTCGGAACAATTGTTCGGGATTAAGAACAATGCGATGCGTATATGTGTCTTTCTGTATTTCAATATTTATTATAGTGACATAGAATTATTTCTCGAATCTAACACACATCTAATTTTTAATATTTTACAAAATGACTGTTCTATTTTCAAACTCTCGTGAATGACATAGATTTTAGCCGGCAATTACGCAACACAAATTTAACTTAGAAGTTGAATCAAGTGCATGTGGACAAAAAGGTGGAAAGAGTTAGCCAAGTGCCTGCATTGCCTAATATTACTTCTAGTTTGTGCAAAATTTTTTTCTGCAGTTTATGTGTATATAACCCCCTTATATGTTTACAATCTGTGCAAACACTTCCCTTAGTCAAATTTTTTTTTAAATGACTAAAATGCCCTTCACAGCCTTTAAAACCCTTGTGTCATATTTGGATGCTATATTTCCTATTTTTTTTATATTAACTAAAAATATTTTTTAAATATTTTATTATTTCAAATGGACCCGATGAGTGAAAATAAGGGAGTATTTGTACATTTTTTAAATAAATAAAAAATTAATATTCGAATGAGCTCTTTTTGAACATTCAAATATGACACTAAAGTGTAAGGGTGTTTTAGAAATTTTAGTTGTTAAATTGACAAAATATTTTTATTTGCACATTTTATAAATAGTGAAGGAGTTTTTAGTACTGCAAGATTTTTTTTTGTACATTTAGTATACGGTGAGTGTTTTTTTTGCACTTTGCATAAATTTCAAAATGTGAAAAGTGAGTATTCAAAGGTACAAAAACATAGAAATAGAGATAAAGACTAAAGAGTATAATATAATGATAAATTATAAAATTCCATAACGTCACCTGCTGACAAATACTTGTTATTCTAATAAGTTTTTGACCAAACTGGTCAACTATACACAGTTTGGTTTGCTGGTTCAGAACCTTAAAAAAAAAAAAAAAGAAGAGAGAGAAGGACCACACCCCCTCCTCCCAAAAGAGAAAAAGAAAAAAGAAAGAAAAATTTATTCTATTATATAATTACGTACTAGAAAACATGTATACGAATACGAGTATAATTTAATACGGATATGACGATAAGATAAATTTTAAAAAAATAGAATACATATATGGGCCGGATACGGTGATATAAAGATAACAACTTATATTTTTATATATAAAAAAATAAGTTATTAACATTTCTTTATAAAATATTATCATTAACAAATAAAATAAGAGTTAAGAGTCGCTGTATAATTAACATGGATAAATTTTGCACTAAATTATGATATGTATCTCAACACTACTATTTTAAATGAATTTTAAACTTCTATGAATAATTATAATATGATATTATTGTTGAAAAAATTATATTTTTATGTTCAAAACTTGTTTAAAATGTCTTTTGAAGTATCTGAGAAGTAACGGATATGTGTTAGAAATAAAAAAATATATTTTAAAATTATGAATACTTTTAAGAAGTATCGAACAAGTATCTGGGAGTATTCAATGAGTATCAGTATCGAATACAGAGACGATACGAGTATGTTATTCTTGTAAAAGTATTCATATTTCCTAGGTTACGTTCAATTCATTATTTAGCTTTCTTTTTTTTTCTTAATTCATCTCATGATAAAGGGACATATGCTTCTGAAATGGTAAAGAAATTAATTTGGCATAAAAAGAGAATTTTTCCAAAGTGAAAGCTTGAAGCCAAGAGAGCACAGTCCTTTGACAAGTCCAAAACTCACACATCACCTCCACAACCAACCGACACTAGCTAGCCTCTCTAAACTTACATTTGCCACAATCATCATCCCCGAATATATATACATATATATACACACACACAATGAAGCACCTTTAATTGATTCAAGCTTGACTACAATTATTTCATGTGAAAGATATTTTTGGCTGAGTTTTTCGTTTCTAATACTGTTCATACACCAGTTCGGAGTAAAAATGAGTAACCTAACTAAACAATACTAAAGAAAAATTGACAATCATGGGTTAGAGTAAGTGATATCTTCTCCATATTAAGAATAAAATGTTTGTGAGTTCAAGTGAGTTTGTTGTGTGATTTACTTACCGAAAAGAACATTAAAGAAAAATGGTTCGATATATATATATATATATATATATACATATATTAAATAAAAAAGGACTCACTTATTAGAGATGGAGGATGCCATGAAATGATTACTTGATTGATCAAGAATAAATGGTGACAACTTGATAAAAAGTTAAAATTTAACAAATTTGTTGAATTCAAATTTCTTCTTTTTAAAGTATAAAAAATTATAATGTAAAAGGAAGTACAATTAAAACTTTCCACCTTGTAATTATTTTTTTCTTTAGATTAATAGAAATTCTCTTAAATTTTATTTGTTTTAAAGTTTTTATTTATTTATTTATTTTTATAAGGTTATTTGTTATTTTAAAGTTTTTTTGTATCCCGTTAGTGGTGTTTTAATGTTGATGAAAACATAGTCTTTATGGACATGTTTGGATGCATTTTTTTTTTTTTTTCTATTTTGTTTCGGCATTGTAAAAATAAAGCATGTTTGGTACCGCCTGTTGTGTTTGAATAGTGTCAAAACGTTTCAAAATTTTGGGCCGAAGTTGGAAACATCATTTTGATGTTTTTATTGTGTTTCAGTAAGAAAAAAAATACTTAAAATAAATTTTTCTTGTAAAATGTGTCTTTGATTCTATTTAAAATACACTCGTAATAAAATACTTGTTCTGTTTTAGATAGGAACAAAACAGCAAAAATAAAACGTATGCCAAACGGACGTTATGTGATTTTTGTTTCATGATGTTAATAGGCACAATGCAAAATAAAGTTTTAGAAAGTATATAATGGAGTGTTTGTGATATAATATTATGAGTTTTAGAAAAGAAAGGACTCTTTAGAATCTTACTTGATTCAAATTTTTTTAGAATTTTATTATTATTATTTTTGTTGATAATGTGTGAGAGGACATATTACATTTGCTAATTAATTATTTATATAAGAGATTATAATTTGCTTTTTATTTGTGAATTTTCTAGTCCTAAAAAGTATATACTTGAATTTGTTCACAAGGGAATTTACTACTCAAAGGCACAAAAAAGAAAATAAAAGATGAAAAATATTTGGTCAATGGGTTCTAGAACCATAAAAATGAAAAGACGTGAAAGCCTTGAGAGTAAAAAAAAAAAAAAAACAAGAAAAAAGATGTGAATGAGCAAGCACACCTTTGACTTTGATTTCATACGATGCCGGTTTAGCAAAACAGGTCAACATAGGCGGCTCGACTCTGCTACAACTTTCAAACCGTGTTCTTTTAGCCCATCAAATACATTAACTTAATGAGAACATATTGGCACTAAACCATTGGGAATTTTTAAAATAAAAATTATTTTGTACACCTCCAAACTATTTACTTTTAAAAAAATTAGATTGTGATGTGATCATATATTTGATGTATCTATTGTAATTGTCAATTTTATAGTTTTTTTACGATTGAATAGTAATTTTTCAACTTTACAACTCTTGAGATAACATTTTCAAAAGATCTTTTACAAAAATTTCAAGGTATTCTAAAATTCAATCCTTGATCAGATATTATAGATAAATTATCCTTTTTTATTATTGTATTATTCTTCATTTTTATAGGTTAATTATGAATTTAAACCCAACACAAGCAACCAATTAAATTAAAAATAATAAAATAATATAAAAAAACTTTAATCTCCCTATATAAAAAAATATAGAGAAGTACTTGTAACAAAAAAGTTTTACTTTTAACACACACAATTCAGTAAAACAAAAATATATATATATATATATAACTCTTAATATGTTTATGTACTTACATTATCTATTTAAAATGTATCTTATTTGCTTTGCTAACTTGTTCATAAGTTGCATTAGCTTTATTGTCAGAGGATCTTCTTTATCTCGCATCGTAATGAAAAAGAGAATGGATATAAATAGGTGAGTAGATAATACTATCCAATAATTTAAGTTTTTGAGTTATTGGTAAATACTCGATCCGTTACAGTTGGTATCAGAACCAAATTCAATTCTTCATCCAATGCCACGCCTAGCGCCCACTTAGGTAAAGTCCGAGTCCGGGTTGTTACTAGGTCTTTCCGTCATTAGGGAGAATGGGTAAAAGGTCGGTCCGATCACAACAAAGGCGTTGCGAATTTGAGTGAGATAGAACGTTAGAGAGTTCATATATATTCTAGATCGTATTCGAATGAAAAAGAGAATTGGTATAAAACCACTTGTGACTTGCATCCCGTGTGAGTCTCACCTTAAAAAAAGAACTCTAGGTCAATATCATCATTGAAGTTTCTTGAATTTATCTCAAAACATAATTGAAGGAGGGCTCAACTTGATCGGACCCAACAGCTTGGAGTTTCTTGATTTAACTGTCAATCGAATTAATCAGTTGAGCTTTTCAGCGATTTGTAGTCGTCTGATTCTTGCATATATTTCGGCGAATAATTTCACTGGCGAGATTGGTAATATTTTCAACAAGTGCCCGAAATTGCAGTATCTTGATATGAGCACCAACAATTTTAGTGGAGATATATGGCTAGGGTTTGGGAAGCTGAGAGACTTTTCTGTATTTGAGAACAATTTCACTGGCATTATTTCACCTTCGATTTTCTTAGAAAATTGTAGTCTAAAAGTTTTGGACTTGTCAGGAAACAATTGGAGAGGTTCTGAGGAAATTTCAAATTGTAAGGATTTGGTGATTTTGAATCCGTGGGGAAACAACTTCAAAGGGCAAATTCTGACAGAAATTGGATCAATTTCGAGTCTTAAAGGGCTTTACTTGGGGAGCAACAATTTTTCTAGAGAAATTTTAAAGTCTCTTCTGGGTTTGAGTAAGTTGGTTTTCTTGGATTTGAGCAACCCCAAATTTGGGGGAGATATTCAATAATTTTTTGGAAAATTTAGGCAGGTGAAGTTTCTTGTATTAGATGCAAATTCATATACCGGGGGATTATACACATCTGGAATTCTCAAGTTACAGACAATTGAGAGATTAGACTTGAGCTGGAACAATTTTTTGGGGCCATTACCAGTTGAAATTTCTCAAATGATGAGCTTGAAGTTCTTGATTCTTGCATACAATGAATTCTCCGGTAATATACCACCCGAATATGGAAAATTGATAGGCATTCAAGCTCTTGATCCCTCCTTCAATCAGCTAAGCAGGTCAATACCACCATGTTTTGGAAATTTAATTTCTTTTTTGTGGTTGATGCTTGCAACAATGCATTAACAGGTGAAATCCCACCAGAACTGGGGGATTGTAATAGCTTGTTGTGGTTAAACCTGGCAAACAATCAACCTTCCAGCACACTCCCACCTGAGTTGACAAATATTGGGTTGAATGTGACGCCAACTTTTTAGTTAAATAAGAAAAGTGTTGGAATTGCTGCTGGTTCTGGTGAGTGCTCGGTGATGAGGAGGTGGATTCCGGTAGACAATCCTCCTTTTAGTTTCGTGTATATATTGCTTACAAGGAAGAGTTGCTGAAGCCTTTGGGATCGGTTGTTAAAAGGATATGTCTTATTCCTAATGTGTGCGCTTGGCTTTATTGTCCGGACATTTCAGATATATGGTTATGTCCAACTTAGTGGGAATCAATTATCTGGTAAACTCCCTCTTGAGATTGGAAAGACGCAGAACTTTAGTATGCTGCATTTGGGTGTTAACAAATTCTCTGGTACTCTTCGTCCAAAGATTAGTCAAATGCCACTTGTAGTCCTCAACATTTCGCAGAACATGTTTTCTGGTGAAATTCCAATAGCAATTGGTGATATCAAATGCTTACAAAACGTCGACTTATCATATAACAATTTCTTCGGCACGTTCCCAACCAGCTTGAACAACTTGAATGATCTGAGCAAATTCAACATCTCGTACAATCCGAGCATCTCTGGTTGATAGATGTTATTGAATGCATAAATTGTTTAATTGTGCAAATTGATATATAGATTGCATATGTGAAATTTTTAAAAAATTTATTTAAAAACTTGAGTTTGGGAATTGAATGTATACTTGTATCATTATGAATTATTGAATAATATGCTAGATTGGACATAGATAAGGCATGTATTGAGTGCAATGCATCTAAATGTGCGAATGTACGTGCAAAAACGTGAAATATTTTGTGTTTGTAATAAATACTCGGGACTGATTTATAGAAAATAGAAGAGGAAAACATTCTCTTTGGGGTTGAAAATTCTCTACCTTGCGCAAGTGGGTGGTGACTAAACGGGTTAGTAGCTCGAAATAGCCAAAGAAAATTAAGATATGAGACTTCAGTAAATATCTTAGGTGTGTGGTGTGAGTGTGAATTCAATTCCGAGTATAATGTGATTTTGTGGTGGATTATGTGAAGTAACGTGACTTATGTGAAATAAGTGGAATTGTAGATAAATTCGATTATATCATATGTTATAGATATGATAGATTGTGCAATGAAGCATGTTGTGAATTGTGTTGCCAAATGTATTTGATGAGTATGTCATGAAAATGAACGTATAGCTTTGACTAGAATGCTAGGAAGCATGACACGTAACTAAATTTTGCATTGGTATTTTCTTTATACAATTATATGAAATGTGGACTTGAATGGATGGTACAACATATTACTTTGAGCTGTTGAACTTGCTCACCCCCTACATGAACACTTTCAGGAAATGGCAAGAAATTTTTTGAGGGTGATCAACCATGAGATGGATATAGGGTCATTGAACCCTCTTTTTTAGTTATTTGGTTATTTGGTTATTTGGCACGTCTGGAATGTGGACTTAGTGCATTTGACATATGTATGAAAACTTAGACCTATTACGTTGTTTCTTCTTACTTGAGAATTTCTATGAATATGTTGACTGCTAGACAATGAGCATGATGAGTTGGTTTTTGTTTAAAAATTCTATATATGTATGAATGTTAATAGAGAATGATGAATATGATGAAACATGAAAATTAGTTAAGTGTTGTAAACATGAGAAATATGGCTTTTAATTATGCATGATGAGTATAGAATGATGAAAAACTTGCATATATAATGACCCTTTAAAGTATGAACCTTAAAGAGGTTAAATTGAAGGTTTAAAATAGGAGAAAGTAGGATCTAGGGAGTTTCAGTCAACTGATACCCCTATCAGTCGACCGAAATCAAAAGATATCGAGAGATTGTTAATGCAGGGTTTGAAATGACCAGTTTCGGTCGAGTGAAACATTCCTTCAGTCGACCGAAGTAATTCACCAGTCGACTGAAAGAGTCTCCCCAGTCGACCGAAGGAATGGGTACTCATTGGTCGACCGAAACCTGATAGAAGGCTTATATTGTGTGGTTGAGCATTAGAGAGTGGTTTGTATGAAATTAACGGTATGATTTATGTTCCGCGATGATAATGTGAGATGATTAATTGATATGTAACGATATCAAGCACGATATCAAAGGGTATGTGTGATTGGGAGTGTGGTTTATTACACAATCACTCCTCAGTTTTCGAGTATCAAAAATTAAGGGCGTGACAACTTTGTATCGGAGCATGGTACCATAGTGAGATTATTGGTCAAATGTGATGGTTTCTTACATAATCACTCTCAGTTTTCGGGTATTAAAAATCGGGGTGTGACAACTTGGTATCAGAGCATAATGTGTTACAAGAGCTTAACTAGATCGAATACCTAGGGACTACGGGTAAGGGTTGTATCACGTGTAGTTTTGGTTAGGATAAAACATCGAGTTGAAAACCTAGAAAAGCATGTAGACATGACATAGTTGGATATGACAACTTATGAATGCTTTGCATATGCTTATGTGATAACATGTGATATATGTTATGTGGTGATTTGAGAATATGCCTACATGATTAAACGTTTGTTCAAAAGCTTGTTTATGTGTTATGTGCGAAATGATAACATATCGTTATGTGAGTATAATTAATTAATTCTTAAGTGTATGTGATTAATCTTCTTTGAAAATATTTGTTAGAACCATACCACCAAGAAGACGTCGAGGTAGGGGTGTAAACCCCATTCCACCACCTTTGATAGATGGGGCACAGTTAGTCCGTGAGATGACTGCTGTCATTCAGTTATTGGCTAGGACGGCCAATGAGGGTCCAAAGAATCAAGCACTAGGAGGTGGGGATAGGGCAATAAGAGCTCTAGAGATGTTCAAGAAAATGAACCTTCCTATGTTTGATAGGAAAGCAGATCCTATGGCTGCAGAAGATTGGTTGGAACAAATATCCAAAGCATTCAATGTGCTGAGGATAGTTGAGGATGATTTGAGGATGTTCATGATTCCTATTCAGTTGACAGGAGTGACGAATTTATGGTGGAAGTCTATGACTCATACTCACGAAATGAGGGACATGGAGTGGGAAACTTTCAGAGGGTTGTTCCTTGAAAAGTATTTCCTGGACACAGTAAATGAAGCTCTACAAGACGAGTTCATCCACTTGATTCAGGGGACAATGAGTGTGATGGACTATGAAAACAAGTTCACGGCCTTATTTCGTTTTGCACCAGAGATGGTAGCAACTGAGCAAGCAAAGACGAGGAGGTTCGTGAAGGGACTCCGATTCGAGCTAAGGACCAATGCCACTATCTTGGACTTACCGAGTTATGCAGAGATGGTGAGGAGGACATTATTACTTTTTGTAATGTTGATTTAATTATAAAAACAATTTATGGTGACATAAATATTTGTTACTGTACTTCTAATTTCCTTATTATTGTTGGATCAAAATATATAATTAATCCTGCATTGGTATATAATTAATATTCCCCTAAGCACTGCTTATTGAGTCTAGTACCCTAAGTTACTCAATAATTTTTTCGTCTTTATAATAGAAGGAAAATAATTTTTAATTAATCACTTTAACAAAATAATATTAAATAAAAATATAAAGAAAGTAATTTGGATTAAGCAAATGCCTTTTTCTGGAAAACAAAATTTTACATTCTTGTAGTATGGTGATCAACAAATTGAAACAAACTCCTCTAACTGACCAATTATATCCGACATATCTACACATATATACATTACTATTAAATGTATGTAAAAATTTTATACCTTTTAAATTTTTTTAAAATAAGAGATTATTTAATTTCATTAAAAAATATATATTTATTTATGTATAAGTGAAAAAAAGTTGTGTGAAACACAAAATCTATTACTTTGTCAATTCTCTTAAATATATAATACATTTTTTATGTTTATATTGAATAACTAAAAATACCATATGACCTAAATAACATGGGGTCTGTGCCACTTTTTCCCTTATGAGTTATTGTGTCATGGCATATTTTTTTACATTCTATTTTTGTTGTAAAATAATAGTTTTTAATTGTTTATTGGTAACATAAGAACTTAATATACTGTTAAGCAAATCTCCTTTCTTTGGGAACAAAATATTTCATTCTTGTACTATGGTGATTAACAATATTCAATATTTAAGTTTTTGATGCGGATGGATTAAAAGTCAAAAAAATCATTTAGTATTTTTGAGAAGCCCATGAAACAATTAGTTAATTTAGACAAATCATTTTTATATTTTTCGGGACTAGGTTAAACAACTCATTTTTATAGATTAAATAAAAAAGGACTCACTTATTAGAGGTGGAGGATGCCTTGAAATGATTACTTGATTGATCAAGAATAAATGGTGACAACTTGATAAAAAGTTAAAATTTAACAAATTTGTTGAATTCAAATTTCTTTTATTTAAAGTATAAAAAATTATAATGTAAGAGGAAGTACAATTAAAACTTTCCACCTTGTAATTATTATTTTTAGAGTAATAGAAATTCTCTTAAATTCTATTTGTTTTAAAGGTTTTTATTTATTTATTTATTTTTATAAGGTTATTTGTTAATTTTAAGTTTTTTTGTCCCGCAAGTGGTGTTCTAATGTTGATGAAAACATGGTCTATATGGGCCAATTTGGCATGCGTTTTGTTTTTTGTTTTTCTGTTTTGTTTCGGTATTGTAAAAACAAAGCATGTTTAGTACCGCCCGTTATGTTTGAATAATGGCAAAACATTTCAAAATTTTGGGCCGAAGTTGAAAACATCATTTTGATGTTTTTATTGTGTTTCAGCAAGAAAAAATACTTAAAATAGATTTTTCTTATAAAATGTGTTTTTGATTTTATTTAAAATACACTTGTTATATTTTAAACAAAAACAAAACAGCAAAAACAAAACGTATGCCTAACGGACGTTATGTGATTTTTGTTTCATGATGTTACTAGGCACAATGCAAAATAAAGTTATAAAGTTCTGAAAGTCTATAATGGAGTGTTTGAGATATAATATTATGAGTTTTAGAAAAAAAGGACTCATTAGAATCTTACTTGAGTCTAATTTTTTGAGAATCTTATTATTATTATTTTTGCTATAATGTGTGAGAGGACATATTACATTTGACTCCTTAAATATTAAAATTAGTTACTAATTAATTATTTATATAAGAAACTATAATTTGCTTTTTATTTGTGCTAGTCCCAAAAAAATATATATTACTTGAATTTGTTCACATAAAGAGAATTTACTACTGAAAGGCATAAAAAAGAAAATAAAAGATGAAAAATATTTGGTCAGGTCAGTGGTTCTAGAACCATCAAAATGAAAAGACGTGAAAGCCTTGACTTTGATTTCATACGGTGTCGGTTTAGCTAAAGGGAGTCAACATAGGCGGCTCCACTCTGCTACAACTTTCAAACCTTGTTTTTTTTTTTCCCATCAAATACATTGACTTAACAAGAACATATTCGCACTAAACCATTGGGAATTTTTAAAATAAAAATTACTTTGTACTCCTCTACTCTATTTATTTAAAAAAAAAAAATTAGATTGTGATGTCATCATATATTTGATGTTCTATTGTAATTGTCAATTTTATAGTCTAAGTAGAATGATTTTTTTTTTTTACGATTGAACCGTAATTTTTCAACTTTATAACTTTTGAGATAACATTCTCTAAAGATCTTCTATAAAAAATTTAAGGTATTATAAAATTCAACCCTCAATCAGAATTTGAGTGTGAGAGAAAGTTAAAAAAGTCTTCTTTATCTTAGATCGCATTTGAATGAAAAATAAAATTGGTATAAAATCACTTGTGACTTGGGTTTCACGTGAGTCTCACTTTAAACAAAGAATTCTGGGTCAATATCATCGTTTTTTAATAGTTGCTGTTTCAGTCAAAGAACACAATAGTATTTTTATTTTTATTTTTACACAGGGTAGTTAATTCTTCTAAATGACATAAATCTATTACTTATTAAAGTTGTGTTTGATTTTCTATTACTCCATAGGAAAAGGAAACTTGAAAGTTTTCTAGAAATAAAAATGCAACTGTAGGAAATTCTGTTTGGTCCCTTTGCAGGCGCTTTAAATTCAACCACAATCTTATACATTCAACACGCATTATCTATATATATAATATATATAAACACACATATGCACATATATAATATTTATTATAAGATTTTCGGATACAGGTTACCTATGAAGGCACGATAGCTCATCCAACAACTCTCTTGATCAGAAAGAAGAAGATTAGAATACACGGATCATGTCAGAGGAAGAAAACGATCCACGTCCCATCGCATTAATCATTTTCCTAATCTTAATTACAGGTATACTAATCTATAACTTTCATTGCATCTGATTTTCTTTCCCTCTCTGTTTGGATTATCCATCTTTTTGTTGATTCTGCATAAATTGTCGGAGTCCAGGACTAGAGATTCTTACTCAATCAACTACTTTCTTTTTCTATTTCATGTTTAATGGAGCCAAGAACACTGTATCTCCCACAATCTCAAATTTTACAATCTATATACGTAAATATATACAGTATGATTTTGTATGGTACATCATTTAGATTGTTGAATCCTTTTTTTGAGTTTTTCGGAAGTCTCGGACCATGTGAATTGCAGCTACTCACAACTAGTACTCACAATCTCAAAGTTCTGTAATTTTCTCATTCGTGTTTATATATATACATATATACATGTGTGAATATATATATATATATATATATATATATATATCGTGATTTTATATGGTGCACTACAAGATTTAGTAGCTTGTTGAATCATTTTTTGAGTTTTTCGAGATTGATTCTATTGGTTTGACAAAAAAAAATTTGTAATTTGGAAGTTTCGGAACATGTGAATTGAAGGTTCTCACAGTCTCAAGTTTTGTAATCTCTCGTTCGTGTTTATATACGCATATCTACATGTATATAATTATTTTATGATTTTATATGTTGTACTAAATAATTTAGTAGTTTATTAGAATCATGTTTTTAGTTTTTCGAGAATGATTCTATTGATTTGAAATAAATCACAAAAATTAGCAACTCTGAAAACATGTGAATTGCAGGTAAGGTTGTTGATGGTGTTGGAGATTCAATAGAGACTGACAAACAAGTATTGCTCAACCTGAAATCACATCTTGAAGAACGAAATCTCGTGAACAGAGGACAATACGCCAAATGGAACCAACAGAATACCTCGCCGTGCAATTGGCCTGGAATTTCGTGCGATATCGCCCATGCTCGAGTCACCGAAATCAACCTCTCCGGGAGCCAAATCGCTGGCGAAATGTTCAGAAACTTCTCGGGCTTAACTGCCCTCACACACCTAGATCTCTCGAGGAACACCGTCGATGGAACTATTCCGGCCGACCTACGCCGGTGCGAGAACCTCAAGGTTCTAAATTTGTCTCATAACATCATCGAGGGAGGGCTCAACTTGACCGGACTCAACAGCTTGGAGATTCTTGATTTAACTGTCAATCGAATTAACGGCAGCATTCAGTTGAGTTTTCCGGCAATTTGTAACCGTCTGATTCTTGCAAATATTTCGGCGAACAATTTCACTGGCGAGATTGGTGATATTTTCAACGAGTGCCCGGAATTGCAGTATCTTGATCTGAGCACCAACAATTTTAGTGGAGATATATGGCTAGGGTTTGGGAAGCTGAGAGTCTTTTCTGTATCTGAGAACAATTTCACTGGCATTATTTCACCTTCGATTTTCTCAGAAAATTGTAGTCTAAAAGTTTTGGACTTGTCAGGAAACAATTTTGTTGGAGTGGTTCCGAAGGAAATTTCAAATTGTAAGGATTTGGTGATTTTGAATCTGTGGGGAAACAACTTCACAGGGCAAATTCCGGCAGAAATTGGATCAATTGCGAGTCTTGAAGGGCTTTACTTGGGGAGCAACAATTTTTCTAGAGAAATTCCGGAGTCTCTTCTGGGTTTGAGTAAGTTGGTCTTCTTGGATTTGAGCAACCACAAATTTGGGGGAGATATTCAAGAAATTTTTGGGAAATTCAAGCAGGTAAAGTTTCTTGTATTACATGCAAATTCATATACCGGGGGATTATACACGTCTGGAATTCTCAAGTTACCGACAATTGAGAGATTAGACTTGAGCTGGAACAATTTTTCGGGGCCATTACCAGTTGAAATTTCTCAAATGACGAGCTTGAAGTTCTTGATTCTTGCATACAATGAATTCTCCGGTAATATACCACCCGAATATGGAAATTTGATAGGCCTTCAAGCTCTTGATCTCTCCTTCAATCAACTAATCGGGTCAATACCACCAAGTTTTGGAAATTTAAGTTCTCTTTTGTGGTTGATGCTTGCAAACAATTCATTAACAGGTGAAATCCCACCAGAGTTGGGGGATTGTAATAGCTTGTTGTGGTTAAACTTGGCAAACAATAAACTTTCCGGCACATTCCCACCTGAGTTGACAAATATTGGGTTGAATGTGACGCCAACTTTCCAGTTAAATAAGAAAAGCGTTGGAATTGCTGCTGGTTCTGGTGAGTGCGCAGTGATGAGGAGGTGGATTCCGGCAGACTATCCTCCTTTTAGTTTCGTGTATATATTGCTTACAAGGAAGAGTTGCAGAAGCCTTTGGGATCGGTTGCTGAAAGGATATGGCCTATTCCCAACGTGTTCGCCTGGCTCAACTGTTCGGACATTTCAGATATCTGGTTATGTCCAACTTAGTGGGAATCAATTATCTGGTAAACTCCCTCTTGAGATCGGTAAGATGCAGAACTTCAGCATGTTGCATTTGGGTGATAATAAATTCTCTGGTACTCTCCCTCCAGAGATTAGTCAAATGCCACTTGTAGTCCTCAACATTTCACAGAACATGTTTTCTGGTGAAATTCCAATGGCAATTGGCAATATCAAATGCTTACAAAACGTCGACTTGTCATATAACAATTTCTCGGGCACGTTCCCAACCAGCTTGACCAACTTGAATGATCTGAGCAAATTCAACATCTCGTACAATCCAAACATCTCTGGGGTGATCCCAACAACTGGGCAATTCGCAACATTTGAGAAAGATTCCTACTTGGGCGACCCATTGTTGATCCTTCCACCTTTCATTAAAAATTCCACAGATGTTCCACCAGTAAACAACAATGAAAAGCCAAAGAAGCCTACAAAACTGGGAGAATTTTTGGTGTTCTTGGCTCTACTAGTGGCTTTCTTAGTATGTGGAGTCATGACACTCATAGTCTGCCTATTTGTAAAGAGCCCAGTAGACAAGCCAGGATATCTCTTGGAGGATGTGAAGGGCGGGAAGGAGTTCATGTCAAGTTCAGGTGGATCTTCTCCATGGTTGTCAGATACCATTAAGGTCATTCGTTTGGACAAAACAGCATTTACACACGCTGATATCTTGAAAGCTACAGGAAACTTCTCGGATGATAGAATTATTGGAAGGGGAGGATTTGGAACAGTGTATCAAGGAGTATTGCCTGATGGAAGAGAAGTAGCAGTGAAGAAGCTGCAAAGAGAGGGTATTGAGGGGGAAAAAGAGTTCCGAGCTGAAATGGAGGTTTTAAGTGGCAATGGCTTCAGTTGGCCACACCCAAATCTTGTCACACTTTATGGATGGTGCCTTTATGGGTCAGAGAAATTATTGGTTTATGAGTACATGGAAGGTGGGAGCTTGGAGGATCTTATTTCTGATCGAACAAGGCTGATATGGTGGAGGCGAATCGATGTGGCATTAGATATTGCGCGTGCCTTAGTTTTCCTACACCACGAGTGCTTCCCTGCTATTGTGCATAGAGATGTCAAGGCCAGCAATGTCCTCCTCGATAAGAATGGGAAGGCCCATGTCACAGATTTTGGTCTGGCTAGGGTTGTTGATGCTGGAGATAGTCATGTCAGCACAATGGTGGCTGGCACGGTTGGTTATGTTGCACCAGAATATGGCCAGACATGGCATGCCACTACAAAAGGTGATGTGTACAGTTTTGGGGTACTGGCAATGGAACTAGCGACTGGGAGGCGAGCTTTGGATGGAGGGGAAGAGTGCTTAGTTGAATGGGCCAGAAGGGTGATGGGATATGGACGACAGGGATTTAGTCGAGCCATTATACCAGTGTTGCTTTTGGGATCTGGGCTTGCGGAGGGGGCAGAGGAGATGTGCGAGTTGCTTCGGATTGGAATAAGGTGCACAGCAGAGTCGCCACAAGCTAGGCCAAACATGAAGGAGGTGCTAGCCATGTTGATTAAGATCTCAGGCATCCGTGGAGATTTCAATTCCAACTCCTCTTCTCCCACTTGTAGTGGAAGCTTAAATTTAAGTGTTCATAGTTCAATTTGTATGTAGTTCAACACACAATACATCTAGTGTGTGTGTGTGTGTGTGCATATATATATATATATATATATATATATGTAGCTGTCATATGATTCTTCTTGTAGAAAAGCATTCATCATTCCTTGTTTTAAAGAATTTATTCAATTTTGATCATAGATATCTTTACAAGACTTTGAAGCAACTTCGTAAAAGTATTCCTAATTGAAATTTCATTAGAGCAATTCTTCTTCGTTGCTGAGCTAATATTATTGATGTTAGGTTTGCGAGCACCAAATTTATGCTTTGAAGTTGGAATCGGAGGAAATCTGAATTGAAATTGAAAGAAATATAAATTTTCTCCAATTCCAACCCGAAGCCACCAATTCGGTACTCTCAAACATAACATACCAATTCTAACCCCAAGTCACTGATTGGGTGCTCCCAAAGATAGCATAAGTGACACACACTCTACGATTAAGAGTGACAATTGTGCAATTAAAAGCCAGATGGACTACACCTATATGGTGTCGGCTACATGAGTCCCATTTATTTATTATACTATAACCATCTAGAATCTTGAACCGATATTAAACCCATCTCATTTTTGGACTCTCTTTTCCCCCTAACATTACATACAACTACAAGCAAAAGACTATGGACATGAATTCCAATTTGGCACCTCATGACTAATACTAAAATTTGAATTCATATTTTTCTAGTCAACAGGTTTGCTATTAATGTCCCTTTTCAATCACCTCTGAATAATCAAATATTAATATTGAATGATGAATATTAAAAGAGGAGATTGGTTAGACTTTCCCTATTAATATTCCATGATACAGTGGTACTGGCAATTGATTCTCAATACAAATGCAAAAATTCATACCTTTTGAATTGGGAGCCCATCTTTGCTCGATTTTCTTATTATATGCAGACAATATGAATTGAACCCATATCCTATGCTACTTCTATGGTGACTGTAATTTTAGCAACATGCGGAAGTCAAGACAATTGTTGTGGTCACCTTGACCATGGCATGTGGAACTTATTTCCCTATATTATCGAAGACATATATTAAATAATAAATGATAATATTATCTTTACTTTTCCAAGAAATGGAAGAAGGAAAGGCCAGCCATTCAAGATGGGTCAATGGTTTGAGAGCAGAGAACAAGGTAGGAACTATTTAGCTGTATACCGAGTATGATTTGATTAATTGCAAATTTTTACAGATTCTGGAGTGTTCAGGTACCAACGAAATTTCAATATACTGCAAGGCTGTTTATGCATTTTATTATGTAATTATGTATTAGTGCTAAAAGTTGGATAAAATATAGGAATTATAAAATTATATTTAATTCTAAGATCAATGAGTCAGTTTAATTGGTTTAGGTTGACTTAGATGCTAAAAGGTTAAGAATCTAACACTAATGTCCATGAATCTAAATCCTACCTCACCTTTAGGCCCAGTTTGGTTGAAAAGAAAAGAGAAGAGAGGTAATAGAGAATATGATTTTTGTGTTTAGTAAAAAATTTTGAAAGAAAAAGAAAAGAAAAAAAAAAGAGATGAATGACATTTGTTTCAAAACCCCGTTAGTCATCCTCCCAAAATGGGAGGAAAGGAAATAGAATAAAATACAAGTATTTTTTAATAAAATTTTGTTAATATCAATTTTATCCTTATATTAATAAAAGATAAAAGTTGTCTTTTAAATGAAAAAGAGTATAATGGTAATTAAGGGAAGAGAAGGAAATGCTAGTATTTTTAATGAATCATTGTTAATACCAACTTTGCCCTTATTTTGATAAAATATAAAATTTGTCTTTTAAATAAAAAAAGGTATAATGGTAATTTTATTTAAAAAGTTTTATTTCCTTTATTTTTCAAATATGTCAACTATTATTTCTTTTATTTTCCTTTATTAATTAACCGAACACGATAAAATATTAACTCTATTATTTCCTTCCTCTCATAATTAATGTTATCATTTTTTCTTCTCTTTTTCTATTGTACCAAACATAGCCTCGCGGAAAAAAAAATGTGTTTAGTATATTATTAGTATTCTGTATCTTTATCATCTTTTTAGATTAAAAAACAATAACTTTTTTGTTTCAAATTCTGATCTTTTTATAACCTTCTACAACGTTGATAACTAACTTATGGAAGTAAAACGATATAATCTAATCTATTGTTGTCCAACTCATTGAATATCTATTTGAAGAGAATCGAAGACGGTGAATGAAAAATTAACACTTGTTTGGTATTATTTTCAACTTTATTTTTTACTTTTAAACATTATTTTGCAAATTTTGGTAATGAACATGCTGAAATTTTTAGAATTTCATACTATTTTTAGTGTCTTGATAAAACTCGTTTCATTACAAAAATTTCCTAAGCCAATTTGATAAGAGTTTTTCAAATGCAATTTTCTTTTCCTTTTTTACTTTATTTAAAAACAGAAAAGTTTTGAGTTCGAAATCGTTTGGTTCACTCGTTAACTTCGCCTTATTTACTCAATTAACGAGTCGATTTTAAACAATTTATGTGTATTCGTATGTGATTTGAAGACCGGCTCACCGGTCATCGTGTCAAAATGCTAGTGGCAGTAAGATGAAACGAGCGTGTCATTGTTGGCCTCTCTCTCCATTAATGAAGTGTCAATTACTCCCTCTCTCTCCTAACTTGTTTTGTGGATTCTTTTTATGTGAGACTGATTTCATTTGCCACTCTCTCCATTTTGCCTTTTCTTTACAAACCCTAGACCCAATTCTCTTGGAACACTTTTTCAACCATACAAGGACTCTTTAATTTTCTCACTCTAGTCTTCTAATCATTCTCAACAATGTAAGCATCTACGTTCTCCAAGCTCTCCCATTTGTTTATATGTGCGCGCGTGTGTATAATACATATAAACACTCATTATACTGATTATATGTACATGTGTATGTATAGACTCTACATTTAGCTGCTGGATACTGATGATTGATTTTTATTTCTGATGACTGCTGTACAATTTTTCCTATATGGAAGTAGTTGTTGTTGTTATCATGATTTCTTCTGTGTTTATCAAACAATAGCATAATTTTGTTGAAATGCAAGTTATGTGGGTCTGTCATTTATGTTTATGCCTTTCGATTAACTTGTAGATGTGTACTTTTACTTCTATTTTTTTTTAATCTTAATTAAACATTTTCTTATTGAACAGCCTCATTGGTTCATTTTCTCACATGCTAATATGAAATTTTGAATAATGAATTTCTTTTGACAAATTTGTGTTTGTTATTCTGTTATGAAGTAATAAAATGTTTGGTTAGGAATTGGGAAATAAGCATAGGAATAAAAAAAATCCATAATGTTTGCAATATATTCATTGATAATTCCATATTTTTAGTACCTGAATATATCAGTTCTATTGATATTTTAAACATTCAATTATATTTTTTTTCATCAATTCCCCTATTCAAACATGATTTCATACTTCTGGAATTGTGATAGATCCATTTTATCAATATTATATATATAAGAAATAACAGCTGATGTTCAAAGAAAATGTACCATTAGGATATCTGTAGTAAATTTTTTTTTTCCTGAAAAATTTCTGTCATGACGCATCAAAACATGACTGAAAATGTGACAATTTTTACTTTTGGGGCATCCAATTTAGGGTTTTATGGTACAAAAAATGTGCCTATTATCTTATTTGCGAGTGGACATGTCATGCATGGATGAAAAGTTATGGTTATACTATTTCTTGGGAGAAGAAACATTGCTTATTTCTAAATAAATAAATAAAATATGTTTTCAACTTGATAGAAAATATTGGACCTTATGTTCTGTGGAGTTCTTCTTCTCTTTTCATCCTTTTGGACCTGTACGCACTGTAAACTTTCATACCTTTATTTTCTTTCTTCTCTCCTTTCAATATTGCTGTGTAAGGAGTAATTTTAATAATTACTGGCAATATCAACTTCATTAATCAGGATCTTAATTTTTTAATGGCTTAATACTCTTCATATTCTAAATTCTGATACTGAAGTCTTTCTTTTATTTTTTTTTCTCCCTCTTTATATATGTATACACTGAATTTAAATTCTGAGCGAAGTGCACAACCAATGGAGAACTTTATTTATTTATTTTTTGGTAAATACAACAAATGGAGAACTTGCTAACAGGAATAGAGCTGGAAGGGAAATGGATCAAACGAGGAGGGAGAATGTTATGTCAGTGGAGCTTGCAATCCGAAGAGAGTTGGCATTTCGGAAGAAAATAGCAAGTTTGCAATTGTTCTCAGATGTTGACCTTATGCCTTTGCATGTGAGAATTTATCCTCTCTTGGACTCGATGCCTCTTGACTCTTGCCTTTGTAATTTTAATAATGACTATATCTATATATGATGGTGGATTTTTGTATTTTCCATTTCTGTTTAAATGTCAATAAAGCCATTCTATCTGTATGGCATGTCCATACGAGCCTTGATGATTTTTAGTTCTGATAAAGTGAAAATAGAACCTTTTGTTGCATGGAAACTTAAAGGAGAGGAGGTGAGTTTGTGTAGTTTCTAAAGTTGGAGGCAGGTTAGTGTTGTTCAAGTAATTTGAACTTTGGCCACTGATATTTTCAGAAACCTTGGAGAGATTTCTGTAAACTGCTCCTAATGTAAGTTATGCACTCAAATGCTGGTCGTCTTCTACAATACTATAGTTTAGTTATCAAATGTACTATGTCTATATGCATAAAGATGACCTTGAGGATTGTATCACATGTTTTATTTTTAATAGAATAGGATTTATGTAGCCAACCCCAAGTAATTGGAACTAGGCTTGTGAAATTGAATTGAGTTTGTATTAGCCTCTTCAAGCATCTCAAGCAAAATTGCTTCTGAATGGTTGAGTTGCAGTTCTGAAAAAGGGGCAAAAAATGTATTGATGCTCTGAAATGTGTAGGCAGAGAAATGGAAAAATCTGCTGGTTCTTCACAGCAAGCACAGAAGTCCAACAAGCTGTTGCTGTCCGAACAAGAGGGATGGGATGTGAGCTAATTTCTGTTGCGTTGAATAATGGCAGATGTGTGGGTCCTCTTTCTTTTGCTCTCTAGAGAACTTAGGTTATGGCTAATTTGGCAAGGGTGTATGCTAGGTAGGAGAGTCATAGATGTTTGGCAGGCAACTCCATTCATTATATATTTGGTAAAGTCTTTGGTGGAAAAAGGAACTGACATTCCTTTGATGCAGTTGAGTTGCCTATTTGCAGAGTGAAATATCAGCTTTTGAGTTCTTATTTTTTGGGTTATAGCCCAGTCTTCCATAGTTCCATATTGATAAACTTTTTTCTTAGTTTGTTGGGAGATATGAGAGTTTGAGGTTTGATAGTTTTGTATACTTATTGTGTAGGTGCTTCTAATATCTATTTTTATAAGAATCTCTCTCTCTCTCTCTCACACACACACACATTAAAAAAGCACATGATCTTTGCATTATCCTTATAAACGATTGTACCTTATCATGTTTATATGCTTTCATTGATTGTGTTTAACTTTGGTTATGTTTGTGATTCATGTCTTTGCTTGTACACTAGAAAAGTAATTAGCAGTCAAAGTGGCTACACATCTGAAGAATCAACTAATCAGAATGGAATTAAGTAGTTTGTTCTTAATTTTATTCTGGGGATGTTTAAATTGATTTTGTATTATTGTTCTTTATAAAATGCACTTCGACGTAGATCAACCTGATTCTTAGATTGATTCCACCTCAGAATGCATGGCCTGCACCTTTTCTATAAACATGATGAAAGCCATGAAATTTTAAGGGAACAGATAAAGAAAGAGTCAGAGGCAACCTTTGGGTTCCAAAATCTGGAACCTATCTGAAAAACACTTTTATTTGCATGATTGGTTGTGGTTTGACAATTTGTAAAATGCAAACTAGTCAGCAAATCATGTGGAATTACTAGAGAAAGGTCTTTTCTTTGTCTTCTATGTGTTAGAATGTTATCCAGTATATTTCTTTAATTGGTTAACCAGTATCAAGTGACATTTTTTCATGTTGTTAACTTGCATGTTCCTCATTTAAGGTGCCATCTTCAAGTCCAAGTCCAAGTCCATGGCTGGGAAAAAATTCGGATTCAAAGTCAAGTTTGAATCTGGTTCCAAGTTCATCTAATCTAAGGCCCTCACCAACTCCAAGTGTGAATACAAGTTCAAGACCAGGGGCAAGTCCAATTTCAAGTTCAAGCCTGGTTCGAGGTCCATTATGTCAGGTGTCATCTTCAAGTCCCTGTCCAAGTCCACAGCGTACACTAAATCCTAATTTAAGCTCAAGTTTGAGTCTGGTTTCAAGTTCATCTAATCTGGCTCCATTAAGTTGGAGGCCACCACTAGTTCCCCGTCAGATTCCAAGTCCAAATCTGGTTCAGAGTCCATTGTATAAGGTGTCATCTTCAAATCCAGGTCCAACTGCAAGACCATTGCCAACACCAAGTTGCATTCGAAGTCCAAGTTCATGCCCGAGGCCAAGACCAAGTGTGATTCTTAGGCCAAGTCAGTCCAGCATAAAGAGAAAAGCATCAACTAGCAATCTCCAACGGCTCCCATCTCAACAGCTGCAACCATCTCACAGTAATTACATTAAAACAGATCAAGTGGGGAATTTCTTTTGCAAGGTCTGCGAAGTGACATGCTCGGGTGCTGTGAGTTTCAAGCAGCACCTAAAAGGTCAAAAGCACAAGGCTAAACTGCAATGGTTGCAGCTGAGCAGGGAAGAGGACAGGTGGAAGAAAGATCAACGACCATTGTGTGATCTGTGTCAAATTTGGTGCTCGAATGAGGATTCGTTGAAGATGCACCTAAAAGGTCAAAATCACCAGGCTAAACTACAAGAGTTGGAAATTGGTAAGAAAAATGGTGGAGATCGGCCATGGTGCGAGCTATGTCAAATAGGGTGCATGAATGAAGAAGCATTTGAGCAACATCTCAAGGGCAAAAATCATGTCACTCGCCTTTATGCTACTGGGAAGAACAAGAGGGCCAAAGGGGAAGAGGCTGCACTAATGGAGATAGTGGAATGGGCGGAACAGGTGATGAACCAGTGAACTGAAAGAAAGCTGCTTATGTTTGCTAGATGCTGGTTTCTGAACTGCCCACAAATCTAATGCAGAACTTTGTAATCTACTAAGTAAGTCGTGGACTGGTAACATTGTTTTGAACTTTTCCAGCAATGATGATCAAAAACCAATAGTTATACCCCGAGCAACTGAGGCCAAACCAACTGAAATGGATGGAATTGATCACTCAAGCCGGTTCAAAGAGAGTATCTTAACCAGCTTTGAGGACTAATTATTTGTGTCCTGCTCTAAGGGCAATTGAGGCACTTGAAATATATTTTCAACTGCTCTAATTTCTGTTCAATTTTTTGTGTTCTGCATAAGAATTTTTCTTTCATAACCTGTAAAGTAAACCTTTTAATGGTCTGAAAAAGCTGCTGCCATTGATTCTTTCAGAGAATCAAGGATGTCCAAGCTGCTTATTGTACAATGAATCAGTTTCATGATTATCATGTATAGTTAGAAGAGATTGACCATCCTTACAATTGTTTCAAGATGTTAGCAATAGTATTACTCCACCCATATTAGAACAATTCTTCCTCATTGCAGAGCTAGTATTTCATCCCAAGATTGGTGCAAAATCTTAGATGGATCAATGGTTTAAGAGCAGAGAACAAGGTTGTAACTTTTGAGCTGTATGCATAGTATTGTGCATTTGTGTGTATGGTTTGGTTAATTGCAAATTCTTTAGTGTTCAGGTACCAACGAAATCTGATATATATATATATATATTCTTTTTATCGACCAGGACGTATTCCCACCCTTTGCGTGAGACTAGTCTCTCTGAACACATGCAACCCCTCACAAACCACGTGCGTCGGGTAAGTCCGAACATAATATCCATGTGAGCCCTCTTTTTTTCATTTTGAAAGGAGAGGACATGCTGCTGGACCATTTGTCCTTTGCTAACGAAATCTCAATATAGTGCAAGGCTCTTTATGTATTTATTAGGACACTATGTATAAGTGCTAAAAGTTGGATAAAATATAGGAATTTCTAAAGAATTATATTTAATTCTAAGATCAATGAGCCAATTTAATTGGTTTAGCCTTTTGGGTTGACTTAGATGGTGAGTGGTTTAAGAATCTAACACTAATGTTGCGTTTGGTATGCAAGAATGAAATGAAATGAAATGTTCATTATAACAATTTTTTTGTTTGGTATGAATTTTAATGTGAGAATGATCATTTTCTTGGAATGAAATCTATTCCATAGTTAAACCTATGGAATGGGCATCTCATTCCAAGTAAGATTAAAAACAAAATTCATATGACCAAAAAACTCTTCACCTCCATCACCATCACTTCCACCACCACACCGGCTCTACCACGACCACCACCACTGCCTCCACCACCTCCACCCCTACATCGCCACCTTCCTACTCCACCACACCACCACTTCCATATCGCCACCTTCCTCTACCACCATTGCTACTGCCACCACATCGCATCACCACCACCTCTACTGCCACCTTCCTCCACCATCACACCACCACCGCCACCCCCACCACACCACTACCACCACCTCCACATCGCCGCCACCACCTCTACTGCCACATCGCCACCCCCACCACACTACTCCACATCGCCGCCACCACCTCTACCGCCACATCGCCACCCCCACCACACTACTCCACATCGCCTCCACCACCCCTACCCCACCACCGCCACATTGCCACCTTCCTCCACCGCCACCCCCACCACACCACTCCACCACCTCCACACCGCCACCACCTTCCTTCACCACCACACCTCGTCACCAACTCTACTACTACCACCTTCGCATCGCCACATTTCTACACAATCACATATTGTTGGTTTAATTTATTTGTCACTAAGAGAGGTATTTTGGATTGATTTAAAATTTATTTCATTTTCACTTCATTTTATATTTGCAATCAAACAATAGAATCAGAATAGTCATTCTATTCCATTCAGTGGCGGACTAGCAATAGGCTAACTTGGGCTTAGCCTAGGTCCAAAAAAGAAAAAAAAATATTTACTACTACTCTTCCCAACCCACAAGCCCAGCCCACCTTATGTTTGGTCTTCCTATTAGGCCCATTAGGGCAAACTTTTCTCAAGTCTCATAGCAATTCTTCTTCTTCTTCTTTAGTTATGGGTTTTTTTTTTTTTCCTGCTCTGTTTTTACCTTCTTCCACAATCTCTCTATTCTCTCAAATTTTTATTTTCTCTCTCTCTGTAAGACTGTATCTATATACATATATTATCAAAAGAGAATAGGTTTTGATCATGCCCAAATCTTATATCCAAATTCTAAGTTAGCATATTTGTTACAATTTTTTTTTTTGTCTTTGCTATATATATATATATATATATATATATATATGTGTGTGTGTGTGTGTGTGTGTGTGTGTGTGTGTGTGTGTTTGATGTTATGTAATATGATTCAGTGAAGTGAAACACATGGCACTATTCTTGCCTTTTACATTGTGTTTTTCTATTTTGTTTTGTTTATTTTTTTCCCTAAAATATTATATATTTGAGTTCAATTTTAATTTTTATTGGGACTAATTTTTATGGATGAGATGGAAGGGATCAAAATTTTTTGATTTATAATATATATTTGTTGATGAGTATGATCTCCTAAATTATATTGTATATACATGTATATCTGATACAGTGAAGCCTCTAAGATTTCTTTGGTTGACGAAATTTTTTACATTTTTTTTCCAGCCCTCCCCCCTCCAATCCTGGCTCCGCCCCTGATTCCATTTCCATTCTCATTCCACTTCCAACTTCATTTATTCCATTCACGTGCACCAAATACAACATAATATTCAGCAACTTAACTCTTACCTAACCTTTAGGAAGGAAAAAAATAATAATAATAACAATAACAAAAGCGTTTAGTATATTACTAATATTTTGTATCTTTATCATCCTTTTAGATAATTTGATTACTGAATCATATCTGAGGAGTTTTTTCTTTGAAAAGGAAAGAAAGTAAGAAAAAAAAAAAGGGACTGAATTTGTGGTGTTAGAGGTCTCCGTCTTCTAAGGTTTTGGAAGTGAAAGTAGGGAAAGGCTAAACTTCATGAAATTATGTCATAATTTCATGAATTCCTATCATGAATGATGTGATAGATGATAATCCCATTGGGACTCCATGTATGGGGGGAATATCACCAATACTAACTCACCATTTAATTGTCACATCATTCATGATAAAAATTCATAAAATAATTTCATGACATGTAGCATTGCTCGTGAAAGTAAATGCAGACTTGGAAACGTAATGGGTTGGATCCTTTCCTTTCTTAATCTTTTGGTTTAATAATATTATTAATCTGGGACGGATGTTCAATTTTTATTGGTCCACTTCACCTATAAGGACACAATGTTCTTGAATGGGGCTAAAAAAAATTAAATTAAACTTATTTATTTAATGAACTAACTGGATCTAAATTTTAAGTGATCTGATTCTATTTAGGGTAAATTGCATGAAACCGCTATTTAATTTAAAAATTGTGTAAAAAAATTCATTTATATTCACTTTCCACCTCTGAGCTAAAAAAAACTCATTAAATTTTAATTTTATACTTTTACCAATTTTTTTAATATTTCTAATAATAAATTTTTTTTCTTTTTGTATACCTTTTTTTAAATATTAATTTAAATTAAATATTTTTATTTTATTATAATTTCGTTGCTCAGCTGAAAAAAAAAATCTTCAGTGATAAAAAAAACATGTGGTACCATTTAAAAAACAATGCCAAAAAAATAAAAAATAAAAAAAACAATGAAGATTTTTTTATTATTTTGACTTGGCATGAAATAATAATAAAATAATAATATTTAATTTATAATTAAATTAATATTTTAAAAAATATATAAACAAAATAAGATTACTATGATTGAAAATATTAAAAAAATTGAGTAGAATGTAAAATTAGAATTTAAAAGTTTTTGTTTTTTTAAATGCACTTTATCCCTTCTATTTGTGAACAGCTGGGTTTGACTTCCGTTATCGTGTCAAAATGCTAGTGGAACTGTAGTCTGCTCCCAAAAGTATGTTCGTACGGACTGCCGCAACTTTACTTGCCTTTTTCAGTTCAGAAGAGTGGGCCCCAATTTGAAATTTACGCCAAACTGACGATAATAACCCTCACTTCTATCTTAATGACCAAATATACTTTCATTTCACCCGCGAAAACACAAGTTATTTGGTTATTGTGCTGTGAAGTGTCATTTGCCATTACTCTATATCTCTCTTCTAACTTTTTTTTCTTTCTGTTTTCGGTAACTCTCTCTCTCTCTCTTCTAACTTGTTTTGTAGGTACATTCTTTTTCTGTGAAAGACTGAATTTACATTTGCTTCTCTCTCTGCAATAAATCCATCTCCCTCTGTCTCCATTTTTTTCTTTCCATTACAAACCCTATACCCAATTCTTTTGGAACACATTTTCAACCATATAAATACTCTTACTTTCTCACTCTACTCTCCCAATCATTCTCAACAGTGTAAGGATCTCCATTCTCTAAGCTCTCCCATTTGTTTATATGTGCCTGTGTGTATACTACATATAAACACTAATTATAATGATTATATATGTACATGTGTATGTATAGACTCTACCTTTAGCTGATGGGTACTTATGGTTGATTTTTGTTTCTGATGACTGCTATACAATTTTTCCTATATGAAAGTTGCTGCTGCTGTTGTTATCATGATTTGTTCTCTGTTTATCAAACAATATCATGAAATTATTGAAATGCAAGTTATGTGGGTCTGTCATTTGTAGATGTGTTCTTTTACTTCTATTTTTTTTTTTAATTTTTTTTATCTTAATTAAACATTTTCTTACTGAGTCAGTGGTTCAATTGCTAATATGAAATTTTAAACAATGAATATCTTTTGACAAATTTGTGTTTCTTATTCTGTTCTATAGTAAGAAAAGGTTTGGTTAGCAATTCGGAAATAAGCTTAGGAATACAAAATCCATAATGTTTGCAATATAGTATTCAATAATTCCATATTTTCAGGACCTCAATATATCAGTTCTATTGATATTTTTAACATTAAATTATTATTTTTTCATCAATTTCCACTATTCAAACATGATTTCTTACTTCTGGAATTGTGATAGATCCATTTTATCAATAATTTATATCTAAGAACTAACAGCTGAACGTAAAAGAAAATGTACCTTTAGGATATCTGTAGTAAAAAGCTTTCCCCTGAAATTTTTTCTGTCATGGCACATCGAAACATGACTGAAAATGTGACAATTTTTACTTTTGGGGCATGCAATTTAGGGTTTTATGGTACAAAAAATGTGCCTATTATCTTATTTGCGAGTGGACATGTAATGCATGGATGAAAAGTTGTGGTTATACTATTTATTGGGAGAAGAAACATTGTTTATTTCTAAATAAAAAAATAAATATGTTTTCAACTTTATAGAAATTATTGGACCTTCTGTTCTGTGTACTTCTTCTTCTCTTTTTAATTTAATGTTTCTGGTTTTCATCCTTTTGAATCTGTAGGCGCTGTAAACTTTCATCCTTTATTTTCTTTCTTCTCTCCTTTTAATATTGCTGTTTCAATTTCAATAATTACTGGCAATGTCAGCTTCATTAATCGGGATCTTTAATTTTTAACGGCTAAATACTCTTCATATTCTAAATTCTGATACTGAATTGAAATTCATTTTACTGAAGTCTTGCTTTTATTTTCTTTTTTTCCCTTCATATATATATATACACTGAATTGAAATTCTGATACAAGTGCACAACCAATGGAGAACCTTTTTTTTTGGTAAATACAACAAATGGAGAACTTGCTAACTGGAGATTGCAGGAAATAGAGCTGAAAGGGGAATGGATGAAATGAGGAGGGAAAATGTTATTTCAGTGGAGCTTGCAATCCAAAGAGAGTTGGCATTCCGGAAGAAAATAGCAAGCTTGCAATTGCTTTCAGATGTTGACCTTATGCCTTTGCATGTGAGATTTTATCCTCTCTTGTGCTCGATGCCTCTTGACTCTTGCCTTTGTGATTTTAATAATGGCTATATCTATGATGGTGGATTTGTATTTTCCAATTCTGTTTAAATGTCAATAAAGCCATTCTATCTGTATGGCATGTCCATACGAGCCTTGATGATTTTAGTTTTGATTAAGTGAAAATAGAACCTATGGTTACATGGAAACTTAAAGGAGAGGAGGTGAGTTTGTGTAGTTTCTAAAGTTGGAGGCTGGTTAGTGTTGTTCAAGTAATTTGAATATTGGCCACTGGGGTTTTTCGGAAACCTTGGGAGAGATTTCTGTAAACTGCTCCTAATGTCTCAAATGCTGGTCTACTCTACAATACTATAGTTTAGTTATTAAAAGTACAATGTCTATATGCATAAAGATGGCCTTGAGGATTGTATCACCTGTTTTATTTTTGAGACCATAATAGAATAGGATTTATATAGCCAACCCCAAGTAATTGGAACTAGGGTTGTGAAGTTGAATTGAGTTTGTATTAGCCTCATCAAGCATCTCAAGCAAAATTGCTTTGAATAGTTGAATTGCAGTTATGAAAAAGGTATAAAAATATGTTGATGCTCTGAAATGTGTAGGCAGAGAAATGGAAAAATCTGCTGCTCCTTCACAGCAAGCACAGAAGTCCAACGAGCTGTTGCTGTTCCAAGAAAGGGATGGGATGTGAGCTACTTGCTGTTGCATTGTATAATGGCAGATGTGTGGGTCCTCTTTCTTTCTTTCTCTAGAGAACTTAGGTGATGCCTAATTTGGCAAGGATGTAAGCTAGGTAGGAGAGTCAGAGATGTTTGGCAGGCAACACCATTGTATATTTGGTAAAGTCTTTGGTGGAAAAAGGAACAGACATTCCTTTGATGCAGTTGAGTTGCCTATTTGCAGAGTGAAATATCAGCTTTTGAGTCCTTGTTTTTTGGGTTATAGCCCAGTCTTTCCATAGTTCCATATTGATAAACTCCTTTCTTAGTTTTTTGGGAGAAATGGGAGTTTGAGTTCTTATAGTTTTGTATACTTATTGTGTAGGTGCTTCTGATTTATATATATTTTTAAGAATCTCACTCTCTCTCTCTCATTAAAAAAGAACATGTTCTTTGCATTATCCTAATAAACGATGGAGCCTCATCATGTCTATATGCTGTCATTAATTTTGTTTAGCTTTGTTTATGTTTGTGATTCATGTCTTTTCTTGTACACTAGAAAAGTAATTGTATTTATGAAATCATTATATATGCCAGTCAAAGTGGCTATATATCTGAAGAATCAATTAATTGGAATGGTATTAAATAGTTTATTCTTAATTTTATTCTGGGGATGTTTAAATTGCTTTTGTATTACTGTTCTTTGTAAAATGACTTCGGTGTAGATTGGCCTGATTCTTAGATTGACACCACCTCAGAATGCATGGCCCACAACTTTTCTATAAACATAATGAAAGCCATGAAATTTTAGTGGAGCAGATAAAGAGCCCAGAGACAACCTTTTGGTCCCAAATTCTGGAACCTATCTGTGAAACACTTTTATTTGCATGATTGGTTGTGGTTTGACAATTTGTGAAATGCAAACTAGTCAGCAAATCATGTCGAAGTACGAGAGAAAGGTCTTTTCTTTGTCTTCTATGTCTTAGAATCCTATCCATTATGTTTCTTTAATTGGTTGACCAGTATCAGGTGACACTTTTTCATGCTGTTAACTTACATGTTCCTCATATCAGGTGCCATCTTCAAGTCCAAGTCTATGGCTGGGAAAAAATTGGGATTCAAACTCAAGTTTGAATCTGGTTCCAAGTTCATCTAATCTAAGGCCCTCACCAACTCCAAGTGGGAATACAAGTTCAAGACCAGGGGCTCCAAGTCTGGTTCAGGGTCCATTAAGTCAGATGTCATCGTCAAGTCCCGGTCCAAGTCCATGGCGGGCACAAAATCCTAATTTATGCTCAAGTTTGAGTCTGGTTTCAAGTTCATCTAATCTGGCTCCATCTACAACTTTTAGTCGGAGGCCACCACTAGTTCCTAGGCGGATTCCAATTCCAAGACCAGGGCCAAGTCCAAATCTGGTTCAGAGTCCATTGTATAAGGTGTCGTCTTCAAATCCAAATTCAACTGCTAGATCATTGCCAACACCAAGTGAGATTCTTAGGCCAAGTCTGTCAAGCATAAAGAGAAAAGCATCAACTAGCAACCTCCAACAGCTCCCACCTCAACACCCGCGACCATCTCTCAGTAATTACATTACAACAGATCAAGAGGGGAACTTCATTTGCAAGGTCTGCGAAGTGCCATGCTCGGGTGCCTTGAATTTCAAGCAGCACCTAAAAGGTCAAAAGCACAAGGCTAAACTGCAACAGTTGCAGCTGGGCAGGGAAGAGGACAGGGAGAAAAAAGAACAACGACCACAGTGTGAACTGTGTCAAATTTGGTGCATGAATGAGGATTTGTTGAAGATGCACCTAAAAGGTCAAAAACACCAGGCTAAACTACAAGAGTTTGAAATTGGTAAGAAAAATGGTGGAGATCGGCCATGGTGTGAACTATGTCAAATATGGTGTATGAATGAAGATGCATTTGAGCAACATCTTAACGGCAAAAATCATGTCACTCGCCTTAATGCTACTGGGAAGAACAAGAGGGCCAAAGGGGAAGAGGCTGCAATAATGGAGATTGACTTGGAAGAATTGGAATGGGAGATGAATCAGTGAACTGAAAGAAACTGCTTATGCATCATTTCTTTTGCCTAAGGTCCACACAATCGCGCGCGCGCATAATGAAAAGCTACACTTTTCTTAAGACTCATTATATATACTCTCGTATTTATATACAACTTATTTCACAATTTTTATGTATTTTATAGATAGTGAGTATGAGAAAACTTCTATATCTTCTTTGGACACCCTTTATGTTAATTCTCTTGAAGTTTTATGGAGGTATTTTCTTTTCTTCAACTTTTATCTATGTACAAAAATTTCTGTGATCGGTGGATGATGTAAATTCCAATGATGATTTCTAAATGCTAAGGTCACAATTCCTCCAACTGCAGTATTGAAGTGCACACAGGAATTGTCATGAATAATTATTAGATCGAAAGGACTTAACACTTTGTTGGAAGAGTGACTATTTTTTTTATGAGCTGACTTTACTGCATGAGTCGACCTGCTAAAATTATGAGCTTTATGCATCATCTTGTTATTTGCTGATCCAGTGAGATGTAGCAGTTTTGACTTCACTGATTATCAGACTTTCTTCCTGCCACAATTGTTCTGGCAGCTGCAACTTGGTTTTGTTGATAATAAAACCTTTTTGACCAATCCTGGTATCACATTTGCTTTAGTGGATCATTTCCAAGACATCAGGTATTATTATATGAGTTGAAAACTCATAACCTCTTCGCTTCTGTTCTGGTTTTATATTTCAAGTAAACTAACCTCATTATGTATTCGTGAAATTTCTAATTATTTGAAAAGAAGTTTCTCATGGGTTTGATTCACGCTTTTCCAAGATTTGAGTTAATGTACCTCTCCAGGAAGAGAGTGCTAATAAACATGGATGAGGCACAGTAGAAGTTTCATTCTCTTCTTTTTCCTGTTCCTGCATTTCGTGCATCCTCTAACTACAAGAGGGCTGCCAGTGATTCAGACTGAGGCGACTGTTTCATGTCCATTGTTGGATAGCATGGCTCCTGCTGGGGCCGCCACAGCATTCAGATGTGATTGTCCCCTCATGGATACCATCACTAGCACTGGTCTAATTACAATGTGACAGACTGTTTTAGATTAGTTTCAATAGTTTCAACACTTGTACTCCTATTACAAAGAAAAAAGGGTTTCACATTACTCACTCATTGTTGTACTCCTTCACCAAGAAAAACTAATTTTCACATTTCTCGATCCAATGAGTGTAAAACCCTAAATAAAATAATTATGAGTAAACCTTGTGAGGTTTTCAAAGAAAGATTTTTGATCCATGCTGACCCGTGATCATTCTGAGTTAGGTAACTTACCGGTGCCCGAAGACCAAAAATCTTTGACCAGTGGGCCTGAGTACTTCACTAGCTAAAGATGTTGCTCATTGGCTGCCTTCCAGAAATCTGTAAGGATTCTCTTTCTTTTTTAATTTTTATTTTATTTTTAATAGTGTTTTATATCACAAATCAACCTCATGTCCTGTTATCCTTCCTGGAATCATCAAATGCTCATGTCATTCAAAGAAATTAAATTAGATTAATGGTATTAGTCTAGCACATGCTCTGGCCATTTCTCTTCAGACTACTCATTTTGAAAAGGTAGTTTTATATGTTCAAAGTGGGTGAAACTGTTTACTATTTGTTTAGATAAGTAATATAGTGGGTACAGATTGGATTGGGATATGTGGGCTCCTTAGGTAAAGAAGGATATAGGGTACTAGGGACAGCACTAGCTTGTGGCATTTGCTGCTAAAATGGTGGGGAATAATTTTGGTAAGAGTCTGGAATTCAGAATAAAACTAGGGTTCCTCCATAATGGTGACTTGTAAGAGAAATGTAACTGAACTCAGAAGAATGTCCAAGGTTGAGCTAATATAATGCTGTCATTCGGATTAAGGGAGTTGTAAAGAAAAGGAAAGAGATGTTATATCATATTTAGTTTAAAAGTAAGGTGGGAGATGAATGGAAAATGAGGGGAGGGAGAAGGGATGATAAACTTCTCAACGAGTGAATTTTCTTTTCTTCCAAAAGTGGGTCGTAAAGGAAAGAAGGATAAGTAAATCCGTGATTACTTGTATTACCACTATTCTTTTATAGAACAATGATAGGTTACTCCATTGGATGCATTGAAGCAGAGTTCATTGGGACTGAAAATCATTATTCTTTTTTATAATGAATGCAAATTTGTTTTACCCTTTCTATTTTCTAACAAATAAGTGCCCCAAGTAAACTGCCAGTATTGTACTTAAATTTTTGTTCTAAACAGGATCAGTGAATAGTAATATATACATACATATATATATATGTGTGTGTGTGTGTGTGTGTGTGTAAAGAAAAATCAAAACAGTAAGTGAGTACAGCAAATCAGGCTTCAGAACTTATCCTAAAAGCTCTACAGGACAGGGAGAGAGGGGGCAAGGGGGCAGATAAACATGTTGGCATTCCTATGCCTAGCTGCATACCAACATGGCAAGCACTGGCACATGAATGCCCATACCTGTTTTTTATTGAGTTCATATGGATCTATTAATTTACTTAAAATGCTATCAATTGTCCTAATCAGAAGCGCAAATTCTGGAATTTACAGTACCAAGGAGAAACAATGATTGATGTTTGTTTGTCCATCTTCCGTCCATATATGAGCAAGTTGACACAACTTTTTTTTCTGTTTTGTACTGGCGTGAACTCGAATCTTAGAGTAGTCATTTTGCGAAATATCAAATGTTAGATCTGTCTCGAATTCTCCCTTACCATGATTCTGCTCTAAATGGACAAGTTGGTTTATATCCCTTTCCTTTACAAATACTTCTAAAATTCACACCATCCCTAAGTGGCCCACCAGTAATTTACCAAATAGTACATCTAAGTTAGAAAAAAGGATTCTGTCTCTCTCTCATTCACACTTGTCTTTAAATAGAAGTGCATGGGTAGTGGTGTACAACACAACTAAGAGAAAAGGATGGAGAATTCTCATGGGTGTCCTAGAGTAGGCAAGGATGTTTCACTTCAAGAACTTAGAGACAGGCTTGCTGAGTTTGCTAGAGTGAGGGGATGGGATCAATATCACAGTCCAAGGAATCTCCTTTTGGCTCTGGTAAGTCCCAAGTATGTCAACTAAAAACATCATGAAGTTTTTGCATGGTAAAGTACACCTTGTTTAAGATGTATTATACACATACATATTTATACTACAATATATTGTGCAGGTGGGAGAGGTAGGAGAGCTCTCTGAGATATTCCAGTGGAAGGGAGAAGTGGCAAGAGGACTTCCCAATTGGAGTTCTGATGACAAGGAGCATCTAGAGGAGGAGCTCTCTGATGTTCTCCTTTATCTAATTCAACTAGCTGATGTGTGTGGGCTCGATCTCGGCCAAGCTGCTATAACAAAGATTGTCAAAAATGCTCAGAAATACCCAGTTGTTAATTCAACTGTTTCTTCCACCTAAATAAACTAGGAACCTAGCTTCCATCCTGCCCATGTCAATGTGTAATGGCAAGTCCTTTGTGATTTTTTTTTCTCAGCACCAAACCTGTACTTTCTGAAGTTTGTGGTACAAAGTTCTATCCATGTCTGAGGCATATTAATATTAATATTAATAGCAAATAAGCAAAGTTTTGGAGAAGAGATTTTCTCCTTAATTTGTTATCTACAATTCTCAACTTTTACTGGTTTAATCTTCATCTTTATCATAACAATGTATAGACTATCAAAGCCTCCTTGATGTGATAGGCCTTTATATATGCTCACAGAGATAAGACCTTTTATTCCTCTTTGTTGGCCTGTATATTCAAGCTACTTTAGCAATCATAATTTTTTTTTTTTTGTGGTTGGTGATTGACAAGTGAAATGTTATTCTGTTGCTGTCATCTCATTTTCTGTTATCTTTTGTACAAATTGTTGTCTTCCCCAAATGCTTAGGTTATTTCTTTACCTGGCAATGGATCACACCATAGCCTATTCTGTCACACATTAGACTTTACTCCCAAAGATATTTATGATGCGAGAAGAGACTCAAGTAATAGGAGTTTGTCACAGGATTGATTAGAGAAGAAAAACAAAGTTGGAACACTTAACAATACTTATTTTATGTTTAGTTTGTGCAAAGATATAATTGATAGGTAAAGCCTCGGGGTACAAAAAAAAACCGGTTGAATTGGGCAAATTCGACCGGTCAATTTGGTTCGATTTTTCATGATTTGGTTTGGTCTTGATTTCAAAAACATGAAACTATTTATAAACAATTCGGTTCTAGTTTGGGATCTTACAAGACGATACAGTACCAAACTGAAATGTTATACAAAATTATTATTTTTGTATATTATATATAATGTATATTTATATATTATATATAAAATAGAATAATAAAATATTGTATATTATTATATAATATAAAATAATTGAATATAATATATAATAGAATATTATATTATATTATATTATATGTTGGGATTGTGTCTCAAATTGTTGGTGTAATTAGGTTTTTATTTTAGATTTGTACTTTGTAAGATAATTTCTTGTTAAACAAGACTTGGTTTTCAAGGAATTGTAATCTTTGTGAGACGAGAATTAAGTTTGGAACTCTACAAATAGATATTTAGCTTTTGGGTTGAAACTTGTAAGATTGAGAGAAATGTAGTCTCGTGAGAGAGTTGTGGGTAGAGATAGTTTATGATTTGATAGAGTAAGAAAAACATACATGTCACTGACAACAAAAAAACATGCTCGTAAAGTAATTCATGGCGAAAGACATTTACACTATGTTGTTATTCTAATATTATAATATGTCTAGAAATTATAATAGAATTCCTTCTCATCCTGTTAAACTCAAACCGTCCTTTGAAGGTGTTGGAGATATACTTGAGCTAATACTAGATAAGAAAGGTTATTATAATTGAAGAAAGTTGATCCCCGGTCAAGCATTCAAATTGGTCTCCAATGTCCGGCGGTTTCAAGAAATGTAATGATTTGATGTTGTTTTGTTGGGTTGTTAACTGCAAATCTTGATCACACATCAGAATCGGGCCAATCGGCTTAGTACGTTTGGTATTATTTATTGACAAGACATATTATCCATTCTGCACTTTAAATTGAATAATGTTATACCAGCAAAATGTACATATATAGAATTTCTCGTACACATTATTAATCAATCACTTTAGTACAAAATCTATAAATGCTTATTGGAGAATAGTTTTCCATTTGAAATATTTATCTAAAAATAAAAAATAAGGAAAACCTCATTCAAGATGGAGAAAAATAGATTTATTTATTTTAATTTTTATGTTTGGAAAGAGGGAAGTGACATTTTGAATCAGTACTGAATATAAGTATTAAAATTTTCAAAGTTGACAACGAAAAAATCACACACTCAAAATAAAGACTTGAACTCTCGATATTCTATTTTGAAAGGTAAAAAATTACAACTAAATTATAGCCTTTGATTGAAAATTTTATTTTTTATAAATATATATTTTATTAATTCTTTCAAATGATAAAAAAGTCTCTAATAACTTTTTTTTTCTTTTTTGAGCAAAAAGAAAACTGATATATTATCAAGAAAACAAATTATAATTAGCAAGAATCTCCAACGTAACATCGTAAAATTCGATAAATTGTCATCAACAAAAAAAAAAATTTGTTACTTATTCACAAAACGAGGAATAAAAGAGAGCGACCAATGGCTATTTTGCTAAAACAATACAGATCAAAAACCTATAATACACTTCATCCCTATGCTTTCAACACTCTGTTTCTATTATGTAAAGCCTCTCAATACCATCCCATATCAAAATTTTATTTTACCATTAAAAGATTTAAAACAACGCATTACTAATTAGTGTAACATTGAGAGAAACAAAGAAAAAATCTTGTGTGTCGTTCAATAATTCGATATTCAACAAGCGTGTCTCATTAAGAAAATATCTTTTTCAGTCTATGTCGAGCCAAACCAATAGATATGGGTTGAGAGTGGTCCCCCTCCCTGTATCTATCGGTTCGGGTTGAAAGCCTCTAAAATGGAGGAAGGAAATTTCTGTAAAAATCTGTCCCCTATACTTAAAAGAAGCCACAAAGATGTGGTCCAGAAAATCATTACCAGTTGGAAGGCTTTACTTATTTCTTAGTGACAGCAACAAGGGTATGGTGTGACCGTGTGGGTCATTATTTTGATAAATCACTCCAAAATCTTTAGATGGAAAAGATAGAATGTTAAAACTCAAATTGACTCACCAACAACTCTTTCTACTATTTTGTGTAAAACCAAACATTTTCTTGCAAACAAATTTAAACATTTTCATTGATGAGTTGATTGCAATATGTCACCTTCCATTGAGCATTATGCTGATTTTTGATAGAAAAAGAAAGCTTTGTGTATGGTGTTCTAATTGAGGTAGGGCTGAACATTAATGGAGTCATTGATGTGAGGGGTACATTGGGATTTTGCACTTCCACACCATATTGTTGTGTTGTACTACTATGGTTGTTATGGGGGCTAAGAGTACAATGTTATTTTAGAAGGAATCACATGTTTAAAATCTCAATTACGGTTTTACCCCTGAACACAGCACTTTCCAGGTTCATATACATAACTATTAATATAATTGTTAAAGTCCTATATTGTCTGTACAAGTATAACTAGGGAGTGGAATGAAGAAAGTAATTCCTGATTAGTAAAAAAATTTAAAAACTAAGATTCCTTCTTTCATTGATTATATAAGGCTCTCTTCATATGTTCAGGTGTTGACTTGGTCACTAATCTAAAATATGAGAATTATTTGTTATCTTGACAATGAAATTATGAGAAAAAAAAAGGTGATAGGGCAAAGATGAAAGAAATTCAAAGTGAGTGATAACTAATTTGAATTTATGTGTAGGAGATCATAATGAAAGTTACCTACTTAATGAAACATTTACTTGAAGAGTATAAAAGTAAGCAAAAGAACTCTTTAGAAGCTTAAAATATACATGTCATGGTGTGGAGATATGTAGTTTGGTAGGTTTTACAAATATATCCTTTGCTAGTTTGCTTTATAGGAAAAGTTTCATTGATGATGATGATCTATCCGAGGAAAATATCAAAAGCATTTTAAAAAAGGAAATCGAAATGTGTTAGAGCAAAGCTCATTGGTATCGCCAACCAAATTTGGCCACTCCAGATTTGTGAGTCACCAAATGAATCATCGGATAGGGTGATCCTTGTGGGCCCGCGATCGCTGGCCTAATTTTCAATTAGTGATATTTAAAAAAATAAAAGTAGCGTGGTGTGTGACTCACCAGTGATCAATTGAATAATTATATGCAAGTTTACATATTACAGTTATCACCTTTTAGGATACGGAGAAATAATCGTCATAAGCTTTAACATAATTTATGATACGGAGAAATAGTTATAGTTATATCTTGAATTGTCTATAAAATATTTTTGATAGATATATGCAATTCTCGTCAAAATAGTCTTTTATATAGTACATTCCTTCTTAGTCACGATAAATGTACAATCTCTTAGGTGGTTGGAAGACTTGCATTACTATCTCTGGTATCACTCAATTCAACAGTGGCTTGCAGGCGTCTTGACAATGTTGAATTAACATGTCAAAATTTGATGATGAGGAGGATGATGAAGAAGATGGAGAATTAGAATTTGGTAAAGAAAAAGATCGTGATAACAAAGATATTGAAATTGAAAGAAATTGCGAATGATATTTTGTTAGAATGAAAAAGATGAATGTAGTGATAGTTTTATACATGAACAACTGACTATTTATATAAGATGAAAAATGTAACTCTTAGAAATATAGCAACTTGAAAAAAAGTAAAACAAATTTAAAAAAAAATTAAAATATTATTATTTTTTATTTCAAAATAGATCTCCAGAATGTTTACGCAACTCTTTGAATTTGTGACGCGTCAAATTTCAGAAATGGTAGTGGAATTGCTCTTAAGAATATTAAAATATTTTGAGAGTTAATTGCAACAAGAAAAAAGAAAAAACGCTACTTTTTTTTTTTTTTTTCGTGTTTTCTTTTCAAATACGCAATGAAATTGCTTTTCAATATCCTAACGCTCAAGGGGACCACTACTTTATTACTACTTTAGCTAAAAAATCTATTAACAATTATATAAGAAAATCAAGGTAGTTTAAGGGATACTTTTAGACTGTTCTTTGCAGCAAATTAGATGTAACTGTTGACTTTTTTTCTTCTGAGTAAAAAATTACTACAAAATTATTCACACTCATATATTATATAGGAGTATATATTTTTTATTATATATATATATATACATATATATGTATGCGAGAGAAATGAGGGTGGTGGAGAGAATCTAAACAGACCCATATCCTGAACTTCACCAAAAAAATTCCATAAAAAGATATAAATGAGAAGATAGACCCAGGTGTCGACAAATCTCTTGTCCCTTCTCATGTAAGTTTGTTCATTCTCTCTCCATCTTCCTTTGTAAGACTGGCCCAGCAGATCCAAATCTCTGATTTTTCTATACAGTTTTCTATGCTCGATGACGATCTAAGCCGACTTTCATGGCGTTTCGACAACACCCATTTCGTTGTTTGAGCTCTGTGTGGCTATGTGCTCTGTTTTTTGGGTCATGGGTTTTTCTCGATTGTTTTGCTTCTCCTTTTCTTTTTGGGTACTGTGGAACAAGTTAGGAGTTGTTAGATGAGTGAATTTGTAGTGGGTTTTTGAAGCGAAGGTTCTGGGTGTGAGGTAAATTTTCAAATCTCTCTAAATTTCCAATGTGTAAAGATATTTCCAAATATTTATTTTCTTATCTGGGATGTTTTTGTATGTGCGTATATATATACGTGCGTGTAATTGTATATAAAAATGCACTCTTAAACACATGTCGGTATTCTCCTTTGATGTTTTCCTTTTGTGATGAGTTTCATCATGTGTGATGAGTTTGATGATTGGATTTATGCATTGTGACTCGATCTTTTTTCCTTTTCCTTTTCTTTCATTTTTATTTTTCTCTAATTCTCCTTGAAATTCTATTTTCCATTCATCATTTCTGTGATAGTTGCTGATTATTGTTGCATCTTTTTTTGCTCTCATATTTTATTTGAGAAATTAAAGTTCTCAAATCTGATTTAGAAGTGGTCTTATACTCATGTGAAAAATGAGTCAAATCTGCCTAGTGTTGAAACTATATATATATATATATATATATATATATATTCCCCTTACCCTTTTGATGTTATTATTGTTCTTACCATTGTTTAGGCATCTGATTCTGATTTGACTATGTAATTTTTCTAATTTCTCTTTCTTATGAAGAATGTTATGGTGGTCAGATGACATCTCCTATATCAACGTTACACATTTCCTGAATTTTACCTGAAATTTCCCAAATTCCTGAATGATTCCATGATTTTTCATCATTTTTTTAGATTGAAACTGACCACTTTTATTGACCAGTAAGTGATAGCTGTCAGGTTTGCAGAATGACCGATAGAACCAACTGAATCCGCTCTCGTGTCATGATTATTGAACAACAATGTCTTTTTTTTTCCCTTTTCTTTTCCTCTTACTGAATTTGCATTACTTACCTGTTATTGTCATATGGGTGGGGTTCGCAGAAGCCAAATTGCATGTAAAAGATAAATTATGAATACTTATTTGAATTAATTTCCTCAATGTTCTTCTTCATGTAATCGTCAACTCTTACCCTATCGCAAAGAAGTTGAGTCTAAGCAACAATGAAGAAGGAAAAATTAATGCCAATTTTTTCTGGAAGATGACCACGACCTTTTGAAACATTTAAAGTAAGGTTGAATTAATTGATTGTATACTTGACAATTTTATATTGGGTAGAGTTGCAAAGTGTTGTTATATGCTGTCTGATCTGTTAAATTCAACTCGAGTATTGAGTTTTGAAAATATTTTGTTTGTCCACCCTATCAAAAGAATGTTGTTTGTATGATCATTGTTACGTCCTTTTTTAAGTTGTGTTGTATGCTTGTAGCAACAGCCTATTGTTACTAGTCGATTCTTCTTGTTTACAGCTTGCGTTTGCAACTCCATATTGTCAGAGTCTGAAGATATGATTCCAACTATTTTGTTTACAAGTTCAAATTCTACATTGGACTCAAACATAATATATCATAGATTTTTTTGGTCAGTTACTAATCAATCAGCTTAAAAGTGATCATGACAATTTAAAAAAAAGTTGTAGAGCACTCTCTCATATGACTGGTGGTATAATTGAAATTGTCCCTCTGGATATTTTTGAGTTCTGTCACAGGCTACAGATGAATGTGTGGTGATGAATTATTTGTCACTCTAATATTTCCCTCCAGTCACCCCATATAGGTGGGAGATATATGTTGGGTAATGCAGAAAAAAATATAAAATTGTTGTAGACGATAGTTGATTTCACATTTTAAAAAATGGTAGATTTTGATTTATTTGTCATGTAATCTCCACATTTACCTCTTAACATACATAGCCAATACTTATGTCATTGTCTTAAAGAAAGATATCATGTCACCTTGCTTTTGAAGATTTTGTATTTAAATTGCTACTATAATTGATTTCATGAGACGGATTTGAAGGACTGCAATTGGTCAGCCTGTTGGCTTGGAGAGTTGGGAATGCTGATTGCTTTGGTTGCAAATTCCTTGTTATCTTAATGGAGAGCAAAAATTTGTGTGAACCATTAAGATAACACAAATTTTTAACTAAGGTGCAGAAGTGATATTTAACTAGTTTATTATGCCTAAAGTTCTACCTTTATTCTGCATGTTAAAGATTTCTATCATGAGAAATTGCTCAGTTCGTCGTGTAGTATTGTGTGCACAAAGCATCTAACCTGTTATTGTTTTTGTTGTGTATTCTTCTCTAAATAGAATTTAGAGTGCATGGTTTATACTGTTACTCAAACCTCTTCTCCTTCTCTTTTTAGGTCAATGTTGGGAATTGTAATGGATATACAGTGTACAAGCTTCCTCCCTGAATGTTACTCCACTAGAGATCTTAAAGTGGGTGCTAATAGTGGTACATGGCCCCTGTATAATAATGATAGAACCCTGAAGAGTGAGCATACTTACAGTATTTTACTACCACCACCACCTGCTACAAACCAATATTCAGGGTGTGACAAGAAAATGTTGAGGCAGACAATGCTCAAGCATGAAGCCACATTTAGGGATCAGGTATTTTCTGTTTCAACTTCTGGTACTGAGGCAATGAAACTTATTTGTCAAGTCTCTTTGACTTGAGCACCTTAGTTGTTTTCAATATTTCATCAATGGAATCCAACCATTCTGTTTTTCATATAAAGTGGCATAAATTCGTTTCTCGTTTTTTTTTCCCCCAGAATGGAGCCATTCATAAAAATCCCTGAAGTGATCCTAAACATGAAATAGGATAGGCTTTCTTTAAATGATGTGAGAAACGAAACGGCTTCATTAAAGCTCACCTTGTTGTAAGAAACAATTGAATGTTTTAATTTCAGCGGGATTTCATAATACTTCCCAAGTTTTTTGCTCAGTAAATGAATATGGCTCATCAAGTTTTTTCTCTGATAAAGTATTTTGATGCTTGGGTTGATGGTTTTTGAGTATCATATCAATTTTCTATTTTAGAAATTTACTAATTCAGAGTGCATTTAACAACTTTTAAGAGACTAATGACTTCTGGTAGAAAATAGAAATTAAGATTCTGTTTTCTCCCAAAACAACGTGAAGAGTTTAATGTGCATTTTTTAGGAGCAGTTCCAGAAAATCTAGTTGCATCTGTTTTTGAAGAAAGTAGGATCAAAGAAGAGGAACGCCTGTACAGATCAGCGTATTGAATCTTATTAAGAAGTCATTCTTCACCTGAACACACCCTTTTGGCATGTTTCTGGCATTTGTGAATGGTCTTTAGGGAGTCCAGACAAACTGAACTTGATTTTGTAAAGTATCATTACTACTCTTGAAACACTTAATGCTTTTGATATGTGTTTTACCCATCCAGGTCCAAGAACTCCACCGCCTTTATAGAAGACAAAGGGAATTGATGGATGAAATTGGAAGGAGAGAAATATCTGAACATCAATTGCAGTTACGGACATCTCAGTCAAATCCTTTTATGTCTCAAAATTCATTCAAGTATCCCGATAAGACATGGCAAATTCCTAGCATGCCCTGGGTAAATCCTGTTGGCAGTAGACCATATGTTTCAAATGCTGAAAACGTGAAAACTTCATCAAATTTATTGAACAGAGCAGGTCTTGGTCCTGCACAAACTGAGAAAAGTTTGAAAAACTGCAAATTGTTGGAATATGAATGCAAGAACTCTAAAAGAAGAATATTGGATCTTGAACTCCCAGCTGATGAGTACATCAGTAGTGAAGAAGGGGAGGGTTTCGGAGAGGAAAAGGTCTCTGGATTTCCTGAGGGGTCATGTAATCGTCCGAAGAGAATGTTAGAGGTATTGCCGAAGAGTGATTTAAAACTGTTTCCTTGTGAAGGTCTGTTCAACTCTGTTTACCAAGGAGGTTCTTCCACTCATTCTTTTTCTAGGAGAAGCGATGATTCAGCTGGCGTGAATGAACCCATTCAGCTTAAGGATGCAGCAACTCCAAGTTCTGTTAATTTTCTAGGCTCTGACACCTACCACAGGGAGATCCTATGCTGGGATCAGGATCCGTCTGCAAAGCTAACCTCAGGCTTCCAAGTTTTTTCCAAGGAAGTTAGTCACAATATTAAGACGGGAAGGGGTATTGAAGTTTCAAAGGTTATTAATCTAGACAAGGACAGGCAATGGCAGCTGCTACCTCGCAATGATGAAGCTGGTACGTTTTGTTTTCTCAAGGTTCATCAAACTTGAATAATTAAATCTTAGTTTTTTTTATTGTGGTCTTCTTCTTAGCGTCGAAGTAGATTTATTGCTCATCCTTTAAAGATATTCATGTTCATTTGTATTGTTGTAATTATTTATCTTTTCATATGTTTACAAACTTCCTTTTCAGGGCAAAGTAGAATGAACATGAATTCTCTCCCTCGAATTTCCTCCCCAGGAAAATTACCCATGCCATCTAAATCATTACAAGCTGAACTTCAAACTGAACTTGGAAGGGTCAATCAATTGCATAAGTATGATGGAAATTTGTGGAGTGAAAGAACAAATTTTAGTTTAGAAACCTGTATAAGAAATGATGTCACCAATGATAAATATCCGGGACTCGTGGATTCTTTCATATCCAACACATGTCAATTTGTTTCTCAGGCTGATGTGGCCAAACCCGAGCCAGCTTCATTATCCTCTCAGAGAAAGCCAATACATAGCTTTAGGCAGAGCCCTATAGCAGTTCAAGCGCTTCCTTGCTTTAATGTCCCTGTGCAATTGAATAAGAGTTCTAAATCATCTTTGGGGTGTTCTGGGCTTAACGGAAACAACTTTCATCTAAGCAGAGACTCGAGATGTAGCCCAAGTGGGGAGAGTGTTAGCCATCTTGGAAACAGCTTTTATCACCTAAACTGCAATAGTGCAAACGGTTCTGCTTCTAGACTCAATAACCTTACAAATTATGTTCGGGATTCAGATTGTAAGGATGAAAAATCTGCAAAGGGTGTGGACTTGAATTTAATGCCACCTAGCTCTTTGTTAGACACTGCAGGTTCCCAACAAAAATTTGGGACTGCAACTGGAGTAAAGAAGTTTGAGGAATTGGTTGGGTGTTTTCCTTGGCTTAGTGAAAAGCCAGATTACAATGGGAAACCCAACAAGGAAATAGAAGATTTAACCCAGATAGATTCAGGCCTTTTGCAAGCTAATATGAAATTTCTGTGTGATGTTGAGCCAAAAAGTTTTCAGACTACTGATTGCTCGAGTATTGAAAAGAGTTTTGGATCTTCTAACTTTGACAAGCCTCATGTTCGCCAGTTTTCTGCTCTTACTTCTCCGTCCAGTTCTCATCCTAGTCCATCTGAAGACAAGGACATTGGGAAGAGTGAAAAAATTGGGGAACTTGATATTAACTTGCTTCACAATCCTGCATCCAACTCAGGAGAGCAGTGCACTGTGGATGATCTGGTAGAGGTTCGAGTTGACAAAATGCTTTTGGGGGTTGGAAATCACATCGACTTGAACTCCTGCATAAATGAAGATGATTCATCAGCAAAGCATACTGTTCCTATTGTTGTCATGAAAGCAATGGAAGAAATAGGTTTGGAAGCACCTGTAAGTCCAGAAAACAAGGAGTCTTCCCCACCTAGAGGGAAATTGGAGGAAAACCAACTTGAAACACATCTCCAGCTTTTGAAACAGGAACATGGGGACCCACAGGAGGAACTTATTAGGAAGGCAGCGGAGGTTATAGTTGAGATTTCATCATTTGGGTTTCAGAAATCCTTGGAAGACGCTGAATGTGAGCCTTCGGGAGCTTGTCCCAGTGATTCCCTCCACTGGTTTGCCAGCGTAGTTTCTTCTGCAGCTGGTAATCTAGAGAATGAGATTGGAGTAGTTTTGAGTGATGATCACAAGGAGCTTTCATCCGGGAGTGATTCCTTTGAGTGCATGACACTGAAGCTGACAGAAACAGAAGTGGAAGAGTGTTGTTGTGAGAAGAATGGGCAAAAAGAGGAAGAAACGGGTGAAATTTTATCACCAAGTCAGCCAAGGAAGGGCAGGACAAGGAGAGGGAGGCTGCAAAAGGACTTTCAAACAGAGGTTCTACCTTCCCTCGCTTCTTTATCGAGGCATGAGGTGAAGAAGGATCTTCAAACAATTGGAGGGCTGATGGAAGCTGCGGGTACTCATCTGGTGACTGGTTCAGGAAGAAGAAATGCAGGAAGAAATGGGTGCACAAAAGCAAAGAGGCGGTCTAGTGTTTCCCCGTCCAATGTGATAGAGAACACATTGTGCTCACTTTTGAAGCAACAAATCAATGATTGTACTGGTCTGGCATTTGGGGCAAGAAGTCTAACAGGATGGGGCAAGAAAAATAGACGGCGGCGGGGTCAGAGATTTCCAGCTAGGGGAGAGATCTGGGGCAAGAAGTCTAATCCTGCTGTCATATTTTGATGAGTGCTAGGGGAGAGATTTTTGTTTCACTTAGGAAGAAGGTAAGAAAGGGGGTTTCTACAGTTTGAGTTTATTAATGGACAATGGGATTGTCATGTACATGTTTTTATGGCCCAAAAATATTCTGGGTCTCTTTGATTGTAGTGTATAAGCATGCATGGTTGCATGAGTAGTTACCACTTACCGTATATCTTGAACTGTGACAGAAAAGTTATTTTCCAATGGAGGATCTGTTATATATACTCGCGCGCACGCTATGATTGAGTTATTAGCAGTATTTGAGGAATGCAGAGTTAAAATTGGTGACGCACAGAGAGAGCTACTTGAATTTCTATTTTTGTATAGATTTCTATAGAGTCTCTGTACTGTGTTTGGCTGTGACGAATTGTGCATTAGATTTGGAAATGGGAAAAAAACTAGTTTAAAGTTTGAAATAATGGTTTTCAATTTTAATCCAAAACTCAGAGTTGCAATCATAATTATATGAGTATTTTGCTAAACAGGTCAATCAAAATATGATTTATTAATAATTGTATCAGGAATCCTTGGCACAAATACGACTACGACTCATTTATTGAAAATATTAAGTAGAATTATAATAAAAAAAATTTATCACTTTTGACTAGATAAAAAAAAAAGTACCCAAGGAAAAAATTCTTTTTTGGTTGGAAGCCAAAGAAAATTACTAAATGAAGTAAAAAGAATTAAAATTTATTGTATAAAGGTTAGTTATGCTATTATAAAATAAGGGATGATGCATTAATGAGTTAGGGGCCTTCTTGTCATCTTATTTAAAAGAAAAAAGGTCAATGAAGTGCAATCGTGTAAAAGTAAAGTGCGGATATCACCTCCCTTATAAAAAAGGTCAAATACAATATCTATATTAGATGAGTATTGCTACATCACCCTATTAAAAAAATCGATTACTATCGACTTGCTTATGTGGTTGGTCATGTGTCACATAAAGTGAGACTCATTTTTAAAACAAATATATTTCTAAATTCTGACAACTATTCATCTTTTCAACCTTTCAAAAAAAAAGACTTTTCATCTCTATTCTCTCAGTTTCATTGCCTCACGCTTTGAAGAAACAATGTTTCAAGATGTAGTGAGAGAGTCAACGAGCAGATACGATTAAAGTATGAGAGGGAATATAGCAGAGACGAGAGAGTTTTTTAATCGGGTGATGTAGCACTACTATTAAAGTATGAGAATTACGTGTCTTGACACGTTTGTTTTTCACGTCAGTCGGTAATAGAGTCAGCTGAATATTGTCGTCAATTCTATCATTTTCCATATTAGATTTATATTGAAATAATAGAAATGTTCAGAGTAAGTGATTTAAAACAGGTTATGGGTTAATCCGGTTAATTAAACAGGTCTAATTAAGTAAAATTAGTTGAATTGTAAAATATGAATACAATATGATACGATTAATTAAACGAGTTAAACGAACCGACACAATTATGACATGAATTCAATTAAGATCAACCTAAACTCGTTAACATCGAGTCATATTGGCCATTAGTGTTTTTACCAAAGTTGTGTATTTGAATTTTTATTGTTGATGCTAAATGAGTCCCGTGGCCGTCGATGAAATTGCATAGTTCCCAAAAGGGCTCTGGAGTACAATCTGTAACACAATATTCTAAAACAATGGAAATCAATTTCTGCAAAAGAAGAGTGAAATTCAATTCATCCTAATTGCATCAAAAAAAAATTATCTTTATGATTTGCCTAATTGTATTAAAAATAATAATTATCATTATGATTTGTCTAACTGCATCCAAAAAATTAATAATAATAAGTGGGCTAGACTTTGAAAAACTTTATTTCATTTAATTAAAATGGATAGAATATATGAGTTTACATAGACTTCAAAACATATTTCTAATAAAAACATGTAAAAATGTCCAATTACTCTGGTGGCTGCTCTTACTAAGTAGGCTTAACTTGCACTACTCCCATAAACCATTCATATTTTGCCAATGGACCCAACTCTTCCTTGTCTGTACAGCTTGAGCCTCTGTACTGACGTAGGACACACTGGCTATGATAAAATCACTCTCAAGTCACACATGATACAAATTTTTAGCCACTTGATTTTCACAACTACAAGCCTGTGTAGTCAATTTTGCATTTGTAAAATTTTCATCTGAGACAATTAACTTTAAAATAATAAGTAGAATTATAATAAAAAAATTTAAAGGATGCATTAATGAGTAATAATAAAACCGTTGGACCTGACAACATACTAATAGGAGCTTAGATGAAACAATGAAAGATATATATAAGAAGATATCTCACATTGTTTGCAGATGACAAAGTGTTGTTTGGTACTTCTAAGAAAGACTTGGAATCAAAATTAAAAGTTTGGAAAAATGTATTAGAAACAAAAGATTTAATAATAGTAAGACTGAAACAAATATATGGAATGTAAATTTAATAAAAACACGAAAAGTAATATTATACCAATATTAATAAAATTTGTATAAGACGTTTATTAGATCAACTATCTTATATTCATGGAACTAAAATGAAATGAGAACATAGAGGTGGATGATATAAGTGACTAAATAAATTTACTAATAAGAAAGATGATAAGAATAACAACTATTAATGATAAAATAAGAGAAAATAAACTTAGGAGGTATCAACACATACAAAGTACACTTATTTATGAGTCAGCAGAAGGAAAAGATTAGTTTAGATAAGATATAAAGAAGTTCATCCAGCATAATTAACATAGAATAAAGTAATTAAAAATAATTTTAAAAAAACACCCCCTAACGCTATAATCATGATATGAGAAGCACTAATACTTTATTTTAGGTAACTTTAGAAAATTGCGACAATAGTCTTCGAATTGTTATATTGGAACTATTAGATAGTTTGTAAAAAATTTCAGACACAAATTCTGTGCTTAAGATATTCGAGTGTGTTTGGTACACAACAATGAAATGGAATGAGTATTTTATTAAATTAAAAATAAAATTAGAATGAGAATGGAATGGAATAGTCATTCTCATTTTATTATTTGGTTTCAAACATAAAATGATGCAGGAATGGAATGATTATTACATTATTTTTGGTAACTAATGATCATTTCGCATCATTCTTTTTCATTTTTTTTTATTCTAAAGGAATTACGCGGAATCATCATTTTCACTTTAATTTTTCTTACCAAACAAATGAATGAAATTGAAAAGATAATACTGATATTTTATTTCATTCCATTATTGTGTGCTAAATACAACATTAGAGAAAATTAAAAATGAAGAGGACATTGTTAATGATTATATTTTGAGTCAACACGTGTATATATAACCGGCTTGATACAACTAAAGATCTAAGGCCAAAAATTTTGAAAGAGGCTTCAACTTCAGAACCTTTATGTTACCTTTTTTTTTTTTTTTTTTAGTTTGGATAAGTTCACGTAGTAGACTCTTTATACACAAACATTTTTTTACAAACACACAAAAGATCTGTCACTGTTGTCTACCCCTACACACTAATTCACAAAAGTCGCACCAAGGCTGGCTGTGAGAAACCGAAAATGAAAAAGGGTCCAAAGCAAGTTTTCAAACAAGGGACTCTTTTTACATCTAATTTTATGAGCGCAAAAAAATTATAACAGTGTACATATTTTATTAAAATATCATAATCAACACATTTTGTTTATGTATTATTTTTAAAAAAATTTAAGAATGCTCCTTTTTTAGATTGAATTTTTTTTCTTTTTTCATGCCTAAATTCAAATTTTCGAGTAAACATAAGAAAAATAACTAATCTTATAAGTAGATACTCTAAACAATCCTCAAATTCCAAGTTCAAGTTATTAATCTCTCTTTGATTCGAATTTGGGGCTACAAAAATATAAAAGAAAATTATCGAATATTAATAAGGTTCATTTATCTTAAATAAAATAGAAAAATAGATAATTAAAAAAAAACAACACAAATCACTTAAATTAATTAAAACAAAAAAAAATAGATTAAAAAAACACAACAGAAATCACTTAAATTAATTAAAACATAAAAAATATATATAGATAGTATGCATGAATCTATAGAAGAAGAATAATAGCATATGTCTTTGTCTTTGTCATTTCTTTCTGTCTACAATAGTCAACATAGGGTGTATTTGAGTTTTTTTATTATTCATCTCTTGCTTTTTTTTCTTTTTTATTCTTTTTTTCACACCAACATTTATTTCTTTAATATAGTTATCACTCTCCTCCCATCATTCTTTTATTTTATCTTCCACTCATGACTCTCTCTCTCTCTCTCTCTCTCTCCTCCCATCACTATTTATTCTACTTATATCTCTCTTCTTCTTTTTTTCGAAAGGCAAATGTATCTCTAATTCATATATATATATAAAAAATTTGGGGCCCCTTTTAATTTGAGGGCCCAAAGCGGCCGCCTAAGTGGCATGTGCCTAGGGCCGGCCCTGAGTCACACCAGGAAGAATTAAACGAACACAAATCATACACCACATTCATACAAAAATTCTTCTATGTTGTATATGTAGAAATTATTTTGAGATGGTATGGAACTCGCAATTGTTTGCAAGCTCTCTACATATACAACTTGTATAAAGAGCACATGCGAGCTCCATTCTCTTTTGTGTCTTTCCTCTCTCCTATCGTTGCCTTTCACTCTCTCTCTCTTTTTGTGTCTCTTTCTTTATTCAAATTCCATTTTAATTAGAATTGTATTAAAATCAATTTTTTTAAATATATAAAAAAATGTTTTAAATATTATTATATATATCAAATTATAAAATTAGTTAATAATGTAACATATAATTATTTTGTAAGAAGAAAATATTTAAAATAATATAATTAGATCAAGGGAAGGATGATATGTAATGTTTTTTATTTTATTTATTTATTTGTGAGAAAATATGTAATGTCTTTTTGATTTATTTTTTTATTTGTTCAAAAAATATATAATGTCTTTTTATTTTATTTCTTTATTTGTGCAAAAAAAATGTAATGTCTTTTTATTTGTCAATAAATATATTAGAAGAAAAATTAATATTTTATTCATCGCAAACAATTGAAATAATTAAGTTTTAAATTTTTGTATAAAATTATTTTTATAAACAATATATTAAAATAATAATCTAGAGATGTACCATACCAGATGACTAAAATCTCTACAATTAAAGAGAGCCCACAACGGATGGCCTTACGTTACTATCAATTTTTAAAAAAAAACATTCTTAAGCAAAATGGAACATATTTGAATAACCAATAGTAATATTAAGAAGCGAGAAATAGCTAATTATTTTTTGAATACCACTAATTACAACTTTATGTTTTTGGTAATTGTAATGGTAATATTTTTTTTCGTGTCTCAAAATAGAGTTAATTTCAATAATTTACTTTTTTTTCACATAAAATAAATTGGATAAATTCATAACTTTTGTTATTAAGTAAGAAGAAGTTGCATAATTTAACTTTGCATAATTTACCCCAAAAAAATTTGATAAACAAGAAAAAAAAAATGACAATACAAATAAAAACTTAGTATATATTCAATAAGAAAAAAAAAAAAACCTATAATGAGGCTCACATAAAAAATTAAAAGCTACCAGCTATTTTAAAAATAAAAAAGAAAAAGAAACAAAGAAATCCATTTGTCAAATAGGGCCTTAGGCTGACCCGCCTAAGTCCCCTAAGGCTTGAGCCTGTCGTGGGTGTATATGTCAAGTCGGAATGTTTAAAGATGCCGGATTCGATGAAAGTTTCAGTGATAAGTCGTCGGTTTTTCTATCATTCTACTGAGGAATTCTAAAGAGTTTTTTTTATTTTTTTTTGTCTGTTTGTTATCTTGGACTAAAAAAAAATTTATCAACAAACACAACATTTTTTATTTCATATCTCAAATAAACACAACTATTAAATAAATAAATATAATATATATTGAGTTTTTAGGTTTACTCATGTAAGTATGTAACATATTATATATATATATATATATATATATATATATATATATATATATTGCCACTGATTATATTACAGATTGGATCGAATTTTTAACCCTTCAATCCGTAATCCAATCCATGGTTAATGGATTCTAATTTTTTAATCCGCCACCAATCCATTAGCTATCGGATTGGATCGGATTCGCGAATTTTTTGTGTACCCCTACTTAAATTCTTTTAAAATTTTCTACTTTTGATTTTTATTAAAACAATTAATTTCAAGAATTAAAGATAAATTTATGCAAATTTGAAAAAGAATATATATCATCAAAATACTATGAATTTTTTTCATAATTTATTTTATCTTATAAAAAAAAAATAGTTAAATGTAATTCAATAAGAAAGAAAGAACATTATGGTCATTTAACGAAGAATAACACATCACATAACACGCATGATGTTATTTTGTAACAACATGTGATAGTATAAGAATTAGTGTATAAAATATAGTTCAAATGATTTTTTTATAAATTTAGACATAGTTCAATTTTATTTTTTTTGCACTTTACCCCTTAAATATCCATGGAAATTGGGGAGTAAGACGAAGTCGAAACCGATGCCCCAATATCACAGAATGCTTCCACCAAAGTCTACATGTCAAGTTCGCTGAAATTCTGATTTCAATTTTTAATTTTGATTTCATTGAAATTTCTATTTCTGATTTGTTACAGAAAATCTGGTAAATTATGAAGAAAGTTGTAAAGATCGTTGTTTTAAAAAAATAATAATAATAAATAGAAAAGTTCGATGTGCTGGAGAATTCACCGAGTGATTTTGCTTAACGAGAGAGAGTGGGCTGGTAATGGAATGCTTGCGGTGATCGTGGTGAGTGGGTGGGGAAAGAGAGGGGGTGTGGGCTCGTGTGGCATTTTTCAATTATTTATTCAATAGAATAAATTTTATTATATAATTTAGTAAGTTATATATATTCAATTTTTAGTTAAATAAATTATGTCTCATATTATTAAAATTATTTCATATGCTTCACAGCTTAAACTATATTTAATGTTTTATAAATTAAAATATTAAATATACTAATTATTAAATTTTTTATCAAGTTTTAAAATGTAAGAGTATTTTAGAAACCATATTTAATGTTTTATAAATTAAAATATTAAATATACTAATTATTAAATTTTTTATCAAGTTTTAAAATGTAAGAGTATTTTAGAACAAATAATTGGGGTTGAAATGGTTATTTAAAGTAGCTACTGAGGTCCATTTAATCATTTTGTTTCATAGAAGGGTAGTTTTGATATTTCAATTTACTTCTCTAACATATTTTTAGTTGATCAAATTTTTTCACTAATTTAATCCTAGAATAATTCTAGTAAATCTTAGAAAAGTTAGAGTAATTTACTCTAATTATTAATATAATTTTAAATTAAAATATGTATAATTACATAGTTAACTTAATTCATCACAACATTTAACGAAATACATAGACATATACGTTGTATTATTAATTTATTATATGATGTTGGTTATGGCTCATAATATATAAAACTATTAACTTTTCTATTGATTGAGAAAATGAAATGGTTATATTAAATTACTAGATATGTTACTTGCACATTAAATAGTTTTTTTTCTTATAATAAAATGATTAAAGCGATGTAAATTTTTTTTAAAAAAAATTATGTTAGTGAAGTATTTTTTATAGTGTATATGTAATAAATTTGAAAAAAATACATATTTTTTCTATAATATGTATGTATACGGTACGATTCAAGTAAAAAATATATAAGTATTATTCGCTAAATTTAAAATTTGTCTAAAAACTGGTTTTTTTTAATTATATGTACATGCATATATTATATGTACGTGTATTTGCTAATTAGATCCTATCATCCATTTTTCATTTCTAGATTAGCAACTCCTGCATGACAAATCATATATCTAATGCTGCAATCAATTATATAAATGACTGAACCAATAATGCAGAGCAATAGTCTGTTTCATATAATTTTAGAAAGCAATGGTAACACGTTCTAAAATTTTGACAGCAGTCTTTACGAGATATTAGAGGAAACTAAAAATATTACTCAACAAAAATTATTTAGATGGATTATATTTTTATGTGTTAAATTTTTATTTGTATTGTGGTTTTGTGTTGTTTGCGAATCACATCATACCTACTCGTCACCCGCAATGCCGCAAAATATAGTTCAAAATGTCTTCTTCCATGGAGCGTCACTAGTATAGTGGGTTTAGCCTAATTAGCTGAATAACTTATTGCATAATTTTTTTGAACTCGCACGAAATGTAAATGCATCGATACATCATTTTTTACCATATAATCCTTTAAAAATGAATTTTTAATAATTTTATTGAATTTTTTTAACAATATTTAACTCAAATAAAGAATTATTCATGAATTTTAAGTCGTTGTGATTATTAATAATGTTTAATAATTATATTTTTTATGAAATTAATAAATAAATTATTTACATGTTGTTTACGTAATTATATTTTTTATGAAATTGAATTTTTGTCTAGCTATATAAACTGCTTTACGTGTTATTTTATGATCAAATTTTATTATGTTCTCTAATAAAAAAACAGAGTTTTTCTTAATTAACTTAAAAAATAGCATCCATATAAATAAATAATCAAACTTAGTTGGGTGGGAAAATATTTTTTTTTTTGAATAAATATTACTAACACCATCTGAAATTTGATATATTGACATATAGCTACAACTTTGTGAATTTTTATCACCAACACCCCCCGTCAATTTTTCTATTTTTTTAATATGTGAAATATCTTGATTGCCCTTGATTATTTAAATATATTTTAATATAAAAATATCAGAATAGGAAAATGACCATAACACCTTTCTTGATTGCCATTTCAATTAATTTTTTATTTTATTTTAATATTATTATTTATGAAAAAAATAATTATATATATTATATATATCTATCTATATATATATATAGAGAAAAAGAAAGAGAAATTTATTTTTTTCATTATTTTATTTTAACATTATTATTTATGAAAATAAATAATTTTATATATAGGTTATATATATTATAGTATACTGTAGATATATATAGATAGATATAGAAAAAGAAATAGAAATTTAATTACTTTTTTATTTTATATTAACATTATTATTTATGAAAATAAATAATTATATATATATATATCTATATATATATATAGGTATATTCAAATGGGTATTTTAGTCTATTAGATAGGGTTCAATGAATAAATTTAGTATTCAAATGGATTATGTCAGAAGTTAAAAGGCAGCATGGTCATTGAGTTTGTTAAGTTAACATTTCTTGCATAGATAAAGATTTATACACTGACAGTAACTAGGAGAAGAAATTTTTCACTCATGTAATAATTGTATGACTTTCAGTTGCACGAATTATGAAATGAGAGTGATTCGGGGTGATAACTTCTGGTGCCTACCTTTACTCTTCTTGTATAAATAAAATAAATGTTCCTCATATTATATATATCAAAGCTTCAAAGTAGGTTAAGTAGTTACACTCCCACATACTTTTCAGATATGTCATAAAATTCTGTTGGGTTGAGATTTTGGCACATATCTCCTCTCTGAGATCCACTTTGACTCAGTTAAGAGATTTTGACTATTTTGACCAATCAAATGTAATTGGATCATGACAATTTTTTTATTTATCTAACATGTTGAGAGAATATGACTATGATGGGCTATCCTGCATTGCATAAACCACAAAAAATTGTATGAGATGTTGCCCATTTATTTTTCAGTGTGTGCTACATGTTGATAGCAATCTATATATACCATATCTATACCCTATATATATTTTTAAAGTTAATCTTGAAAGTACTGTATCTTGCACCTTTTTCCCATGTCTGCTGCATTTTCCTAGCAATTTATATGAAGTAAATTCTGAAAATTTTAATGAAGTTTAGGTAATTGATTCTAAATTTGTAACAGTAAATAAGTAATTTTTTTATTTATCTATTTAATGTATTATAAATTAAAATATTAAATATACTAATTATTAAAATTTTATCAAGTTTTAAAATGTAAGAGTATTTTTAGAACAAATAATGGGAAAATTAGATTTTGGTGACCAAAATTTAAAAAAAAAATTGCTTTACAGTGACCCTAAACTCAATAAAACGTAAATAGGGACCAATCTTGAAAAATAATTACCAATAAGTGACCATTTAATTTTAATGTCTAAAATACCTTTTCTTTTATCACTTTTTCGTCTTCTCCGATGGCACCCCCAAATATCAAAGCTTCAAAAGACATAAAAGAATTATAGAAAAGAAAGTATATATATAGAGAGGGAGAGAGAACATTTGTAACGTTGAAGAGGAGCTTCTCTATCACTCTCTCTCTCTCTATATATAGACATATATGTTGGTATTCCAATTAATGCTTGTGCCTTTTTCAATTTGTTCCATGCACGTCCAGGTTTTTTTTTTTTGCCGCCAGTATGTCCAAGTTTAATAACTTAATCCTAATTCCAATTTAAAAAATGAACATGACCTTTTTCAATCTATATTGACTGTTCAAGAAACGAGAAAAAAAATTGTGATTCATTGGGTTATTAATACTAAATGTGAGGTTTGTAATTAATTACACCAAAATCAGTTTTTTTTTTTATTAATGAGATATTAATATATAGGAATACATTTATATATATTATTATATATTCTTTAGAATGTATGATTGTTCTACACAAGTCATCGGAATCTTTAAAGTTTATGATATTTAGGGGTTGAAGTAGATGGAAGAAAGGATAGGGAACTATGAAGAGAAGTTTATGATATTTGGGGGTTGAAGTGGACAGAAGAAAGGATGACGATCTATGAAGAGAATGAAGTGTATTTTGGATATTAAGATTAAATGGTCCTTCATTAGCAATTAGTTTTTAAGTTTGGTCACTATCAAGCTTTTATTAAGTTTAAAGTTACAAAAAAGCAAATGTTTTTCAATTTTAGTCACTAAAATTTAATTTTTCCACAAATAATTGGGGTTGAAATGGTTATTTACTTCTTTATAATAGTTACTAAAGTCCATTAAATCATTTTATTTCATAAAAGGGTTGTTTTGATATTTCAATTTACTTCTTTAACTGATTTTTAGTTTGACTGCTAGTCAAATTTATTTCAAAAACAAAACTCAAGAGAAGTTTTGATCAATTTTTTTTACTAATTTAATTCAAGAGTAATTTTAGCAAACTTCAAATGAGATTGGAGTACTTTACTCTAATTATTAATATAGTTTTAAATTAGGGAGCTGATATTGGCACTCCATTACTTCTTTATTTTCTTTAAAATAAAATTACAAAAAGAGTCCCTACACCACACAATTTTTTGTTATTATATTTTTAATGTCATTATTGCCTTTTTCCATTAAGGTTAGGACTATTGCCCCTAAAATGCAAATTCATTTATGTTCTCTTTTTGCACATAAGTGAAATATCTTAGTAATCATATAATGTTCGAGTTAAAGAAAGTTTAGACAAGTAATATGAAAAAATATCATAATTCTATGAATTATTAAATACTTGTAATTCTCTGGTAATGGTGGATTTTTTTCTTCAAAATATGTTTTTTGAGTTGATTTTGAAAATAATGACTTGAGAAAGTATCTATGAATATGATGAAAAGGAATCTACTTAGGATAAAAAAAAATTTTGAATTGAAAATAAAATTTATATCAATGAATAAAACATATTAATAACATTAAATTGAAAGCAAAATAATCTTTACAATGCATAGTAATATTTAATTGAATTGAAAATCAAAGAAAAATCTAGGTGAGGAAAATCTAGTTTTACTTGAATATAAAGTTTGTTATATAATTCAATAAGTCAAGGAAAGATTGTTTGATTTAAGAAGGAACTTATGAAAATTATATTATTATGTGATTAAATTTACTTTTAATTATTATATAATATATTTTACATATATTTATAGTGTGTATATATATACCGTGTGTAATTTCAATATGAGAGAAAAAAAAAACTTGAGAGCGAATTCAAGAGTTATGACTTTAATAATAAAAAAAAAGGGTAATTATGGTATTAAAAATATGAAAACCAAGCATTCTATAGTCTAGGAACTCTTTTGTAAATTTTATTTAAAAAAAAGAAGAAGAAGAGTGGAACGCGAATATCAGTAGCCATAAATTAAAGTATATTTAATTACAATTAACTTGATTCATCATGACATTTAATGAAATACATACACACATGCCTTGTATTATATAATGATGTTGATTATGGCTGATAATATATAAAGCTATTAACTTTCCTGTTGATTAAGAAAATGAAATGGTTTATGTTAAATTACGAGTTATGTTACTTGGACACTAAATATTTTTTTTTTCTTGCAATAAAATGGTTAAAGCGATGTAATTTTTTTTAGTGAAGTATTTTTATAGTGTATATGTAATGAATTTGAAAAAAATACATATTTTTTGTATAATATGTACGTGTATTTTACAATCCAACTAAAAATATATAAGTATTATTTGTTAAATTTAAATTTTGTGTAAAAACTGATTTTTTTTTTTCATTATGTGTACATGCATATATTATATGTAATACTTATTTTTTGCGCTCCTATCATCCATTTTTCATTTCTAGATTAACTCCTGCATGACAAATCACACCTATAATGCTGCAATCAATTATATAAGGGACTGAACCAATGATACAGAGCTCAGAAAGCATTGGTAGCATCTTTTTATACTGGGATATTAGAAATGTTTGTTCTAATTAATTCTAAAATTTTGGCAGCAGTCTTTACGAGATATTAGAGGAAACTAAAAATATTAATCAACATAAATTATTTAGATGGATTACATCTTTATGTGTTGTACACATTTGCGGTCACGGTTGCGGTGGAGTGGTTTTATTTTTCTTCTTCTTTTGTTACTTCTGAATGGCTATCATTACTGTGCAAGCACTTTGCTGCTCCTCGGGAATAACATAATTGTCTTACCCAAATAGAATGTATTAAAATAGGCTTTTATAAGTGGTATTAAAAATTGGTAAAATTTTTCATCTACTCTTAGATATTGAAAATTGGTAAAACTTTTCATCTACTCATATATTTTTATATCTAGTCTTATATTTTTCTATTAAACTCTTATTTTTAATTTTTTATTGTTATCTCTTACAGTTTTTTTTCTCTTATCCTTCTCGGAGACATTATATTTTTTTTCTTCCCTCCTCCTTTCACCAATAAGGGTGTATTAATATTAGTATAGTAACCCTATGAACCCACCTATCTCACTGTCTCACTCCATCTTTTATATATATTATATAATTTTTATAACATAGGTTTTATTGTTTTTTAACTTAATTTGTTTTGTACTTTTATTATTATTTTTTATCATAAAAATAATATATTTAGTTTGTAGCCATTTTTATTTATATTATTGATTGTGTGTAATAGAAAATATGAATAACGATATGAAAAACATAACAAAAGAGTAAAATAGATAAAATAATTCAATCTAAAAAAAGAGCTTTAGATAAATTTGTTATAACTAATAATCAAAATGTAACAAAAAAAAAAAAAAAGGTAAAAATTTAACCATAAACAACCAAGTTATCTAAATAGTAAATTTGCATCTCAAAAAAAGTAAGAAGAATGATTATTAATATTTTAAATATAAGGCCACTTTTTTCTATTTTTAGTGTAAGACCTCAAATTTTATTGAGTTACGCCTAGACCTAATGTATTAGAATCAGTTACCGCAGAATTTGCTTGAGCTACCACGAAACATAAATGCTTCGATAAGTAATTTTTTACAATATAAATTGATAAAAAAAAAATTTATTTTTAGTAATTTTATTGAATTTTTGAATAATATTTAGTACAAGTAATGACTTATTCATGATTTCAAAATCGTTGTGATTATTAATAATTTTTAGTAATTATATTTTGGTTAAATTACATTGACCTCCTCTGAGGTTTGATCTAATTATAGATAGTATCAAACTTATGCATTTTGCTACACCGTGCTCTCCTAAAGTTTGCTCCATTATGACAAAGACCTCCCTCCGTCCAAAATTTCGCCTTTTCCGTCCAAAAAATTAATTGTAAGGACCAAAATACCCATCAAGTAAAATGAAAAGACACTTAAACCCCTTATATGTCATCAAATTACAAAAAAATCCAAGTTTTAAGAGACAAAAATACTTGCATGTAACCTCCATTATTCTAATTTATTCGTCTTCCATTTTCATCCTCTCATTATATATATATATATATACACACACACACACACACACATACGCGCGCGCAGTCTCTCAAAAGAATCATTTTTCAATATAGTAAATAGCAATCATTCTTCCATATATAAGATTATATACCCATATATTCGCAGTTTTTCGATCAGGTAATCCTCGATTCAGTGATATTTTTCGCAAATCCACTTTTGATATTTTTTGCAAATCCACTTTGATTCTTCTTTCGTTGCATCATCAATTTCATACTACATAAATTGTATGAAATCTCTTTATCTAATTTCATTTACAGGTTCAACCCCAACTCTAATTCCAACTCAAATTCAAACTAGAGCCCTAACCTTATTTCAAACAGAGACGTCCAGAAATTTTCAAGCAAGGCTCATCATGCCTTCAAAAAGTGAAGTATCTCGTGACTAGCCGCCAATCGATACTAGAAAGTGCCATTCTTGTAAGAGTATGAGAGAAAGATGAATGGAAATTGAAAATTAGGTTTGATTGCCTCGTTCTACAAGTACTAGTTCTCTTACTCCCAACTTTTCTGTCAGCACCCATGCGATATGTGTCATGTGTGTCTATGATATGTATATCCTTTTATCTATGAACTTTAAAGGAAAAATATTTGAGATAACGATAGAGGAGAGCTTAAAGGGGAGAAATTGAAAGAAAATGGAAAAGAGATTAGAGATTAAGGAATAAGAGAGGAAATTTTGAGAGGAGAGAATAGGTCTGAAAGGAAAATAAATAAATAAATATATATATATATATATATATATAAACACTCTCACACACACACATATGTATATACAGAGAAAGAGAGGTGGTAGCTGAAGCCATTTCGTGGTAGTTGGAAGCATTACAAATGAAGTACAAACCAAGACCCAGCAAACAATCAGGCCATGAATGCAAAACACCCAACAAAGCCCTTATACAAAAACCCAACAAACAATTAGCCCATGGCTCGAAGACCATGTTTGTAAATACACCTTTTATAATCAAATTGTATGAAATTACACGACAACCCCCTTATATATATATATATATATATATATATATATATATATATATATATATATATACTATACGGGTAATGGTTGTGGTAATGGTCGTGGGTGGGAGGAGGTGGCGCAGTAGATGGATAGTAGAGAGAACATAAAGAAGAGAGAGAGAAGAGAGGGAAGAAGGAAAAAAAAAGTGTTTTGTGGGCAAAGATGTAATTTCATATCTCTAAAATCTTTTATCATTTTTAACAATAAAATATAAGGGGTAAAATGGTAAAATTACTTAAAAAATTAGCATCCGTTTAGCAAATCCGTTACAGGAGAGGTCAGTATAATAAAATGCATAAGTTTGATGCAGTCTGTTATTAGGTCAAACCTCAGGGGAGGTCAGTATAATTTACCCTTATATTTTTTATAAAATTAATATATAAACTATTTACATGTTGGTTACGTAATTATATTTTTACAAAATTGAATTTTTGTCTACATATATAAATTGGTTTACATGTTATTTATAATCAAATTTTATTATGTTCTCTAATAAAATACAAAAAAATTCTTAATTAAATAAAAAAAAATAGCATTCATATCAATAAATAATAAAGCTTAGTTGGGTCGAAAATACTTTTTGAAAGAATTGATGTTCTCTTAGGGTGAATTTTTAGTTGGGTAGGAAAATATTTTCGAAAAAAATGAGTTTTGTCTTAGGTTGAATTTTTGGTATTGACTTATTTAGGAGTTTAAGAGAGCGTGTTTAGGGGGTGTTTGTTAAGATTTCTTGTGCAAATAAAATAAAAGTCTTTTTATATATCAATTGCAGTTCAGCGGATGAGTAAAATAGATGTTCCTCATGAATAATAATGTTTTTCATTATGTATATATATATACATAATGAAAAACAAAAAAGTATGATGGGCTATCCTGCATTGTATAGCCTATATATATATATATATATATATATATATATATTTAAGTTAATCTTGAAAGTACTATATCTTGCACCTTTTTCCCATGTATGCTGCATTTTTCTAGCAATTTATATGAAGTAAATTCTGAAAATTTTAATGAAGTTTAGGTAATTGATTCTAAATTTGTACTACATGAGTTCAGAACTGGTATATGACGTTATGAAAATGCGGTTCATCAACAGGTTTGAGATCAATGTATCCTATTCGTTAAGTTTGGAAATGAGTGAATGACCTAATAAGAGTCATGCAATGTTGCAAGCTTTCCTTTCATGTATTTTGAGTTGTAGCTTTTTAGAAGGAATTTGAAAAAAACTTTTCAACACGAGTGCACTTGTATGAAACTCCATAGGTATGCAAAAACTTAGAAGTCGATTGTTCCCTATTTCATGATCCTCCATAAACTATCCTATCATCCATTTTTCATTTCTAGATCAACTACTGCATGACAAATCATACACCTATGTGCGGCAATCATTTATATCAATTACTGCAAGTCTGCAACAATGATATTGAGGAATAGTGTGTTTCAAATAATTTTATAACATATTCGTAGTAACTTTTACATTCACATATTAGAGATGTTTGTTTTAAATTTTTTGCAAACAATCTTTACTTGAGATATTAGACGAAATTAAAAAAATTAGTCAAACATAAATTATTTGAATGATCACCCACTCTATTTGCTATTATTTGAATGATCACCCAATGTCCTGTGATTGTAAACTCGACTCTTTATCATTATACCAAGTAATAACCTTTACATTTGAAAAAAAAAAATCTTTTTTTTTATAAATAATACGTTATTGTTAATATTTATAAATTTATTTTCAAGTGTATAAAATATAATTCTTAATATTGTATATTTGTTTTAAAATGTTAAAAATATGTAAACATATATGGGTAGAGTTCTTCTACCATTTTTTCACACTATTTATTTTGACATGTATTATTTTTTTGTTAATTTTATGTTCTAATATGTTATTTATAGTATAAATGTTCATTTATTTCATTCTTAAATCTATTAGTATTATTTGATTTAGTAAAAAAATAATTACTAATTTTTTAAATAAAGACATAGACTTGCAATTTATAAATGAATCATTACTTATGCCAAATGGCCGGTCTTCAAGAAATCAGTAAAATTCACTAAAATACATATTACTTTTGGTGCCATTTTTAATCATTTGATACATATTCTCTCTATTGTATATCACATATATGTACAAATGAGTTTGGTCACCCAACAATAATAAAAGTTTCTACACCTAACACACCCATTGTCGAATCCATTTATTATCTATATATCTTATAATATAAGATATGATACATCTAATGTCTCAATGGACCGACACTCTATGTCTCCCATAAAATTTTTTACGTGGACATTTATACACACATAGTGAGACTTTATTCTCACATTTTTCAGAACCAATCCAATAGAGGACATTACTTTCTTTAGTAATAGTCACTCTCACTTTCCATACTAGGTATTACACACATAACTCAATGTATAGGCATATAAATAAAAATTTACAATTATAAATCACATATATCACATATATTATCCACACAAAGTTAGACCATTTTCTTCTTTAGTGTCCCGAGATATATAATATAACATATAACAGTTATAAGTAATATAAGTTAGACCATTTACTTCTATTTTGTCAAATTCTGATTAATTAGTCAAGTGTCTAAAAACTCAATTAGATTAATTAATGAGTTTAAACCATTTATTTTGAACATCTAGTTTTATGATATTAAGTTGTTCTTTAACGTACCGAAATATATAATATAACATATAACAGTTATAAGTAATATAAGGTAGACCATTTACTTCTATTTTGTCAAATTTTGATTAATTAGTCAAGTGTCTAAAAACTCAATTAGATTAATTAATGAGTTTAAACCATTTATTTTGAACATCTAGTTTTATGATATTAAGTTGTTCTTTAGTATTCCGAGATATATAGTATAATATATTAGTTAAAGTAATATAAGTTATACCACTCCTTTATTTTTTGTCAATAAAACTTCAACATTAATATATATTAGAATGTTAATAGTGTATTAATGTCAACAGATATTGACGATGATCTAAAAAATATGCTAAAATATGATAATTCAATAAGATGTATACTTAATGTTTGTTATCGATACTCTATTATTTGAGAGAGATTAATGTTTTTATTTGGTTTCAAGATAGTGAAAATTGTGTTATTGATTTAGTTAATAATATAATTTATAACGTTTGTTTGTTATATTCAAAATGAGAGAGAAAATATTATTGTAATTTAATTAATAGTTTAAACTTATTTTAATAAATGGTCCAAACTTTCAGTAGTTAAATATTATTGTTGCATTTTATATGAACAAAAGACAGCAATGAAGTGGTGGTAGGAATGTCTAACTAATGTTGAAGCCTTTGAGCAGCAGCGGGGCGCCGTTTGGGGTTTTTAACGAAAATGGAATAGAAAAAAATGTTAGCGGAGCGGGTATAGTAGGACTACTAAGGTATAGGGATTATGTTAACGGGGCGGAGTAAAATTGTAAATGATCCATGTAACGTAGCAAGTTCATGATTACTAATATTTGGTTCAAGTGAATAAAGAATTTGACTCTGATACCTACCAAGTATTAGATCTAAGGATCAACTAGAGAAAAAAAAAAAATTATAAATGATCCGTGTAATGCAGCAAGTTCATGATTACTAATATCTATTTCGCGGTGTACCATTCAGGGCTGGCAAATTGGGCTTAAGCCCGTGAATCCGCCCACTGAATAATAACCGTTGGGTGTATGGTTTAATTAGATGGGCTGTTGGGCCAAGTGGACAGAGACATTGAACTTTGCGGGTTATTAACGGGTTAGGCCTGCCAAATGGACGGATTCGGGCGGGTCATAAATGGGCGGACCGTAAATGGGTAAAAACCCAATACTAACTCACAGTAAGCAAGTTATAAGCGGGTTGGGTGTTTTTTTTTTTTTAATTTCTCTTTTTCAACTGTTGAAGTTTATAAAACATCTCGTCCTCACTACTGAAAACCTTTGAAGAAACGTTTCACGAGGGGCTTTAACGGAACGTAAACTTGAAAACCACCCTCAAACGGTTAAACCCTAGGGTTTTTCTTCATTCAGTACCCAAAATCTGAGACTCCCCTGCAGATATTCGCCATAGAAACTTGAGAATGAGACGACCCAAACCCAAACAATTCCGCAAGCAAAAGCGACTCTCAGAGGTCCAGGAAATCGAATTGCTCGAATACTGGATCGAATTCGGCAAACCCGATTCGGGTTCCAACCCGTTATCGTTACCGCCGTTGCCGTCAAATGCTCCGATCGGTCGAATCGACGAGAACTCGTTCTCTCGCTACGCCGGGTGCAAGAAATTCAGTCAATTGCCTCTCTCTCAGAAAACGAAAGATGGATTGAGTCAATCGAAGTACACAAAAATGACTGATATTCAGAGAGCTTCGCTGCCACACGCGCTCTGCAGCCGTGACATCCTCGGCGCGGCAAAAACTGGTTCAGGGAAGACACTGGCATTCATCATACCGGTCAGTTCTATTATTTTAGTTGAGTTTCCCTTGTTTGGTTTCTTGGAATGTTGTAAAGAAATTTAGTTCAGTTAGACTCTGCAAAAAAAAAAAATGATAGGCAATATAAAAATAACATATTATATTTTTATATATACAAAAAAATAGAGTTATTAACATTTCTTTATAAAAATTTTATGATTAACGAATAAAATAAGAGTTAAGAATCATATTGTATATTTGCATGGGCAAATTTTGTACTAAATTACGATATATATCTCAACACTTCTTTTTTATGTTCAAAACTTTGTAGAAATTTTTTTCTGAAGTATTTTAGAAGTATTAAATGTATGGTCGAAGTATCTAAGAAGTATCACATACGTGTTAGAAATAAATTTTTTTTTTTAAAATTATGGATATGTTTAGGAAGTATTGGACACGTATCCGCTAGCATCTGAGGAGTATCAGTATCCGATAACAGGTAGGTTACTCTTGTAGAAGTATCCGTGCTTCCTAGTGTGTTGCTAATGCTCGGTCAAGTCTCCCTTTTACTTGATGAGCACCATCCCTGTTATTTCTCCTAGTAAAGAGAAAACCAGAATACACCAAAGCAATTAGCTGACACGCCTCAACCAATTGTCTGAAGTTTTTCATCATCCAACCAGACTTTACTCTCCCCCCTCCCCCCCATTTCTTCTCTGGGTGTAGAAGCTCATTAAAATCACCTACTAGTACCTATCAAGTTGAAATTTTCCTTTGCAGACACTATAAATACTTACTTTGATCCTTGCGCTTTGAGTCAACAACACTGGCATAGATTCCAGTAAAGAACCAATCTTCACTCATCGCATCACCCACAACTTTGCAAGTCACCTGAAATTCCATAGCCTCAACAATAGATAAATCAACTTCCGCCATCCACTAAACTACTATACCCTCCGAGAGTCCACAGGAATTTTGGCAAAGCATACAATCTAAACCCATATGTCTCCGATGCTTCCAATTTCATACTATCAGCTTTTGTTTGTAGTAAAATTAACACCTTTGGGGAATGTTGAAAACTCAACTTTCTCATTTGGCGAATTGTCAAGGTGTGAGAATTCCAAGAGAAGCTTCATTGGGACTTGGTGGCCACTCAAGGCTGGCCACCCTCACCTCTATGTCACACCACTCACCTATTAAGTCAGAAGACAGGTTGTCTGTTTCATAATTTCACGCATTAGGGCAAGATTTCTTATGTGAATCTGTACAAAGCCCCACTTCGACATCCACCAGCTCGGCATAAGACCATTTCTGAACCACCTCCTCTGGCTGGTCGGAATTGGTACCCTTGCCATTTCACCCCAGACGATGCCAACGACAAGCTGGCCCTTGCACAGTTTTTGACACTCCCAATCGTTCCTCTGTTTGCGATGCTCCCTCCTTATTAATTCTTCCCGCCACTTTGTTATCTAACCAAACCTTTGCTGGGCTCTTAACATCATGTTGGGTTGTTTTTGCTAAAGTAGGAAATTGGACCTCCACTATAGCATTTGACTGGCTTTGAGTTACAGGATTAGTATTAGTTCAATTGGGCTGTACAAGTGGTATAAGTTCAAAGCCCACAATGGAAAGTTCACCTTCTTTGCTAACACTATTCTTACCAAACTGACCCGCAAGACTAGTAATCACCATAACTTCCACCAACTTCCCCTCACCAATTGGGTAACCATCCCTCTGAATGTGGTCTCAACTGTGCCCTGTTAAGTTATATAGTTTGTTATGTTGAGACCTCATTTCTCATTTCTCAGAAATTCAAAACAAAATGAAAACAGAGGAAGCAGCTGATCGGAAATAATTTTATCCATATGATCTCTCTCTCCACACACTACACACACGCACACAAATTCATACATAAAGAACCAATTCACTTGATGCACAATTTTATTGTTGTTTTCAGGTCTTAGAGAAGTTATACAAAGTGAGATGGGGTCCAGAGGATGGGGTAGGCAGCATCATAATATCTCCAACAAGAGAGCTAGCCAGCCAACTTTTTGAGGTACTGAAATCTGTTGGGAAGCACCACAGTTTTAGTGCTGGCCTCCTAATTGGTGGCCGCAAAGATGTTGACGCAGAGAAAGAGCATGTAAATGAGTTGAACATCTTGGTCTGCACTCCTGGTCGGCTTCTTCAGCACATGGATGAAACTCCAAATTTTGATTGTTCACAGCTTCAGGTCGACATAAGTTTTTCTTTCATACTCTAATTTTTGTTTTTCCTTCTTAATATACTGCTTTAAGATGCTTTGCTGGGATGGAGCTGCAATTCTTGTTCTATGTAGCCATACTAGCATACGTGGGGTGGGGAAATGTCCATATTTGTAGGGATTGGGGTTTCTCACCCTTCCACAATATAAAATAGCACACTTCAATGGTTCTAACCATCTTAGACACTGACTCTATATAAACTCTGGCTAAGTTTAGGTTTAAGAGAAATCTTACAGGCTGTCCCCTTTATCTTCAATTTATCATCATAGTGCCAAAAAAAAAAAAGAAAGAAAGAATAAATCTAGTTAAAGGGGGGGGGAAAATAGAATCCACTTAAAAGGGGTAGGAATTTTTAAGTACTTTTCACTGAAGGTCAAACAATCCTAGCATAAGGTTTAAGTTTTTGTATGTTTAGACGAATTTGTCTTTTATAAAATTCAATACTAAATACTAAGCTTTTTAAGCTATCCAGCACTACTAATTCAAAACATTTTTTTTAAGTGACAAATTTTCAATTTCATCAAACTACACTTCAGTTAAGGCTCCTTAAATTTTTACATTGGGATTTCTTCTAGGTTTTCCATCTTTATGCAAGTAATATCGGAAATTTTTGAAGAACCAAATTTTAATATATATCTTGATCTCTGTGAGTGCATGAGCGCGTGCATGTGATTGGTTCCCAGACACATACTTTCTTGTGCTACTCATTGCTGATTTGGGTGTATTTTCCTGGCCACGGCAGGTTTTAGTCCTTGATGAGGCAGATCGTATTCTTGATGTTGGATTTAAGAATGCATTAAATGCGATAATTTCACAGCTACCGAAGCGTAGGCAAACATTGCTTTTCTCTGCAACTCAGACAAACTCTGTTCAAGATCTTGCAAGGCTCAGTTTGAAGGATCCAGAGTACCTCAGTGCGCATGCGGAATCTGTAACTGCCACTCCCAATCGCTTGCACCAAACTGCAATAATTGTTCCTCTTGACCAAAAGCTAGATATGTTGTGGAGTTTTGTAAAGGCACATCTCAATTCAAGGATACTTGTATTTCTTTCAAGCTGCAAACAGGTAATCATGCATCATATATACCTGGTTTAGAAATTATACTCAGCTAGGTGGAACTCAAATATATATATATTGATGTGTAAGCTACTCAAACACCCACCCATTGACCCTAAAGGAACTTGAACCTCAACCTTCCATTTGGAAGGAGGAGGAGATACCACTTGAGCCTAAGACTTGGTGGTGAACTTAAATTTCATAGTCAATTAACATTTAGGTGTGCAACCTTGTTTCTATGGTTGTTTGGGGCAAATTTATACCCTGTTTTAAACAAGTTCATTCACCCATCCCGGGATATCTAGGCCAGATTTAGTGAAGGCGAAGTTGATGGTTGAGATAAGTACGATTGAGAAAAGGGTTTCCATTTGTTTGCGTGCATTTATCGACCCAAAATAATTATTAAATGGTTTTTTTTCTCAACTTATGAATTACTCATGACCCCAGATGGGATGCTTATTTCCCTTGCATTTGCTCTCTGGATATATATTCATATTATTCATATCGATGTTCTAGTGGTATTGGTACATGAGTTGGAATTTTGGATGAGCATGGAGTGTTGGATTACAAATCAGAATTTTGAATGGGCATGGAGTGTTGGACTACATATTGCAAACTTAGGATTGCAGATTTAGAAGTGTATTTAAGTATGTTGATTCATCTAAAATTATAAATGACTAGAATTATGTTGTACTTTGAATTTATTGTATTATGTATTGCACAAGCAAAGACTCAACAGTGTTAGTTATGTATTTTTACGAACTTTACACAGGTACAGGTAGATAAATTAATTAACTATTGCACAAGAAACTGCTAAGTGTCAATATTTGTCATGTTAGTGACACAATGATACTCATATGATATGATTACTGTTCATTTCTTTCTTTTATTATTATTATTTTTTCTCACTTGTCCCGACTTTATGGTGCATTTTGTGCATGATTGGTTTAGGCATGTTTCAATGAGCGGTGATTAAGCTGTAGCTTGTAGGGCAACTTGAAAATCAAATTGCCAAATTGTTAGTCTTATAGTATTTTTACGACTTCCTTTATTTAGTTAGTTATTACTTATTCATTTTTGTTTGGGATTCTTGTTCAACTCTTATATATATATGATTATGATATTCATTCATGGCAGCAAAAACTAAAGCTTTGCAAATAGCCCCAAAGTGATATTTGAGGATTTAATTTTCTAGTTTGTTATTAGCATGTATCACATAAGATCTACACAAGGTAACTGTTACCTTCAAGATGTATCATATATCCTAATAACCAAAAAGAAAAAAAAAAAGAAAAACGATTAAGAAGAAGAAGAGGAATTTCTGCTCATTTACGTGGCAGATAATTCTCACATAGCTCCATTTGACAAGCAGCCGATTTCCTGTTTTCCTCCAAACCCAAACCCAACCCCACAACAACCTCCCCCCAAACACAACCCCGCCCCCTCCCCCCCCCCCCAACAACACCACCACCACCACCCAAGCCCCCAACACACAAACATTATCTGTGAAACCCTAGATTGTGCTTCCTCTCCCTGAAGCCCTTGATCGCCCCCGTTCTCCCAGTCTCTTTATCCTCAATTTTTCTCCTCTCTGCAATTGGGTAAATTCTGATTGAGCTTCTATAAATTGTTTAGGGTTGATTGAAATTGCTGCAACCAGCGCCACATTTGTTTAGCAAGAACTCCTTGGCATCAGTTAAAGAATCTTCATATTGGGCGCAAAATCAATTTCTCATTGCATTTTTTGCCCTGAATCAATAGAACTGCCTATTGAAATCTGCAAAAACCGATACAAGTCCCTCTCTTTCTTTATCATTTTATGCATAAACGTACAATATATATTGGTATAACTTTATATATGCACCAGCAGCATATGTTTTTATATATGTTGTCTAAAGCAATTGCATACTATTGATTTCTTCATATTGACATAGTTGTTTAATGTACCTTATAGTATTCTGCATAGTACTCTGCAGCTGCCCTTAAATTGAAGTATCTATTTTTATGATTAGGAAATATTTAGCTTCTTAGACTGATTTGATATGTAAAGGCTTATTGATGGAGATCGTGAGGTGTTTTGAACCTACGTCTCACGCAGGCATATGGACATCTTGTTAGGGATATTTTAGTGTTGACCGGTTATGAGTGCTTATGTGATCAGATTTGAGAGAGTGGAAGGCAATTATGCTACTTGTCCTAATTTTGGTATAACATTCCTAGAGCTTCAAAATGGAAACCGTTGTGAGTTTGTTGACTTTTTTCTTAGAGATGTTTTTCTGTTTCGAGGCTCTCGACTTTGCATTCCCCGTACTTCACCTGTCTGGAGTTACAAAGAGCGAAAGCTAAGAAACGAAACACTGGTTTATATACTTTTCTTCTGGTACCACACACGCCATGGAAATACGTTAGTATGAATTTTGTCCTTGGTTTGCCTAAGACCGCGAGAGGACACGAGTCTATTTTAGTTATGGTGGATAGATTTTCTAAAATGGCACATTTCTTGTAATAAGATATCTGATGTCTCTCACGAGGCTAAGTCGTTTTTCAAGGAAATTGTTCAGCTTCATGGGTTGCTAATTTCCATTGTGTCTAACTAGGAAGCACGAACAGACCTAAGAAGGCAAAGAATCCATGTCAGACACGTGTCGGACACGGATACGCGTTGGACACGTGTCGGACACGCCAAAAATGTGTCTGATTTTTTTTTTTTTTTTTTGAATTTTCGGACACGGCGCGGACACGGCACGGACATGGCGCGGACACACCTCCGACACGGCTTGAATTTTCAGACACGGCGCGGACACATGTTGGACACGCCAATTTTTTTTTTCTTCTCTTTTTCCTCTTGTTTTCATGAATCTTCTCTCTTCCATGGATTCTTACTTTATTTTTCACTAATCCCTAATTATTTTTCTAACAAAACCATAATTGTTTTTGCTTTTTTTTCCTTTTTTAGCCTCTTTCTTTCTTTTTCCTAGTAAAACACAAGTCTAGAAATGTTGTTTTAACAATTCAACTATAGCCCATCTCATCTCTTCATCTTTGTTCTTTTTTACTCTTCTTTCTCTTACTGTACAACTGCTATCTTTTACATGTGACTTTCTCATGATGCATTTGTATTTGGAGTAAGCTAGAATGATGATGTTTAAATGATAAGACTAGTTTTTAATGTCTTGTTTTGATTTGGTTTTATGACTTTGTGACATCGTTCTCTTATAATTATTGTTGTTGTGGAGTAGATTCAATTGTGTACTTGTGATTTATGATTTGTGAATTTTTTCTTTGTTAGGTTGATGAAAAATAATATTACTCTTAATTATTTAAAGTATGACATCAAATATTATATAAAAATAAATATTTATTATTTGCCGTGTCCTCGCCATGTCCGTGTCCTAATTTTTTAGGATTTGCCGTGTCGCCGTGTCCGTGTCGTGTCATATCCTTGTCCCGTATCCGTTTCCGTGCTTCTTAGGTGTCTAATAGAGATGTCAAGTTTGTTAGCTACTTTTGGAAGACACTATGGAAGCTTTTTGGGACGAAATTGAAATTCTCCTCATCTTTTCATCCCTAGATTGATGATCTAATTGAGGGTTTTAACCGAAGTTTGGGAGACTTACTTAGATGTCTAGTGGGAGAGCACCCGGGTACATAAGATTTGTTGTTGCCAATTGCGGAATTTGCTTATTTATAATAATTCAGTCAATCGGTCCACTAGTAAAAGCCCTTTTGGAATTATCATTGGATTTTTTCCTTGCTAGCCCATTGACCTTTATTCCTTTGTTGCAAGATTTTTGCCCTCTGAGTTTGCTGATTCCTTTGCTCAGCATGATTTACATGCCGATATTCAACGAAAAATTTCTCTGAGTAATGAAAATTATAAATTTGCTACAAATAATCATCGTAGGAATCAAGAGTTCAATGAAGGAGATTATGTTTTAGTTCATGTACGCCTAGAGTGTTACCCTAAAAACTCCTTCAAGAAATTACATGCTCGAGCTTCTGGACTTTACCGTATCCGTTGTAAGTTGGGACCCAATGCATATGTCATTAACTTACCATCAGATATGGGTTTTAGTCCAATTTTTAATGTGGAGGATTTGTCACCTTACCGAGGCACCTTTGAGCCTCCTTTTCCTTCTGGTTTGCCTACAGGTGGATCTCCTTTGTCAATTTCAGTGGCTCCTCTTCCAGCAATCTAGCCACAATCAACTGATCAGATAGCCGATATCCTTGATAGTTAGGTCATTGCCTCACCATAGGGTGATTTACGGCGATTCCTTGTTCGATAAAGAGGTCGTCCAGACTAAGATTCGACATAAATGATAGAGGATGACTTCACCGCATCGATCCTGACTTCTTAGAGCAGTGTTTTTATAGTCACTCTCCGGAGGCAAGTTTTTTTCAGTCGGGGAGAATTGATGGAGATCGTGAGGGGTTTTGCACCTACGTTAGGTACATGCATAGGGAAATCTTGTCAGGGTTCTGCTGTCAAGAGCATGGATTTCCATCCAATACAACAAACTCTGCTTAGTTTTGGACAGAATATTGGTGATATCACGTCATGAGAGTTTAGTGGTAGAGAGAAGCTTGCTTCTAGAAATTTCAAGGTCTGCGACCTAGGATCATGTTCAATGACTTTTGCCAATGGGTATACTATATCAGCAGAGTGATATGGAGTCCAGGTGGCTCCCTTTTTGGTGTTGCGAACTCCAAGCACATTGTGCAATTATATTCCTATCATGGTGGTTAGGATATACAAAACAATCTAGATATTTATGGTCATGTTGGTAACGTTAGTGATCTTGCTTCCTCTCATCCAAACCAACGGTTATGCTTTATAACTTGTCGAAAGGACAAGACAATTAAGGTTTGGGATGTTGCCACTGGTTTTGAGCAGTACACTTTTGAGGGTCATGTGGCTCCTGTTTATTGTGTATGCCCACACTATAAGGAAAACATTCAGTTCATCTTTTCAACAGCTATTGAGAGTAGAAATAATAAATCTGATTCAACAAAGTCTTCTCAAGTATCTGACACTGAACTTCCAATGGTACGTGGTGCAGTAGGCATTACATCAGATTTAAGTTCCTTGAATAATTTGGATAGAAATGAAGCTTCTTCATTAATCGAGTTGACAAATAATGGATTCCATTTGCATGACCTGATTTGGGATGGATTCTTGGCACGACATACAACTAGGAGTTGTTCCAATGCAAAAATCAGATTAGTTCAACTCTTGGTTCATGATTCATCTTCAAGCAAGTTTTGGAGATTTCACAAGAGAGCTCTGAAAGTTTGTTCAAAGATATTTTGTCAGTAACAAAAGCTTAGTGCGCTTTGATCGAGTATGGAAAAGAAGAAAGAAAGGATGGAAGCCTTTATTCGGGTTTTAATTGATTATGGTAAATTGTTTCAAACTTGAGGGCGAGTTTTCTCCAAGGAGGGTTTGATCCAAAGAATTAATGGTGCTTTGGAAAGTGTCTTTAAAAGTCAAGGAGTGATTCTTGTTTTTAGGTACTAAGTAATTAAGCTTTGGAACTACTAATTGTTTACTTAGGAAAGTGGTACAAATATTATTAATGCTGTGTGAGGATTCTAAGAGTCATTCTAAGAGAAATCGAGTCATTGGTAGTTATATTATATAAAGAACGACCCTCTCTCTGCTGTAACAAGTCTTCATCAATATAGTTTTGAGATATTTTCTTATTAAATAAATACTTCTCTTAAGGCTTTTCCCAGATTTCCCTTTAGAAATCTAGGTTCCAACAGTGATTGGAGTAACCCTAGTCTTTTTTACTGTTGTAAGAAGATTTCTGTTTATTCTGTTTGCTTCACAGACCCTATTCACATGGGATTAAGGCAATGATGATGATGTTATGAATTTCTTCTCATTCAGTTGGCTCTGCAATACTATTTGTTATCTTTTTGTTTGTTTCATTATCTTTTTTGGGAGACTTACTATTTTAATCTTGTACTCATTATGTTTGTTTAACTTTGAACTATGCTATCTGATAGGTAAAGTTTGTTTTTGAAGCATTCAAGAAACTTCGTCCAGGAATCCCCTTAAAATGTCTTCATGGAAGGATGAAGCAGGAGAGTCGGATGGGAATATATTCCCAGTTCTGTGAGAAAGATAAACGCTCAGTTCTCTTTGCAACAGATGTGGCCTCAAGAGGCCTTGATTTCAACAAGGCAGTTGACTATGTTGTCCAGGTGAGTTAATGGTTTTGCAGAGAAGCAATGTTTCAGACAATTATTGTCTTTGGTATGAATGTCTTTATCCTTTAGGTGGATTGTCCAGAAGATGTTGCAGCTTACATACATAGAGTTGGTCGAACTGCTCGTTATCTTTGTGGTGGGAGCTCGGTTTTATTCCTGATGCCATCAGAAATTACAATGCTCGAAAAACTACAAGAAAAGAAAATTCCCATACAGTTTAAGAAGGTAGACTATTTGTTCTTGACAAAACCATGCTTATTTATATCTACTTTGAGTTGGATGGTCAAATTAGCTACCTTGTATTGTCATACAAGAGCTAGCTGACAACGTGGATGTTTGCTGTGTTATGTCTTGGCAACACATGCACACAGACAGACAGATAGACACACACAGAATCAAAGATTGGCATTATTTATTTCTATTCAACAGCGTATGAATAGTTCCTTGATTTTGGTCAAGGGATTGTTGAATCTTTGCCTTGAAATAAATGGAAGAAAACAGATTGATATTGATACAATCTTATCCATTTTCAGAGATCAATACTGCCACATTCATATGCTAAATTTGCCTTATGCTGTTTGTTTCAGGCAAACACAAAAAGGCTGCAAGCCGTTTCTGGATTGTTGGCACCTTTACTAGTCAAGTATAACAATTTGCAGCCACTGGCTCAAAGGGCCTTCATCACATATTTAAGGTCTATCTATATACAACAAGATAAGGATGTTTTTGACGTAATGAAACTGCCCATTGATGAATTCTCGGCATCATTAGGTCTGCCAATGACCCCAAAAATCCGTTTTTTGAAGCAGAAAATTAAGAGCAAAGCAGTGTCAGTAGAGCCTTCTGTTCAACCTGGAATTTCTCTCAAGGAGAATTTGTTAAAGCTTCCAAAGGAAAGGCCAGATATTGGCAAATTCGAGGAACACGAAGTGGATGATGTTTTTCTTAAAGCAAAGGAGAGCCTGTATGGAGGGGAAGAAAAGACAACTGAGATTGGAGATGTTATGTATGTTGCCTTTTAACTTTCCCTCCCCTTTTAGTTAAAAATCTTCTATATTGTATTTTTGAAAAATATGTGACCTAATATATAGTCTAGCAATTATGCTGTTCATATTAATCTCATATGAGTGGCAGACTTGGACCAAATGGATGTAATCATCCATTTTATGGTTAATTTATCTGCTGTTTGAAAGATTGCAAGAGATTTTGTGATTTGGTTCGTAATCTGTTGTTGACTAACATTTCAAGCTTTAGCTGTTTGGATTAAATTCTTTTGATATGCTTGTTGACCCTGCTAAATTTTAATGCTGATTATAATTTTGAGTTGGTTTTCATCTATTGTTTTGTAGGCCGGCAACTAAGGTTTCGAAGAGAAAAAGGCTGAAGATTAATATCCACAAACCAGGGGGAAAAAGAGTTGTCTTTGACGAGGAATGCAACCCACTCCCTCCGCTTGCAACATTAGCTGACACGAAGGGTGGCAATAGTTCATTCCATCTTGACATAGACTTAGGTAAATGTTACTTGGTTTACATCTCCAAGAAGCTTTAATTATGCCTATGATGTTGACAAAGCGTTTTACTAAATACAAACAAATTGACCCCAAAACAACCTTTGAACGGAGAAAAATAATTGAACTTTTTGCTAAGAAAATTAAATTCAATGGTAAATTTCATTGTTGTTCCCCTGAGGTTTGGGGTAATCTCACACGTGTGTCAGGATTGGTCAAAGTTACTCCATCCTGCCTTTGAGGTTCGGCGCATGTGCTCCATGACTCCCATCCTTTCAAGTAGTGCCAACAAAACAGTTGTGCAATAAAAAATTTGCCCCCTGACTATGCAAAATGACCTGTTAAAGTGCAATTTGACATGTCATCCCACCCCTTTATAATATATGTAGCTAGACCAAATTACCCTTCGCATAATTCTGTGTAATAAAATGAAATTCATTGAAATGAAAACGTGAATGTAATTTGTTTACCTAACATTTAATCTAATTAATATAATGAGAATCTGAAATCATATTTAAATATACATTTATATATATACATATATATTAAATATATAAATGACATGTTTACTACATAATAGTATATGTTAACAACCACTCTAAAAGCTTAAACTATTAGAGTGGTTAAACTTTAATATTTAAATCCTTCAACAAGCCCCCACACGTGTGGCATTTTTCTTGGTCCAACACGTGTTTTAATTTTAATTATAGGGTAACAGTGAGGTTTGAACTCAAGACCTTATCTGTGGCAGAAACCCGCTGAGATACCATATTAACAACCATCTACTCTAAAAAACTTAAGCTATTAGTGAGGGTGAAATTTTAATATTTAAATCCTTCAACAATATATAATTGCAATTTTAAATTACGAAATCTGAAAATTATATATTTGTATTCTATATATGTATGTGTTATATATATATATATATATATTACATGAGAAATATATTACATATTTTATCAAGTATTAATATATATTTATCAAGTATGTAATATTAATTACTGAAAAAAAGTATGTAACATTTAATATGAAAGAATCTACAAATTAGTTTGGAAAATTTTTATTTGTGATGAAAATGATCACCAGCTCCTCTCCCTCTCTCTTTCAAGTAAACCCTAACCCATCTCTCCAAATTCCATCAGAATAATCCACAGTTCATTTTGCTGAATTTGGGTTCTAAATATCCGGCCATAGCCATGTATGCAGATCATTTTCGAAACCCACTTCTAATATCTCTCACCCAAGCCCATGTTTTTGGAGACCTATTTGGGTATCCTTTAAAAGTATGCCTTATCCGATCAAGCACGGGAAGACTTGCATCAGTCCTTGAGTTAGCAACTAAAGGTGTAGTGTTGATCAATTGTTCAAGCCATATTGGGTCTTTGGCAATTCTTAACATCAGATTGTAGCTTAGTGTCTTGGGGGTGTGAAAAGTTGATTGCTGAGTACGGTGACGGCTTTGGTTTTTCAATGTGTTGATAGTGATGAAGATGGAGGATGAGATTATTGAGATTAAGATGGAGAGAGGAACCTTGATATTATTCAACCAAAGAGACCCAAGAAGATTGAAGATCTAAGCACATCCAAGGGTTGTCACCTATCTGCTTCTGTGCTGAGTACGGGGTAGGAGGGACCTTGATTTTTCAATTTGTTGATAGTGATGAAGATGGAGGATGAGAATATTAAGATTAAGATGGAGAGAGGAGCCTTGATATTATCCAACCAAAGAGACCCAAGAAGATTGAAGATTTGAGCACATCCATTTAAAGGGTCATCACCTATCTGCCTATCAGACCATCTCATTTTTGTGACAGGAAGGTGATGGTAATGGTTTGGCAGTTGGTGGTGAAGTAAGTGGAGTGAACAAAGGAGGCCATGTTGGTAAAGGGGTGGCGAATAGAGAACGGAGGCCATGGTAGTGGAAGGGTGGAGAGGAGAGAGAATAGAGGAGGTAGTGACAGTCAAGGAAGTGGAAAGAGAATACGACACAGAGAGGAGAGAGCTAGTGCAGTATTGGTTGGTGGTCGCTGTAATGGTGGTGTTAGGGAGAAACAAAAGCCAAGAAAGATGGTGGTGGTTCGACGTTTGCTGGTGACGCAGGTGCGATGAACAAAGAAGGCCATGACGGTGAAGGGGTGGCAAAAATAGAAAAGAGGAGGCCATGGCAGTGGAGGGTGGAAAGGACAGAGAATGCAGGAGGTGGGATGGAAAGAAGAGGAGAGAGAGAGAGCTAATGCGATGGTGGTGGTGTGGCTAGTGGTCGCTGCAATGGTGGTGTTAGAGAAACAAAAGCCAAGAGAGAGAATTGGGGTTGGTGGGATGTAATGTGTCGGAAGTGAAATCTGACACTAAATTTGTGGTTATTAATAATGGATGTAATGAGTTCTTTTCATATGACATGAATTTTCTTTAAAATATTTGTTAAATCAAATAAGGGTATAGATGACCACAGTATAATTTAATGTCCGTCTGCTCACTAATTTCAAGAGGAGAGGTCTTAGTCAACCTTGACACCCGTGTGAAATAACCTCCAGTCAGTGTAATTTACCCTAAATTCAATTTTCCTTTTTTATATTCCACAATGTTACTTCAGAACATTTAATTTTGACAAATATAAATCGCTACCAAACGTTGTAGCCCAGTGGTATTTATTTTACTTCCAAAAATGGAAAGTTGAGGGTTTAAGTCGTCATAAAGGCAAAATAGGTGTGTGAGTTATTTGTTTGGACAAATAAATAAATAAATAACAAGAAGAAGAAAAAAAATACTTGGCTTGTTAATGTATGTAACTATCCAAGGCAGTATAATTTACCAATACTTGACTTGTGTTCTAAAAATGGAATACATTGCTTATGAAAAATAGATCCTGAAAATTTACCATTATCTTTTATGTTTACTTCAGTAATTTGAATATAGCTTAGGAGGTCACAGTTTGCCTAGTTGGTAAAATCTCTGGGTAATCTACCAGATCTCAGGATCGAATTCGGCCTTCATTTGATTAGCAGCACCACAAGTACAGGAGGCTACCCAATCATGTGGCCTACCCACTGGACCAAGAAAAATATTAGAATATAATTGCAATTAAGATTGCTTTATGCCCATTGCAACCACCACCCCAGGAGATGAAACAAACTGCTTATACACCTAAATATAGTTGAGCTGAATTAATGTGCGTCGTATGTGTTGATTTCATATTGGTCTTTGATATTTGTGCCTCAAATTTTTTGCTGTATTCTTGTTGCAGTAAATAGGAGATATGCAGAGATGAGGGAAGAGATGAAACAACAGGACAAGGAAGACAAGCTTCGGGACCGTCAGCGCCGCAAAGAGCTACGGATGAAGAAAAAGATGAAATGGAAGAGGGAAAGGATGGAAGAGGATGCAGAGGGTGAGGAGGATCGTTCTGAGTCAGATGGAGAAGCGAGTGGGAAACGAGTCAATAAAAGGTCAAAAATAAATTTTGACAGTGACAATGATGATGGTGAGATAAAGAGAGAGAAATTGAGTATGAATGCTGAGTCCATTTCCCTGGCAGAGCAAGAGCAACTGGCTCTTAAATTATTGAGTTCCATGCACTCGTAGATTATAATAAACTATAGAGACTTATTTGGTTTAGTCTCAGGTATATTATGGACAACTGTAATTAGTTTTGGTCAAATAGAAAATTGTGCTTTTACTGGCCAATGCATTATGTGTGAGATATTCTCTTTACTTTATATCATCTTAAATGCGTTTGATAGCAGATTTTGAATTGAATAGAGAGACTTGTAAGCTTTGTCTGTGCATGCTCTTCGACTGCAAATGTATATACATCACAGGGTGTAAAATTTAATGATACATATTGTAATTGCATTTAGACCAAATCTACATTAATAGTTTCTTGTGATTTTTTCTCAATCATGCTTATGCACTGATGTGGTTAAGCGCAGCCAGAAGCGTAGTGTAGGTAAAGATGGAAGATGGCGTGGAGATTATAGAAGTGCTGAATAAGTTTGTTTTGATAAGGCGTACCACACCATCAATAAATCAATAAATTTCGACTTGAAGACCTGAGTAGTTGGAAGCAAGACTCGGCGAATACTCTAGGATCTGAATACTCTAGGATCTGATGAGGTAGTTGGTTTGGTGGCTGAATTCTAGGGCCTGTCCAGCCGACCCTGACGTGTCTTGTAGAGAGATACTATTTTGATTCTCCTACAACTTAATTCTATTTTAACTAACATTGTTTTATAATTATTTGAGAAATTTATATTTTTTAATTATTATATAATAAACCCACATGCGTTGTACTAGCATGACATCACACACTCCCTCCCTTGGCATGTAAAAGGAGATGCTCCAAGGCCAAGAACTTCTTTCTCTATCTCTATTTCAAGTTTGTTTGGATTTTCATTTCTCTCGGTTAACTAAAGATCTCTACTATGTTGCGAGCAATGCCTTATTTTATATTTTATATACATTTTGGTACTCTTGTATATGACATGGTAGATGAAAGACCCTTTGTGGACTTCTTGCTTTATACTGGTGAACTCGCTTTGAACTCACCTCTAATTATTTATTTGCATTTTCTTCTCGTTTAGCATGAAATCTTTGCTTATCTTTGAAACACCAACCTGACTCACTTTTAGTTTAGCATAAGATTTTTTACTCATCTATGAAAAATCTGTCATGCTATCATCTAATTTGTATCTTACACTGGTATAGTTTGCCAATAATGAAAATATATACACTCCTGTATATCTATTTCATGGAAAAATACAAACACATGTATATTTATAGAAAGAAGATTCGAAGAGGAAAACACGAGTTTGCCTTTGTAACCCAATCTGACAGCGTCAATGTGATACTTGGAGATGGGTGGCTTCTCCATCATTGACACCTCTTCAGGAACATTCACTTAACAAGGGGTATAAGGGATACTGGTGACGTCAACTCTTCGATGAGGAAAGATCAGAGGAGGGTGAAAGAGTTGAAATCCAGAGGAAGAAGAAGAAATGAAACAATTGAGGCAGAAACGAGAAGAGATTAACCGATAAGCCCACATGGCTTAGTCTCATCTCGACGATGCGCCAAATCTAGAGTTCGATCAAAGCTTTTGGGCTCCAAATGATCAAAGTTGGAACACAATCGACCATGGAATTCGACTAAAGAAGAGAGACTCTGGGATAGGCCTGGTTTGGATAGGAAGGTTGATTTGGGTGGCGGTAGTGGGAATGATGATGGTGGCAGTGGCGCCACTGGAGGCTGTGGATTGCTTGGTATTTAGATTGGTTGTTAAATAGTAACAGGGGTAGAAATGGTTGTGGGGTAGGGATGGTGGTGGTGGCGACGACGACAGTGCCACTGGTGGTTCACGGTTGTTTGCGCGTTTGGCTTAGGGGGTAATTTGGACCGAAGGGTGAAAAATGAACGGTAAAACTTGTTTAATACCTAATTCTTTGAGTTAAAGTTGTCATAATTATTTTGTGTTAAGTTATTTTATACACTAATATTGTTTAATATTTGTAATGTTGTCATAATTATTTTGTGTTAAGTTATTTTATATACTAATATTATTTAATATTTGTAATTATAAAAAAATAAGTTATTTTTTATTAAATTGTCCCTAAATTAGAGTTAGGTGGGGGGTTACATTGACATATGTACAAACTTTAGGAGGTCAAAATGTAATTTATTCTATAAGAATTTAATTTCAGTATAATGAGTCGAGGCTTACCGATGATCCAAAAGTATAAACTATTAAATAGTGTTATCTACCCATTTATTTATACTCAATTACTTTCTCATCCGAATTTGATATGAACAAGGCTCTTTAATAGCTTTGTAGTTTGTGAAGAAGACAATGTTGAGACCCAACAAGACTTGCACATGAGCCTCGTGATGAATAAATATCTCAAAGAGATCTCTCCCATCAAGACTCAAGAGTACTGTCTAACCACCAACATTATTAACCTATGAAGAAAAATCAAGAGCCGTTAATGGGATCGTGTTCCACATGTTGTCACTCACTTGGTTCACCATGAGTGATTGCCGGATTAAGGCAATGACTAGTGGAGGATTAGAGTCGTCAATGTTAACAGTGACAAACAAAATATGGTTGGGAGCATTGAATCCGCATCTTGCCTATCTTGCCTTGGTATTGAAAAAAAAATTCAATAGACTTTAATAACATGGTGATACTATGCATTTGGATTGAACGTCACCTTGAATGAATTGTATTATTAGCTAGAATTTATAGGTAGAAATTTTTAGATCCATTAGATGCATGTGGTAGGCCCCATCACATACACTCACCACATGCATCTAATGAATTTAAAAATTTCTGTCTATGAATTCTGCCTAATAATTCTGTCTGACTAGGGTAATGCTACTCAGGCAGAATTCATAGGCAGAAACTTTTAGATCCATTAGATGCATGTGGTAGGTCTCACCACATACACTCACCACATGCATCTAATGGATCTAAAAATTTCTGCCTATGAATTCTGCCTGAATAGATGTATGTGGTGGTCCCACCACATATACTCACCATATGCATTTAAAAATTTCTGCCTATGAATTCTACCTGAGTAGCATTACCACATTACCTAAAAGGGTAATGTTACTCGGGCAGAATTATTAGGCAGAAACTTTTAGATCCATTAGATGCATGTGGTAGGACCCACCACATACACTCACCACATGCATCTAATGGATCTAAAAATTTCTGCCAATGATGTATCATTACCCTTTTGAGTAATGCTATTCAAGCAGAATTCATTGGCAGAAATTTTTAGATCCATTAGATGCACCACATACACTCACCACATGCATCTAATGAATCTAAAAATTTCTGCCTATAAATTCTACCTGAATAGTATTACCCATTGTAAAAAATATGTTTACTCTCAATCACAAACCGTCCACACGCTGGTATAGCAAATTTTTGAAGCCCACTAGCTGAAATTATGTTTGCTAAAGATGATCGTGTTTTCTTTATTTTATTTTATTTTATTTATTTTCTAGAAAATCCCAAACATGTGTGTGATTCTACTTGCCATAAAATATATACATATATATATATATATATATATATATATATATAGTCTAGCTCTGTCACTTCCTCTCCAATTCAGCTTTAATTTATCTTCTTCATTCATGGTAGTTGATCATAATCCCCTAGCATGCACAATGAGCAATTCACTTAGGGACCCATTCAAGTCAAACCCTTATCAATTAAGTCATTAAAAGGTAGACTTTATAACAAGACATATAGGCTGTAATGATTATTTAAACATGGTTTATGACTTTATGCAACATTCATTTTCTAAGCATGATATATGAAGTGTTACCCCGGGTCCAAAATTATGCTGCTTCTTTGTCATGTAATGGATGCACTAATTAATTTTGTTTTACCAAAATAAGAAATATTTAACTCAAGTGGGACATTAAGAACACTAATCAAATCCTACTATGTGTGTCTCAGTCAAAGATTATGATTCAGTGTAAGTTGATTTTTATTTTATTATTAATTATTATTTTTATTTTTATTTATTTACAATTTTTTTTTGTTGCAAGTAAGACACATCATACATGATGCCTCCCAAACAACTTTTAAAACTCATGTTTACGTGCGACATACAAAATAAGTAACATACAAGCTAGTATCATGATTAATTAGTTGGAAATTGTTTACGTACTTTGGGTAATAAAAAATTGGATTTCCACATGTAATGAATCAATTTAGATATTCAGTTAAGTCGAGCACCATCAATTTAGTTTGTCTTGCAAGCCATTCCATGTAATGAATCAATTTCATGTGGTAATTATATATATGAGACGTATAGATTTATATTTTACAAGTAATTAAACAAGAATTTCCCCTTGTACTTCCACTCTTATATTACACTCCAAAAACAGATAGAAGAAGAGATTTCATATGGAGCCCTTTTTACTCAAACTTATTTGCTAATTATATACAAACATACATACATACATGTATATATATATGCAAATTGTAATGAAGGATATTTTTCTTTTGTTTTTAAATCATTTTGTTCAGTACTTTTTTTTTTTTTGGTTCAGTACTTGTTGTGATAAAGAAGCAACATGTATGAAAAGGTTGGCAAGGGAAGGGAGAGAAGGGCTTACTTGACTACAGTTAAAAAGTCAAATGATTACAGAAGTTGCACTGAATAAACATGATCACTGTTACATGATTGTATATGTTTTTCTGGATTGAAGTAGGGGCAATCCACTGTGGGGACCAAAGAGTAGGCACAAAACAATCATAATTTTCTATTCTTTCTAGCTTCTTGCTAACCCGATTAGGGTTTAACACTTCTCCTAGTAAAATAAAATAAAAAATATCTAAGCAAAATTTAATTAGTCAATTTTTTACCTAATAATTGTTCAATGTATTCTCTTTTTTTTTTTTTTTCCTGTAAATAATAAAATACATTGTGATTATTACTGAACTGAAAAGCTCCCGAATAAAGCATGCCATTTTTTTGTCACCAAACATGTTTACTATTTTAATATCAAGTTTGAGGAAATATATGATTTTGGGTCTCAATGCCATTTCAAATTTGATTTACTTTACTTTTAAGCAAGTTTTGATGGATAATGCATTTCAATGTTCACATCACTCCATATTAGTCCCGAATGAACAGTGTTGAACCCTTATTTTTCATATTTTATCGCAATCTAACCATGGTTAAAAATGCTGCCCTTTCAAGCCGTGAGAGGTATCATCTCGGACCATAAGCTTGTAGGATACAATTATGCAAGTCCTGAGTCTCGTAAATAATTTGCTTTTGTAATAAAATTAATTTTACCTACCACAAAAACATATATAGAAATAACTTTGAAAAACAGTAACTAAAATTCTCTTCGATACACGATGACGATGGTTGAGAATGGCAAAAATCACTTCACCGATAACATGGAGTCAATTTGGAATGATCTCCATTGTTTTCCAATGCATTGAAGCGGATTTTAGTTTGAAAAACTAAACCCACATTTATGAACAATATTTGCTCAGACAATATAAGTAGGAGCCTCCTACTTATCGCATAGAAGAGTGACACCGCTGTAAAACTTTAAAAAAAAATTAAAGAGGGGTCAAATAAGTAGAAATTTTCAAGTTATCCAAATGTTGCATATACAGAGTTTGGTATATTACTCCTAACCGAACTCTTTTATAAGGATAATGATTCAACAAATACTGAGATACTTTTATGTCTCGCTGAATCAATTGCCCTAATGCAATCAAACCGTCAGACCAAATCTCTGATGCCACCGAGGCCATCAGTCTCTAAAATATGATTATTTTTCATCTTCAATCATTTTGACGCTAAACATCTTGTGTTGTTACAGAAATTTTTAACATTTAATTTCAGAAGATGTCGTAAACAAAAAAGAGTAGAGTTCGGACCAATTTCAAAAGGAATTGCAAGAAACATAATAAGAAAGTTTACTCCTTGAATTGACATCACTGTTCATTTTACTGGGTGGTTATTACTTCTTCTTTTTCTTGAGGCATAATTTTTTGTTTGTTTTTATTCGTTTGACTCATTTTTAAATTTTTTTTAAAATTTTAAAAAGATGTCACTGTTGATCTACGTCGACCACAAATATTGTCCCACATTTATTATTACGTGACATGCTATGAGTAGGACCACTTTTTCTTGGAAAGGTATACAGTAGAATATAATTCATTCATTCAGAACATGATACAATTAAAATGGAGAAATTGGATCAAGTATATAGGTGGACCAGAAAAGGTAAAGGAGAGAGTACGAATACCTTCTTTTCTTCCATCAATTTAGCGGAGTAGGATAGAAAAAGTAAAGATTTTACTTTACAGCAGAGGAAAAAGAGTACCTATATACTTTTCCATGTAATATATATATATATATATAAGAAAAAAATATATTATTTGAGTGAAAATTTTCAAAATAAAAAGTTGCCTTTCCTTCCTTCTAGTCTACTTTTGGAAGGATCGAGTTAAGTGAACTTGAAGGATTCCCTTTTTCTTTTACTTCTCTTTTTTCTTCAAATGAAGCAAACTATCTCACATTCTCAATCCCCAGCTGTTACTTGAACAATTGTGATGTCTTTAAGCAATTAAACGGTTTCTCTTAGCAGCAATGTCCATCTTTTTTACGGTATCGTTATCACAAAATATCCATATTTTCAAAGATACACGTCACGAAATTATTTGATCATCCATATAATATCAATTCATCGAATGTCATCACGTGGACTATAAATGTTCAATCACTTGATATATTCAATTAAATTATAATTGTAGAATTTATCGTCACAATTGAAATCCAAAACCCACTTTATAAAATTAAAATGAATTTTTTTCTAAAAACTTATAAAATCAGTTTGGCTATATTCTGTTGCATTGGATTGGAGTCTTGAAATTAAAATTTGTGAAATTGGAGAAATTTTGTTCATGGACAGAAAAGAAAATTATGAACAATTTTTTTTCTTCAATTATATCAATTTCAATTTCAAAATTCCAATTTCATGCAACAACATAGTATAACCTTTTATAAAATCTAAGGTCCAGTTTGGTTGGAAAGAAATGAAAAGAAAAGAAAGAGAAGAAAATGGAGGGTTATGTTTTTTTTTGTGTTTAGTATAAAAATTTTAATGGAAAAGAAAAGAAATGGAAGGATTTGGAGGGTTAAATTAAGGATGAATATCAACTTTTGATATCCTTCCAAAAATAAGAAGAAATGAAAGAAAATGACGACATTTTTTAATAAAACTTTGTTATTATTAATTTTGCCCTTATTTTAATAAAAAATAAAATTTATTCTTTTAAATATAAAAGGGTATAATAATAAAATTTTTAAATAATTTCATTCTTTTTTTTCAAACAAACATGTTATCTATCATTTTTTTCTTGTCTTTTAGTTAATCAACCATAAAAACATATTCCACAGAGTATTGTTGCTCATCCGCCAAAATTGATTTCGGTTTTAAAATACTGAAATTTTCTTTTCACGTAAAAAGATAATGGAGAAACGGTTAACTTATTGTACTAACACGTGTAAACATGTGGGTACTATGGCTCGTAGAAGGTGACCCTTTTATATTATTAGGGTATAAATGGTGGTTAAAAAAAACAAACTAGTTAATATTGCAAATCAACAAAACCTGTCAACATATCATATGTATGTTAAATGTCAGAACATTATTTATATATATATATATATATATATAGCAAAATACTTTATTGGGGGAAAATGACTTGAGATCTCACTACCTAACTACCCTACACATCACATCTATCTTTCCTTCATTTAAGCAAATTTAAAGACAAAAAAGAAAATAATTATTGTTGAAGAAGATGAACGAACCACAATCAAATTTCACCTCTTTCAGCTAACCATAGTAGCAACTGATGAGTGAAAAATAGCATCAGATTCCATAGTTATGTTCTCCTAAGTGTTGACTAACAGTAACAGCAAAACCAATGTACGTATTGTCATGTGAGAAATAAAATAATGCTGCCATCCTCACTTCTGCTCTCATTATCCAACCACCACCTGCTTCGTCACTCCCGCCACACAAGGCAGCATGTGGGAAATATTCTGTGATTTGATTTTGATTTTGATTTTAAAACAATCTTTTGGTTAACTTCTATGTCCGTTAACTTATATGTCGGTTGGAGTTGAGATTAGTTGTGGACCGTGGAGCAAGCTTAGAGAATTTCTTATATAGTCACCACCAATTATAGGCTACACGTAATAATTTCTCTTTTGTAATTGGCCAAGATCAATGATTTCGAAATTATGTAATCATTTTTCTTGATCTAAACTAAGTTTAGTTGTCAATGCAGGACAACACGCGTGGAGGAGTGGAACCCTTGTCGATGGCCTCTAGAGATTGAAGAAATTGACAAGATATAAACATATGTTTATTAACACGTGGGCACTATGACTGGTAGAATGTGAGTCATGTGAACTTGGAACCCTTGTCGGTTGTCCCTAGAGATCGAAGAAATTGACAAGACATAAACATATGTTTATTATTGTGTGAGCACTATGGCCGGTAGAATGTGAGTTGTGTGACCTTTTTATATTAGAGATTAAATGGGTTGGTTATAAATAAACGGATCGGATTCAAACTGGATGAGGCCTAATCCAATTGAAATCCAATAAGAAATATAGGCGATCTGATCCGATAACTCAACGAATTATAAATAATTAAATTCATATCTGATTTGTTATTAATTGGATATTCGATCCGATAACCCGAACCGAAAACAATATAAATATTTTTTTTTTAAAAAAAAGGTAATTTCAAAAGAGGTCAAGAAATAATGAGTAGGAAAAAAATATGGAAGAAAAATAAAATATAAAGAAAAAAGTAGTAGAAAAGTAAGTATTTGACTTTTTATTAAAGAAAAAAATTATAAAGAAAGACAAAATAGAGAGGGAAGAATAAGAAGGAAATAATGATAAAAAATATTTAAATAGTATATAACTATTATATGTTATAACATTAGATAATATATTTAAAATAAATTATTTATTAAATTATTTCGGATCTGATCAATCATAATCTATACCCGATTTGTTTAGCTAACAGATTATTGAATTCGGATCATTAACGAATTATCGAATTGAATGTCCAATCCATATCCTAATTATTGGATCGGATTAAGATCAGATTCAAATCAAATTCTAATCCATTGATATGTCTAGTTATAAACTGGTTAATGCAAATCAACAGAACATGTACATTGCATATATATATTATATGTATGTTAAATGTTAGAGAATATATATATATATAAAGCTCTACATATGTATATAGAATCTAAAAAAAAAGTGAGAAATGTTAAAAAGATGTATCAACCCATGTCTATTCTATATATATATATAAAAACCTTTAATGTATCAACCTATGCCCATTCTATATGAAAAAAATAAATAAAAAATTACATTGACCTTCCCTGTAAATAGGCGAAATAACAGATACCTCCCCTGTAGTTTCAAAAATAATACTGACCTCCCATGTCAGTGTTGTCGGTTGACCAATAATGTATAAGACAATTATACCCATGTACTTTTTACTATATTTTATTTAAAAATATCTAATAATGTAAAAAGACCTATCTACCCTTTCACTTTAACCCATTACTTTTTTCTCTCTCCTCTCTCACCGTCTTTCTCTCCCTCACCTAACTTTTCTTCTCTTCTCTGCAAATTCTCTCTCCACCTTTCCCAATTCTATTTTCTTCTCTTCTCTTTCTCTGCAAATACATACATATATATATATATACACAAGCAATCTGGCTATTAATATCCTAATTAGATAGGGAGATGCAAATCGAAAAAGAATGAAGGCTCTGTCGCCTCTAACGGTGCTAGCTTTACACCCTCAAAGGGGTGTTATTCGATCGACGATCCCAGTCGAGAACATGGGTTCAGTCTAAAGTTTCGGGCGATACCCAAGTTTTTGTATATAACCAAAACCTATGTTATTTCATATATATATATATATATATATATATATATATACACACACACACACACACATGTAAGCCACAAAATTTATTGTTTGCTCATTGTGACTACTGATTGAATGTTGTTTAATTAGCAATTAATATACTTTGATGTGGTGTCTCTAAATTTTGAAATCTAAAAGGGGGTATGGATTGGATTGCAAGTGCTTTGGTTATGCTTATTTGAATTGTGACCTCCTAATGCTTTGATTTTGCTTGTGTATGAAATTACAGTTGGCAGATGTTCTGTTCTTTTAATGGTACTGATTGGAAATTGGGGGAATCAACAGACTAAAATCCCTCAAAAGTTAAATCAGAATTTGAATGAGTTATCTAGTTAGATTAAATAAGGTTTTTATTAAAAATATATGAATTTTAGAAGTTCACTGTATCCCCCTTGTGACATTTCATGTCCTATGATTTAGATTTAGAAAATTTAGTAAAAAACCATACTCAATAGCACAACTACTTGTGTGAATTGGGCATTTAATAATTTCCATTACTTGAAAAGGAAACCTAAAACTCAAGTTTATACAAACAGAGAAGTCTCATTTGTTACATAATAAACTCCAGAGAGCAGGATTCATGGCCATGTGCAATAGCATCAACTGTAAATAAAGTTCAAAATGAAGCTAAGTGTTTGCTCTTTTGTGGATTCCATAAGCCAACTATTGTAAGCACAACATATGACTTCACAGCCATAGAATCCAGAATTTACTGCCAAATAATTACAATTAAACTCTCTCTCTCCTTGTGTATATATATATATATGTGTGTGTGTGTGTGTGTGTATATATATATGTATATACAGTGTTGTATTTTGTTGGGGAAGAAGATGAAGAATAGTGGGGGCAAAATTGTACACAAATAATACATTAAATGAGGGTATTTCAGTCCTTTCATACATTTTAGGGGGCATTTTGAAATTTTTATCTTAAATATACAATGACATCATCAATTTTCGAACCTGCACCACTGACAGGGGAGGTCAGTGTTACAAAAGGTACACTGACAAGGGAGGTCAGTGTTATTTTTGAAACTACAGGGGAGGTATATGTTATTTCGCCTATTTACAGGAGAGGTTAGTATAATTTTTCCAAAAATAAATTAGTTAATATAATAGTGATATTGATGACATAATATCATTAACTAACTAAATACATTTTTGTTTAGATGACAAAATATAATTGGTTGGTAATACATGTGTCACTGATTCACTATACAATTACTATATATTAGGGATAACAGCAAAAAGGACATTAAATCAAACATATGCCATTAACATTAACGGAATATTTGTGTATTTTATCCCACGGTAGAAAACTATTGCTAGAATATAGAGTATTGATTTTTTTTCCAATAATCAAATATCAAACACATAATAATAGTGTTCATACTATCAATTTAGCATCATTCAGCAATCAATTCCAGAACAATTCCGTAATCAAATTTGTCACTTTTAAAATAAATCTTCTATGAGTCACATCTTACTTAATATTGAAAAAAATCAAAGATAAACAATAAGAAAGTAAAAATTACTATTCTAACAATTCTTTAACTATTTATTCATCTCCTTTAGAAAATTCGTAACACTTTATTCTTTTTGTAACTAATTCTTTGAATGATCCATCCTTAAATGAAACTTCTTTGACACCAACGAGGACAAAAAGATTCATAATAAATTTATTTTTATTACTCCCTCTGTCCCATAATTTTAGTCTAGTATTCTATTTTGGGATGTCCCAAAATACATGTTCATTTCCTAAAATGGATGTACTATATTTTATATGATTCTTTAAACTACCCTTTTTCAAACTACACTATTCTAAAAGTTGGCTCCACCATATAATAATAATACTAACATTTAAACAAGGACTAATGTGTAAATTCATTCATTACCACTATAAAAGGTTGGCTCCACCATAAAAAGTTGAATTACCCAAACATCCCAAGAATTATGGGATGGAGGGAGTATTATTTATTTTTACCATAAAAAAAATGATTTTTCTTTACAGCTTATCACTTTGTTATAGAATTGATCTATCTCATCATCCTACAAAAAAAGAAATTTACTTTAAAAATATTAAAATATTTAACTGAGTTATTTTTTATCTGTTACTTTTGTAAGAGGGAAAATTTTTTACCTCAACTTTTAACTGTAATAAATCGTCCACTAAACAATTTATTAATGATTGACAATCATCAAACATTGTTATATATAATACTTTTTTTACATCTGTCACTCAAAATTGTATCATAAATCTGAATAAATGAGTACATACTTCATTAATACATAATAATAGACAATCATATATTTGTAATATTCTAGGACCATTTAATAAATTAAGAATGTTTAAAAGATATAATAATATATTTGAAAGCATTTAGCGTCCCTTGTATTGCAATTAAAATTTTATTTTGATTTAAATAATTTATTGTAATTAGATTTACCTTATCCAGATCTCGTTACAATGGCATCATCGAATATATCTTCTTCACGTGTAACGTCTTGCATAACGTATGTTTGATGACATGTCTTGATATTACGATGTCATCCGATCTCGCCGTATGTGAATAATAAAGGATATTGTAGCGGATCATAACATTCAAAATAGTGTTTCACTCCATACCTTTTTTCAGAGTGCACAATGACAATTATGTCACGTTTTAAGCGCATGTTAGGATTTGCTGCTTCTATCCAAATAGAAGCAACTTGGTTTGCTGAAGGTGAATTATAAACCATTTGATCAAGTCGAACATCATTTTTAATCATTATTTCATGACTCTCTAAAATAGATATGTCCTTGAGCCATCAAAAGAACTGAACATGCAGATTTGACGACAATATCTTTATCAACTTTACAACAATAGGTTCACTTAAGTTTGCATCATTAGAATTTGCATTCTATTTTGTAATACATTGTCAGTGTCATAAAAGTATAATTGGAGAAAACACGGACCACTTTCTCCAATTGATAGTGAGGATAATTCAGGATATAATTGACTTTGTACTCGAAAAGTATAGATACCACTCTTCATATTTTCAAAACTTTTGTCAATACAGATTCCAAGAGATGTAAAAGAGAAAATACTGTTATATACACGTATGTATCGATAAAAATCCATTACCAAGATAGTTTGAGATGTGAACAACTCATCAGAGACAAGTATAGATGCTAAGATCACATCACCATTTGAGTAACAAAAAATCGGAGGCTCATATTCGAATTTCTTAGCAAAATAGTAACAACAATATGAAATATTCTTTAACTTGTGAGATGATGTATGAGTTACTTGTCACATGTCTCATTTTCTTTTTTTCCTTGAATTCGTTATATCTTTAATTTTGTTTTGTTTTTCTTCGGGAATTAAATTTGCGTACCATTTTTTATGGTATGAATTCAATTACTTTTGTCTGTGGGTGGATGCAATTGAAATGTGATCAACTATTTTCAAACACATGTATGTAATCATAATACTTAAATAGCTACACACACACACACACACACACACACACACACATATATATATATATATATATAATGGCATACCATCAAAAGCGTTATAGATACTGAAAGTACATTTGGTAAATAATAAAGTATTCATAACATACAATTATAAAAAATAAATAAAAAAAAGCAAAATTATAACCCTAAAGCTTCTTATTAATAATATCAAAACAATAGATATCTTCAATACCAATAACAACCTATCCAAGATAAAGAGGACAAAATAAAAATAAAATTTTGAACTATTATAAAAAATTGTCATAAAAGAACTCAAACATGAGACGGTAAAAGCAAATATTCAGGAAATGATATTATCATTGAATCCTAAAGATGATTTTACTATTTATTGAATTACCTAAAGGGTTTTTTTTAGGCATCTGATTGATAGGAATTAAAGAAAAATGTTGCTGAAAATTTTAAATAGTATCAAACAAAATAGTTTACAAAAAAACACAACAACATAACAAAAGATTTTTCCTCCTTTTTGATGAGTGTGATCAAAATATTTTTTTCACTTAAATAACATTAATTTCACTCACAAAAACAAAGTCAGATTATATTTGCAGTTAACATTGAGCTATATACTTGTATTCACTTATTCATTATCAGAAAACTCAAACACAAATTTTTTAAAAATAATAAAATTTGAGAGGGATTGAGAAATTATCACTAGAGGAAAGTTTTGAGTCAGTGGCTAAGACGAAACCAAATCAAAATTAGACCTACAATTATTGGCATTAAGAAACATGAATTTCAAGCTTCAAACAGTAAAATGAAAATATCAGTTAACTGCTAGAATGATGTCTTATCACTCTTTATTGAAAATTAAGAGAACTGACAAATTATTCTAAAAAATAATAGTGACAATGAGAATTTTTAGGAAAAAGAATTATTTATTTTATGAAACTTTACAATCAAAACATTTTGTGGATTTAACAGAAGTAAACAAATAGTGAAAACATAGGAATTCCAATATACAATCAAGCACAATACTGATGAGAACTTAACAATAGGTACATATGTATGTATGCATGTATGTCTGTTTGCATATGCCTAATTTTTTTTCCTACTATTAAAATAACCGGCTAGCGCACAAAACAAACATTCATCATTAATTTTACGATATTTGTTTCATTCAGTTTTCTTAAGCTCTTTGGTCTCATTAATTTAATGAGCAATGCTACACATCATGAAATTATTTCATGATTTTCTATCATGAATGATGTGGCAGGTAACAATTCTATATTTATAGGAATCCCACCAACAATAAATCTCTATTTTTTTTTATTATTTTTTATTATTTTAGGAGATAAAATTAAATGGTGAGTTAGTATTGGTGAGATTCTCCCATACACTGAGTCCTAATGGTATTATCACCTGCCACATCATTCATGATAAAAAATCATGAAATAATTTGGTGAAGTTTAGCATTTCCCTAATTTAATTTTTGTTGCTTGTTTACAACTATATATTGGGCTTGTCATGAAGTCCATCATAAATTAATTTAGTGAATTATCAAATGGGTAACAAATTAACAAAAATAAACGAATATGATCAAATACTTTAAAATCAAAATTTATTACCTGTGATATGACACGGTACCGAACTTGATTCTCGCTTGAAATTTAAGTTTCACCAGAAAGAGTAAAGTTGTAATGGCTATATGAAAAAAATCCAAGAGAGAAATATGAAAGGAAAAAAATTAATTTTGGCGTGAAATTTAAGTTCATTCTCAAATTAGGTCGATTACTTGATAAGGAAAAAAAATTTGATTATATGAAATGGAAAAAATTGATTTTGGCATAAAATTGAAGTTCATTATCAAATTAGGTGGATTACCTAATAAGGAAAAAAAATGTCTTTGGCGTGAAATTTAAGTTCATTATCAAATTAGGTCAATTACCTTATTACTTTCTAATGTCAGTTCAAAAAGATGCAAGATGTTAGCAGAACAATGTGCAAAAAAAAATTATGAAAAAAATTGATATTAGCCTGAATGTGAACTTTTAGCATGTTTTTTTTTATTAATGTTTATTTTAATCTGTGTGTTCACATTGTACAAATTTTTTTTTTTAATTTTTGGACCAATTAAATTTGTGATTTAAAGCATGAAGTTTGGCATTTTAAAATAAATATACTTTCGTGAGCATTTGCATATAATTTGTATATGTAGATTGAATGGTAAACCACAGAATATTAATTCTTAAAGGTCATATAGATTACAAATAGAAGTGTCATAGTTTGTTTGCTTATTTTGCTTGTGTTTTAATCTATGGTAACTCTTTTTTTTTTCTCATTGCATTGTACCTTAGTCAATCATAAACTTAAAGTTTAGGGATGATATATTTGAATCATATTTAAATGTGTTATGGAGTTAGTAAATTTTTTTTTTTGTTTGTATGTGCATACGCAGAATCAAAGAAGAAGAGCGATTTTCTAGGAAAGATTCTTTTGGCTCTTGCCTTCACACCACATAGCATTCTCATGCTCAAACATCCCAACTTTTAATAGTTCAAGCCCAGTAACTCTTAATCCTATTTAGTATCCTTTTAAAATTATTTTAAATATAATGAATATGCTTAGAGTAATATTTTCCCCAGATTTAGATTTTTTTTTTTTATTGATGGTCGAATTTAATGAATATGCTTAAAGTAATATTTCTCCATATTTAGATTGTTTTCTTTATTGAAAGTCGATTTTTCAAACAAATATAACAGTTTAGTGCTTAGTATTTCATCATCATAATAGTGTGAAATTCAAAAGGTTAATTTATGACTTTGTTACAAATTAGATTTTATTCACGTGCAGGAGTGCAAAGAGTTAGACGAGTCGAGCATTCAAGGAGGAGAAATTGTAAATTAGAATGGACATACTTTTAATAATAGTATAGCGCATAAATTTTAATTTTTTTTAAAAAAAATCTGATTTTCTTTAACAATCAAAACCAACTAACTACACATAAAAACAGGAACAAAAATGAAAAACATCCCATCAATGATCTCGTCAAACTAAGGTTGTAACTTGGATTGAACAATCCGAATTAGATTCGAATTCAATCTGATTTTTTACGAACTTCTGCAACTATTTTTATAATAAGGTTGAACTTGGGTTGAAAAATCTCAATCCGAACTTAATTAGAATTAGAATTGGGTTGAGGTACCAACAACTCGAACTCAATCCGAACTGAACCTTAATTGTAATATTATTTTTATACATATTTTTTATTTTAAATATATTATATATAATATTCAAATTATGATAACCTTTTTTCTTTTTAACTTCATTGATTTAAATCTTAATTTATTGTATGTAAATACTTTGGATAATTGATTTCTTAAAAATTTGTTTGTAATATTTTAGAAATTTGCATTAAGTTCTTAACTTTTTTTTTTTTGTTTAGGAGTAATCTAATGTGAAACTTATTAAAGATCATTTTAAATTTTCAACGAAAAAATTAGCGATATAGATAACTCGAAATAATTCAACTTTTTAATTCAAAAGTTCAACCCGAGTTTAAAAATTTTAGAATATATTGAGTTAGGGTCAAATAGATAAAGTTAAAAGTCGAATTAAGATTAAACATTTTATACGTAGGATTGAATTTGAGTTGTGCCTTTAACCAGTCTGACCGAAAACAACAGAAGATTAGAAATTTGAATAATTTGAACACTGGGAATCTTACCATGTAACCTTAAGATCTAGAGAGAGAAACTGCCTACCCAAGATGCCCTCGTCCTCAACCCAATTAAACAGATAAATCCAAAAGATATGAAATGCCATTCCTCTCCCTGGATCTACTTGCCAAATTTGATTAGTCACATTACAGATCTCACTTACTTTTTTTTTTTTTTGTGTATGGAACAAAAAAAGAATAATTGTGGGTTCCACTCTATGCAAATCATGACCCTTGAGACCACGAAAGACAGCTCACCAGTTGGTCCAGCCAGAGTGTGATAGCCTTACGAGGACCTACTGATATTTCATTGTAAATGTACCAAATGGAACTCTATAATAGACAAATCCAAAAACATATGTAAATTTAACGGTCACGTGTGTCCCCCAGCTAGCAAACCAACTCTACTCTACATAATTGGTTTCCTTTGTTTCTGTGAACCAATTCAACTATAAAAACCCATCAAAACCTCACAATTTATATCACTTAGCAAAAACTATATATATATATATATATATATATATATATATACAATTATAAGATCGATATATCATCAGATTAACCACCATGGTATCGGAGAGGAACCGGTCGAGACACGTGTGCGTGATCGGTGCTGGACCGTCGGGTCTGGTGGCGGCTAGGGAGCTGAGGAAGGAAGGTCACACTGTGGTGGTTTTTGAACAAAACCTTGATGTTGGAGGGCAATGGCTCTATGAACCTAAAGTGGAATGTGAGGATCCCCTAGGAAAGGGCACTACCCTAAAGGTGCACAGCAGTATGTATGCATCACTAAGGCTCACATCTCCTAGGGAGATTATGGGTTACACTGATTTTCCATTTTTGGTCAAGAAAGGTAGAGACATGAGGAGGTTTCCTGGGCATAGGGAACTCCTACTGTACCTAAAGGACTTTTGTGAATTCTTTGGGTTGAGAGAGTTGATAAGGTTTCACACCAGAGTGGAGTACGTGGGCATGTTGGATTATGCTGAATTTGGTCAAGATTTTAGATGGGTTGTTAGGAGTAAAGATTATCACAACAAGTCGGAGAAAGTGGTGGAAGAGGTCTTTGATGCAGTGGTTGTCGCCACAGGTCATTACTCTAAGCCTAGGTTGCCTGCAATCAAAGGTACGTACGAGAAAACTTCTCTTTTATCTCTCTCTCCATGTGTGTGTGTGTGTATATATGTATCTATATATATATATATATATATATGTATGCATATATATGTATATATTCGCAGTCAAAAAAGTTAAAGCTGGCTAGTCATTTCAATTGTCGTGAAAAGAAAAATTATTCGAAGAACTTTCCTCACGCTCCCATGTCACATCCACATACAGTGTCGTTTGTTTTCCGTTGTTGATATGTTATGTTAATTAAAAGGCTTTTGGTTTATGTTGTGAAGGAATGGATGCATGGAAAAGAAAGCAATTTCATAGTCACATTTATCGGATTCCCAATCCGTTTCGCAAAGAGGTAAAGTCCAATTTTTTATTTTTTATTTTTTTAAAGAAACTTTGTTTGGATTAAAAGTGTTGATGTATTATATATTGTTGAAGACTTTAATTTATGTTACGTATGTACAGGTTGTGGTGGTGGTTGGAAATTCACTGAGTGGACAAGATATATCAATGGAGCTTGTGGATGTGGCAAAGGAAATACATTTGAGTTCCAAAACGCTTGATGTATCTGAGGGCTTATCTAAAGTCATCTCCAAGTATGACAACTTGCACCTTCGTCCACAGGTATGTATCATTTCATCTATTATTGTTCAAAACCTGTGTAGTGCACTTGTAGTTGATTATTAAATTTGCTTTAACTACATTTATTTATATTTTGGAGAACGTTTACAATACATTTGATATAAATATATCGGATAAATTTTATCTCTATATATTTAATACGTGTTGTAAGACTCACTATGCGTATATAACACGTAAGATCCAAATTCACCGAACTAGTATATTTATACCAAATATAACGTAAGTAGATCTTTTCATGACTTTGCACATTGTAACTTTGCACATGTCAATATACTTCCTTAACCTTCCAAAAAAGGAAATTTTTTTTGTTAATTTTAAGATTAACGACGACATTGTTATGATTTGTAGGTTGACTCTCTGTACGAAGACGGAAGGGTTTTATTCGTAGATGGGTCTTGGGTCATTGCAGACACCATTATATACTGCACAGGGTATGACACGTACCATCATCCTAATTAATTAAAGTAGTTTAATTGGCCAGAAAACGCAGAGCATTTGCCTTAATCTATTACCTAATATAAATACATGTATAGTATACATACATACTATTGGGATGCAATAATAAAAGCATGAGTTCACAAGAATGAGTACAGGGATTGAGACTTTTAGTAGGGTCAATTAATTTGTGCAAAATAATACCAAAAATTACAAAATGTCACTACTTAATATAATCACATAGATATATCATTTAATACCAAAGGTTACAACTGTCACTCACTAGCCAATTGGTTTCAATCCATTTTGTTGTTTTAATGTAAAAAATAAAATAAAATAAAATTAGTTTCAATGTATAAATAAAATTCAGTGTCGAAAGGTAGGCTGATTGGATCATCATGATTTCTGACCAAGGTGATCTTCTAAGGGAGTGCATATATATTCTCATCATTAGTACAAAAATTGCTTGCACAATATCCTTCTTGAAGAATATTAATATATAATCCCTGATTGCATGAAGGTTATATATATATAATAATTTGAATTCAACTGGGCTATATATATATATATATATATATACATATACATATGTGTGTGTGTTTGTGTGCAGGTACTCGTATTCATTCCCATTTCTTGACACCAAAGGAACAGTGGTGGTGGATGACGACAGAGTGGGACCTTTGTATGAGCACACCTTCCCCCCTTCACTAGCTCCCTCTCTCTCCTTTGTAGGCATTCCTAGAAAGGTAATCATAAATCTCTGTCATTTCTTTTTCAAAATCCAATACCAACCTACCTACCTACATATACATTTTACTATACATTTCTATTATGTTCATTGTTCACATAGTTATAAAAGATTATATATATATTTTTTAGGAAACCCTAGAGTTTCTAATTAACAAAGATTTTTGTGATGCAGCTCATAGGGTTCCCTTTCTTTGAGTCACAAGCAAAATGGATAGCTCAACTTTTGGCTGGGAAAAGAACATTGCCATCAAGGGATGACATGATGCAGTCCATCAAGGAGTTCTATCACTCAAGGGATCTTGATGGCATCCCAAAGCATAATACCCATGATATTGCAAATTTTGAGGTATATATATATATATATATATATTTACCGCCCTCATCTATAATTAGATGATTGTAACCGGTCATGTATAACTACTAAAGCTTAATTATAAATTAAACTATATATATAATAATACCACTTGGGCCAATGGGCCCGTGGTTACTATCCACTCGATCTTTTGTATTTTATATTATTATTACAATTTTTTTTTGGCCCCATATTGCCAACTAGCCACAAGGCTTGGATTCTAAGTTACTGTTGATATATATATATATATATATATATATATATATATATACACATATGACTATGATTATGATTTGATTGCAGTATTGTGATATGTATGGAGATCACATTGGATTCCCACGCCTAGAAGAATGGAGAAAAGAGCTTTGCATATCTGCTTTAAAAAATGCAGATGTAAACTTGGACACATATCGTGATTTATATGACGATGATCATCAGCTGCTCCAACTGGCTCATCAAAGCCCACATTTCACTCAACTTGGACATGAAGATTTCACAATCTGAGTTGTGCTATTGTTGAAGCTGGATTTGGGTCATTTCACCATTATAGGTTACTTACTATAAGGTTCAGAGCAAAAGAGTTTTATTTTTTTCTTTGTCAGAATAGTTTTAATTTAAGGTAATTCATTTTTATTTTTTATTTTTTTCTTTGTCAGAATAGTTTTAATTAAGGTAATTCAGTTTTCAAACAAAGTGTTACTGATTTGGTTGGTAATTGAGGCATGTCTTTTTGGCTAGGATCAGGGGAAGCACTTTTATTGCTTTTGAAACGAAAGAAGCCTTTGCTTTTAAAAGCAAGAAAAGTACTTCCACCAGAATTGTACCCAGATTAATTTGAGTTTGAGTTGTGAAGAAGAACTTTTAAAGCCAATGTTTCATTTCTATCCTATAAATGTATTATTGAAGAACATAATTTTCTTCTCAACTATATATATATATATATCTTGGTTTGGAATGCTAGCAAGACATTTTGTAAGTCACATATCTTAGTGGATGTGCTTAGACTGGTAGGCCTGGGCGGAAGTAAGACCATCGGCAACACGTTGGCCAGAGCATCAGAAAATGTCTAGTCATCACAAAATTGGCTTTCAATGACATGGCTAAAAGTGTGAAGTCCATTTGAACTTCGCTAGATGCTTGGCTGGATTTCGCCAAGCGTTTAGCTAAGCTTTCTTCCTCTTGAGTTTTTTATTTTATTTATTTTTGTCTTCACATGTTTTGTGCATATATATATATATATATATGTGTGTGTGTTATTTATTTAAGATTTAATAATTTTGATTACAAATTGATTTTTTGATGAAATCATTTTTGTTAGAAAGAGAATTCTGAGAGCTACAACTTAAGTACTACTTAGGCTATCTTCTAACTTAAGATGAAAAAAGTATGAGTTTTCCAAGTTAAAAAGGTATAAAATTTTTTTAATATATATATATATATATATTTATATGTATATAATTTTTAAATTAATTTAATTGTGTAAAAGATTATTTAATTGTGTGCTTAGTGGAAATTTGGAAAAACTGTTGTGGAACTAAAATTTGATAATCCTGACATAGTGACGTGATTGGCTAAAATGCTAATCTAATTTGCCAGAATTTGAATCTAGAGAAGCAACTTTAGCCAAGCTGTTGTAGATACCTAAGGTGCCCAAAACATCAGATTGAGCAAGTCATGAACTTGAAATATGAAAATATGTGAGCTATGGACTGAGAGTGTACTATAATGAACTAAACTAACTAGTAATCCATTTTCAACAATCCATATGGGCCTAATTGGGCAGCCCAAAACATTAGATTGGATAAGTCCTGAACCAATAGCATGAGGGCTGATAAGACAGTTCTATCCGCTATTTCTTTCAGAACCATGATACATATACAAGCCCAACACTTCAACCGAAGTATTGGGCCCAAATCATCGAACCGAAGTGTTGGGCTCGAAATGCATTTTCCATTTCTTAAAGATGTTAGCCTGGAGACCCACTAAAAATATAAGTAGAATACTATTAGTTTCTTACAGAGTTGGATTATTTTGTATTTTGGAGGAACCTTACAAGCCCATCGACTCCATTGGTGAATGAGTCCCAACCCAAACACTTGGATGAGTGAATTAATCCCTCGTACTCTTTATCTATACTTACTACCAATTTCTGCTTTCATACAAAATATATAAGTATCCACATTGAATTCAAGGCCTCGCTAGCACATCCACATTGATTGTATAAATAGTTCAGTATAAATATTAAACATTGATATAGTTTCAAGCAAACACGGCATACACTCATAATAATATTATTATTATTATTACACAATATTATTATTATTATTATTATTATTATATTTAACACGACTCCAACACTCAAACTTGACTCAAAACACTCAAAACTTCCACACCGTTGAAAAAGGAAAAGAAATATTAATAACTAAGGCGTTTTCACTTTGAACTGACACTCCTAATCATTGGACCAAGAAGGGAACCCAAAACTACCACCCATTTGAAGCCTCTCTCTCTCTCTCTGCCTCTTTTTCTAATCCCATATTCCTAATTTTGAGCTGAAGCTGAGTGGCAGCAGCCAAGAACTTCACATCTCCGTTGTTGTCATCCTCAACCAGTCTGCCCTCACCATCACCGCTTCCAAAGCCGACCTCAGCCCCTCTATCTCTCCATCCCTGATCCGTCCCCCTCCCGCCGCCTGCCTCGCCAACTGAAACAATGGCGGCGCCGCCACGCTCACCTGAATTTGCCCCATCCGGTCCTCCAGATGACCCTCTTCCAATTTGGTCTCGTCCGTCAACTGCTTCATCCTCTGACTCTGATTCTGGGTCAACTCAGTACTCACTGAGCTCTCCACTAGCCGGAAAGCCAGACCGGGCTTAAACCCGGCAATCCACAAGAATGTCCTCTCGAATGGAGTGAGCCAAGGCGGACAGAACACGCGCAACACGTCCCGGTTGGCCTCTCTGGACTTTTCTTCATAGTATTGCTGGTAGTTAGACAGCACTCGTGAAGTAAGGTCTATGAGATACTCATCACTAGACTCGTGTAAGTTTTGCTGGGCAGTGAGTAGTTCGTCAAAATTGTGTTCTTGACGAACTATCCAGCCTTCTAGGAAGGCCTCGAATGAACCCGCATTGTTATTGTTGTTTGTCATTGCTCAGATATCTGTATGTGTATGTATATATGTGTGTCTATATATATATATATATATATAAGCAATTAAAAAGAGGATTCAACAGAGGGGATGATTCTGGGGTACATCTGATGCTGATTCCAATTAATTACTACAGTATTTTTTATTTTTGCTTAATGGGAAAGGATTGAAATTGATTGGAGGAGTATAAGCTTAATCGGAAAGTACTGAAATTGATTGGAGGAGTATAAGGTGACCTTGGTTGGAAAGTGTACGGACAGTGGTTGGCGTCATGACCCAGAAACGGTGCCGCCCGACTTAAGAGAGAGCGAGTTGTGCGGTTGTTTTTGTCCTCAAGCAAGAGACCCAAGAATCATGTGGCGTACCTTTCCGAAAGACAAAAACATATTCTGTGTCGTTTTTTGTTTTGTTTTATTTTATTTTCTTGGTAACGAACAATCAACACATCTGCTACACTTTTTGGAGTACGTATTAAATGATTTACAAACTCTAAATTCATGCAATTAATTGTTTGCAAATCGTGTGTGCTTATAGTTTAAACTTATACCTCGGTTTCAACGAAATTTAGGGGAGTATTCCGACCAAATTTGCAGACTAGAACACACTGATAACCATTGCAAGGAAATGTGTGTTGTTGATTGAAAAAAGTGTCACAATTTGTGCGCATATGTGTATCTACCTAAACATATGTAATGTTTTTGCAAGTAAAAAATGATTGTAGAAAGTTGCATAAACGAAATCTTGAGTCAGAAGCCTATGATTAATTCTAGATACCATGCAATATAGGGAATAACATGACAAAAATTAACCTAATTTGAGATGAGCATTTCTGATTTATTATTTTTTTTTCTTTGTTCAGAAGTTCAAGCAAAAACACATGCTTGTATCCCTAACATGTTCTTATCTAGCTTGTACTCTCAATGTATGCCACCTTTGGAGAGAAGGTTGAGGTTATACTATCTAAATTAGAAGACTCGGTTGTTCAAATATTTTTTATTGACAGTTAGAGCACAAACATGACCAAAGTGATTTACCGAGAAAAAAACATGACCAAAGTTGAAGACTTGTGACAGAAGAGGCACATGTGTGTTGCTTTTGACACATGTTCCTCGTTATCTATTTTTTTTTAATTTTTTTCCAATAAGAAAAAGTTTAATTTGTTAACAGAGAAAATGGCATAAGATTAAGAATATGCTTTCTAATGATTAACGAAGAGATATTAAAGCGGGAGAGAGAAAAGTTAGCAATATAATGAGCGTACGTTAGAAAAACAAAATATCTAGAGACACTTCTTATTTCTGTGTTTGACTATCTTTGAAAAAAGAGAAAAATTGAAATCGGATAAATAAGTTTCTACCAATCTCAAGACACCGAATAAAACACCCCTTCTGTACAAGTTGGTAAGGCTTGACTTGTACTGCAGACGTGACTTCTAAATATTTGTTCGCAAGTACAATTTTCCGGATGAGACACCTACAATTCCTTGATATTCCCCTCCAATGGTATGACACTAAACATATGTAATGTTTTTGCAAGCAAAAAATGATTGTAGATAGTTGCATAAATGAAGTCAGAAGCCTATGACTAATTCTAGATACCATGCAATATAGTGAATAACATGACAAAAATTAACTTAATTTGAGACGAACATTTCTGATTCACACTTTATTTTTTTATTATAAGAAGTTCAAGCAAACACACATGCTAATATCCCTAACATGTTTATATCGGCTCGAGCTCTCAACGTATGTCATGTTTCTATCAGCTCGAGCCCTCGACGTATGTCATCTTTGGACTTGGACGACTCCTAAAAAAATGATTTGCAAGAGATCAAGTACAATGTTGGCTGAATGGGACATCCTTTGTGATTGTTATACCTAGGTCATCTGTATTTGGAAGTGCAATGCAAGCTCCAGAAGAAAATGAAGAGTTTGAAACAAGAAAGTCTGAAAGAAAAGTTTATTATGGTCCTGTTTGGCAGAGTTTTTGCTTCAACTTTTATATATATAAAAAAAAAAAAAGAAGCAGAAGTTAAATGAGGAAGCTCTCACCAGCTTTTTTTGAACGCTCTTTTTAAATTCCGAAACTCTTCAGCCTTACCAATTCAAACACTCTCCAAAAAAACTTTCGAGCTTGAAAAACCGAAACCACTTTTCAAAAGTCAATCCAATCAGGTACATTAGTTTTAGTTATTATTAACTATATATACATTGTCTCACAGTTAATTTGAAATGCACAATCAGAATCTTTGAATGCCATTCTTTTTATTTTTGTTGTGTACGTTTTTCAGTTTTGAATTTGGAAATTAAAATTTTTACAAGCTGTATAAAATTTATAATTTTTACAAGCGTCTCAATTTATTCTATTTCTTTTTTATAGATTTGAAAATACTACAATTTAAAATTAAATTTCTTTTTTGTGTGAATCAAATTATTTGCTACATCTTAAGTTTGTAGCAAATAACTTAAAATTTGGTACAAAATCAAATTGTAGTTTACATAACTAGATTTGCTATGAAATTAAAAAATTTATGCCATTAACTTTGTATTATCCTTCCTTTTGCTACAATCTGGTGACAAAAAAATTTGACCTCTAAAATTCTTATGCTTATGAAAAAAATTGTAGCAAAAAACCTATATATATTGTTGTACTTCAAGTTGAATTCAAGGTTTAGCTAGCACATCCATGTTGATTATTGTTAAAGATCCACAATATTTCTTCAGCAGCCAAATAGCCTCCTCTAGCTCTTAGACTTTTGTTGCTATGCTATAGATTTGGTAGCCACCATTGCTTTTTGTATAATTTGCTTTCTTGACTTTTTGTTCATTTACAAATCATACAAATCTTGGGACTGACATACTTGTAATAGTGTATAAATAGATATCAAATGCTGAATGAAAAGTGGCAATCACTTTTCTCTCAATACTAGCTAGTCTTATCTAATCAAAGATATCATTTTTATAATATACAAATCTTTACATTGTATCAGAGCACCGATCCACGTGCTCTCTGAATTTCTAAGTCTTTTTCCTTCCATAGTTATCGTCCTTTTCTTACACTGATTTGTTCTCTGCATCAACATTTGTTCTTCATATTCATTTTTTTTAAAATGATGAAAACCACTCTCACTAATGTATCTCCAACCAATCCAATTCAAGATGTCACATCTCCATACTTCCTTCACTCGTCAGACCACCCTAGAGCAATCATTGTTTCTACTCCACTCAATGGAGATAATTATCCTACATGGAAACTGATGAAGCAAAAATTCACCTGAACTGGTCAAACGCCAACCTTCTCGTGATTAAAGAATTGGCTGTTGAGCATTTTAAAGATTCGCCTGATTTTGATAAGGCCCTCAACCAGTCGTATATCAACGGGTTTGAATATTTACGTGAGGTGGCGCAGGACCAGTGGCCTGATATGGATTTCTCTGGCTTGCAACTTAGAGACCCCGACGCCTGATTTTATGTCTTTTCTTTTGGTACCATATAATGTTCTTCCTTGTAGAGGCTCCCTGTACCCTTCCATTTTAATTAATGAAGAATCGTTTATTTCTTTTTTATTGAAACATGGTTTGCTCTGTGGAGATAATTCTCGCGACACAAGGGTTTATGCCGTATGTCACATACATTCTTGGGATTTAACCCATTCCGTCTTTATCGTTAAAGGCCCTCCGTGGAGGTGTCCCCGTAGGGTAGTGACTTTTTTGAGATTAATCCATCCCGCCTTTTTCTTCAAAGGCTCTCCGTGGAGGTGTGTCCCCGTAAAGTTTTGCCCCTGTAGGGTAGTGATTTTCTCGGGATTAATTCATCCCGCCTTTTTCTTCAAAGGCCCTCCGTGGAGGTGTGTCCCCGTAGGTTTTGCCTTCCAAACATAACAGCACGTTTTGAAATGAATAACACTTTCCATTGACATTCTATAATAAAACTTACAAAAGAAAAATGGAACTAGACTTGTAACATGAGTCCTGTTTTGAGGCTTGGCAATAAAACCAACCTCTAAAATAATACTTGCTGAAAGTAAATGCAAGCTAAAAATAAAGAAGATGGGACAAAAGCTAATAAAGAACAAGTCATGAAAAAGAGACTTCACTGATAGAACTTTCTCAAATGCTCGACGTTCCAAGGATGGGCCAACTTCTTTTCTTCCAAGGTTTCCAACTGATAAGTGCCTTATCTTTGAGTTCTAACCACTCTATACGGGCCCTCCCAATTAGGAGCCAGCTTTCCAGTGCTGAAGGGTTTGGTGGCTTGAGTGACTTTACGTAGGACTAGATCACCAGGTTGAAAACTCCTCTGCTTAACCCTAGTGTTGTAGTACCGAGACATGGCCTGTTGATACGCGGCCATCCGTACCTGCGCTTGCTCCCTTTTCTCGTCAATGAAGTCGACATTGGCTCTTAATTCCTCCTCATTATGAATGGGGTCATAATACCTGGCCCGATGACTTGTCACCATTCCTATTTCAACAGGAAGAACCGTTTCGCTTCCGAAAGCTAAGAAGTAGGGCGTCTCCCCTATGGAGACTTTGGTGGTGGTCCTGCAGGCCCATAAAACACTTGGCAACAGCTCTGGCCATACTCCTTTGGAGTCATCCAGGCGTTTCTTGATCATTTTAAATATCGTCCTATTAGCCACTTCAGCCTGCCCATTGGCCTGCGAGTGGCCTAGTGAGGAATAACGGTGGTTTATGTCGTGCTCGGTGCAGAAATCTTGAAATCGTTGGCTTTCAAACTGCTTTGCATTATCCATGATAATGACGTTTGGAACACCAAACCTGTATATGAGTGATTTCCACACGAAATTGATAACATTCTTTTCCCCAATCATAGCTAAGGGTTCGGCTTCCACCCATTTGGTGAAGTAGTCAACTGCTACAATTGCAAATTTTGTCTGTCCCTTTCCCATGGGTAAAGGGCCGATGAAATCCATTCCCCATTGGGCGAAGGGCCACGGGGCCATTATCGGGGTTAAATTTTTCGGAGGCTGCCTCGGGATATTGGCGAAGCACTGGCACTTTTTGCACCTCTTGACAAAGTCCAGTACGTTCTGCTGCATAGAGGGCCAATAGTATCCCTGCCTGATGGCCTTGTGAGCCAAGGACCTGCCCCCCGCATGGTTTCCGCATTCCCTCTCGTGGATTTTCCTCATGACATGCTGAGCTTCTTCCGTTGATACGCATCGTAGGTATGGGAAGGAGACTCCCCTTTTGTAGAGAATTCCATTGATCAAGGTATACCTAGATGCTCTGATACTCATTCTGCGTGCCTCTGTCTTGTCGGATGGCAGCTCACCATCCCTTATGTATCTGATAATCGGGTCTGCCCATTCCATGCCCTGGGCGACTTGGTTCGCCTTGTATGATGTAGCTTCTATTATACTCGGGTGGTCCATGCACTCTATAAGCACCCCGTTTTGGGCGACCTTTTGTGTTGTAGCCAATCGAGCAAGAGCACCCGCGTTAGAATTTTCACTACAGGGGACCCATGTGATTGAAAATTTTTAGAAGTGGGTAACTAGCTCTTGTACTTTTTGCAAGTAAGATTTCATCTTTGTTCCCTTTGCTTCGTATTGTGCACTAACTTACCGGGCAACCAGTTGGGAGTTAGTGTAAGCTTTTAACTGCTGTATTTTAAGAACACTAGCTAGTTTCAACCCTGCAATCAAGGCTTCGTATTCAACCTCATTGTTTGTTACCTTGAACCCGAATTGTAGGGCATACTTGAATGTTTTCCCTACCGGAGATCTAATCAATATCTCTGTGCCGCTTGCTTGTGCGTTCGACAATCCATCCACAAATAATTGCCACATGCAATCTGGGTCCATTAGGTCCTCCCTGTTCTGTTGGGCTGGGCTCTCCAACTCTTGCTGCTAAACCTGCTCTCTTTCTGGGGGGTATGTAAATTCAGCTAAAAAATCCGCTAGTACTTGGCCTTTGATAGTTGATCTCGGCTTGTACCGGATGTCAAATTCTCCTAGTTCCATAGACCATTTCACAAGCCATCCAGAGGTTTCGGGCTTGAAGAGCACTTGTCGGAGCGGTTGATCAGTTAGTACCACAATAGTGTGCGCTTGAAAATATGGCCTAAGCTTCCTGGCTGTCGGGACCAAGGCGAATGCCAGTTTCTCTATGGAGGGATACCTTTCTTCCGCCTCCCGAAGCACCTTGCTGGTATAATAAACTGGCCTTTGCACTCCCTCTTCTTCCCATACTAGTGCAAAACTGACTGCTGAGAGGGAGACGACCAAGTATATGTACAATTCCTCCCCTACAGGCGCGCACGATAGGAGCGGGGGCGTGCTGAGGTACAGTTTTAGCTCACTCAAGGCCTATTCACATTCTGGCATTCACTCAAAGGCCTGCTTGAGGATCCAGAAAAAAGGGAGACACTTGTCTGTAGCACGGGAGATCAATCGGCTTAATGCTGCCACCTTTCCTGTTAGCCTTTGGATTTCTTTAACAGTTTTGGTGATCTTGTATCCAGGATAGCTTGTACCTTCCGTGGGTTGGCTTCTATCCCCCTTTTACTGACTAGATAGCCCAAGAACTTCCCGGAGGACACCCCAAAGGCACATTTACTTGGATTGAGCTTCATTCTGTACATTCGAAGGACATCAAAGGCTTCTTGTAAATCAACCAAATGGCTGGCGGTCCTTTGGATTTTGCCAAGCATGTCATCAACATACACCACCATGTTCCTGCCAATTTGCTCTTTAAACATTCTATTTACTAGCCTTTGATAGGTTGCGTCGGCATTCTTCAAACCGAATGGCATCACCGTGTAGCAGTATAACCCCCTTTCTGTTATGAAGGACATTTTCTCTTAGTCTGATGACCACATTGGAATTTGATTATATCCCGAATAGGCATCCATGAAGCTGAGTCGCTCGTACCCTGTCGTTCCTTCCACTAGCATGTCAATCCGTGGAAGGGGTAAGCTATCTTTTGGGCAGGCTTTGTTCAGATCAGTAAAGTCGACACACAGGCGCCAGTTGCCATTGGACTTTTTGACCAGCACCACGTTTGCCAACCAGTCCGGGTAATTGGTTTCTCTATGAAGTTTGCATTTAATAATTTATCCACCTCCTTGGAGATTGCCATGTTTCTTTCTGGGGCAATGGTTCTCCTCTTCTGTCTGACTGGCTTGGCTGTGGGGTCAATATTTAGTCGATGTACAGCAATGGTTGGATCAATCCCAGGCATATCCTCGTGGGACCATGCAAACACGTCCCCATTTGTTCTGAGGACTCGAACCATCTCTTCCCGAGAGGTGGGTGAGAGTGAAAACCCCAAGCTCACCTTCTTCCCTGTACCTTGTTCGTTCAAGTCAACTTCAACTAGCTCTTCCGTCAGTTCTGCATGGCGGACCTCCTCTTTTTCTTCCACTTCCAGCCTGATAGGCGTTGAATGTTACGCATTCTAGCCTCTTAACTTATGTATTTTATTCTCTTAGTGATAGATTATTTTGTGATTTTACTTTGTTTTAGTGTTTTCTGTATTTTCAGGGCCTTAATAATTATTTCAGTTAAAACCGTGATTTTGGGCTTTTAAAGAAGACATCCAAGATGGTGAGATGAAGCCTACATCAAGGAGATTCACTCAACCATTTATTTCAACTCAAATCAGCCCGAGAAAGAGGTCCAAGAGAATTACAGCTGCTTAAGAAGGTTTCGGGCCTGAAGCCCAAATCTGCGCATAATGCAGTCTTAATCCCGTTTTGGAAAACGGACCAGAAGTCTTATTTTCGAGCCTTAACTCGACATTATTTTCGCGTAGGGTTGAACGAAAATTTGATTCTGCACACTTTTGTATTTCACGAAAATTCCGTGAATCGGACTTCTAGTGGGTCAAAAGTTGGGCCGAAGTCAGCAGGAAAAACCCACCTGATTAGTGCTGCGGGAAACCCTAATTAATTCCTAATTGGATTAGGACTTTGGTGAATTATCTTGGGGAATAAGAGGAAGACTTGGAGGCTGAAGAGGGAGAGCTTACACAGAGATTGGAGAGTCTGAGAGGGCTGAGAAGAGAACAGAAACATATTGCAGAGCCATTGGAGAACGAAGTCATACGCGTAATTCAGAAAGATGATGTCTTCTTCCTCAACAGTTGAAGCTTCTTCTTCTACCATGAGCGGCTAGTTCATCCACTAGGGTTTTGATGTAGCCCTAACAAAGCATCAATGGTTTGATTGTTTTAATTATTGGGGACCTTTATATACATGCATAGATTGTGTAATTGTGAGGATTCTTATTAATGAATTGAGCAATAAAAGTCTTGTAAATTCAATCTCAATGATTTCTTATCTTGTCTTAGATATTTAGTTGTTGTTATTGAACTCAATCTCTTTTGTTTTCTGTGATCATGAGAGAGATTATTACACAATGGTAATCACTGAATATATTGTTATGAGCTTTGATGGATTATGCCTAGAGAAGATGAACCATACTGCACCCTAGATTAGAGTAGTTAGGCAGATGGCCCATGCCAATCGAAGATAGTCCATGGCTTAGCCTTAATCATATGTTATCTTCTTGACGGATGAAGGTGAGCTTGTAGCCACCGACACCACTTATGCATGATGTAATTCCCCTATAGTTGATTCAATTGACCATTGATTGTGGAGTTAGTGGTGAAGTCAAACACCCTAGGTTTCTCTCTTATTATCTTCATTATCTGTTTACCTTTGATTTATTTTATTTTATCTTTTTAATTAGTTAAAAATCAGAATTCTTTTCTTATAAATTTAATTAGAATTAGTTTTGTGTTCCAACTCATCAGAACATAATCCCTGAGGTACGATACCCATTCCTTTCGATAGCCCTATTCTGCAAGGAATTCGTTCTATTGCGAAGTGTGAAAAATTTTAATTGATATATTTTTGAGTCACACTCACACACGAATCAATTTTTGGCGCCGTTGCCGGGGATTATCTATTTGATTGATTGGATTTTACAGAATTAGTTTTAATTGGATTTTTAGTTTAGGAAATTTTTATATTTTATTTTTAATTTTGTTTTTGTTTTCTTTTCAGGTGCTTTTAGTAATATATGCAAGGTCGTCGTTCTGTGGCTGATCCTTTGATACCTCTTGATCCTGAGCCTAAACGTACTCTTAGACAACAGAGGAACATCCCTGTTGATACCATTGTGCAAGAGGAAGAAATAATTGAAGACATGGCAGAAGAGAGGAATAATAACCTTGTTCCTAATGCTGATGGAGAAAGAGCTAGATTGCTTAGGGACTACTATGTTCCTGAGACATATACCTCGCCAGCAGGTTTTCAACTGCCCAATGTCACAGCACAGAATTATGAGATCAAGTCCAGCATTATTCAGATGCTACCATCTTATTTTGGGCTGACTCAAGAAGACCCTTACAAGCATCTGGATGACTTCATTGAAGTGTGCTCAACTACAAAAATTCACAACTTCTCTGAAGATGCTTTCAGAATGAGACTTTTTCCATTCTCTCTGAAAGACAAAGCAAAGTATTGGTTCAACTCTCTACCGGCTGGTTCTATCACGACTTGGACTCAGATGTAACATGAGTTTCTCAAGAAGTATTTTCTGATAGGGAAGACCAATCAGTTCAGACGTGCTATCACTGGTTTCTCCCAACATGAGGGGGAACAATTTTATGAGACATGGGAAAGATTCAAGGACCTTCTTAGGAAGTGTCCCCATCATCAAGTTCCTAAGTGGCAACTAGTGCAGAGTTTTCATGAAGGGCTCACAGAAGCCAACAGACAGATGGTTGATTCGTCTTGTGGAGGTACTTTTATGTTGAAGAGTGAAGAAGAGGCATGGACCTTATTTGAAAATCTTAGTGACAACTCTCTACAACATGTGTCCTCTACTCGTTCTAGCAGACCTGCCACTACCAGGAAGGCTGATGGAATTTTTGAGGTTGGTGCTTCAGAAGCTATGCCAACTGATATTAATTTAATTGCACAGAAGGTAGCAGCAATTATGGCTGCCAATCAAACTCCTTCTGCTTCAAATTCTTCATTGCTAGGCCCTTGTGAATTTTGCTCTAGTCCTATGCATAATGTGAGCAATTGTCCTTCAATGGGGCAATTTTCTGATATTCAACATGAGCAAGTTCAAGCCACTTTCACTGGACCAATGAATCCTCCACGAGGTAATACTTACAATCCCACATGGAGGAATCATCCTGGTTTTTCTTACAGTAACCAAGGGGCAGCAATGCAACCATCATATCAACCTAGGACTTTTGTGCCTCAACAGCAATATCAAACACAAAGTCCTATGGCCCAAAGAATTTCTGCTATTGAAGACAAGCTGACTCTTACCTTGTCTAAATTTGACAAGCTTGATTCTCTTATAGAGACAGTGCAAGCTACTGCAGCAACAGTACAATCTACAGTTCAGCTAGTGCACTCGCATTCTCAATCCATTGCCAAACTGGAATCTCAGTTTGGACAGCTTGCTACTTCATTAAGTAGAAGAGAAGAAGGGAAGCTCCCTAGTCAACCAATTGCTAATCCAAGAGGGATGCAAGCTTCCACAAGCAACCCATACCATGAGCAAGTTCAAGCCATTACCACTTTGAGAAGTGGGAAAATAATTGACAATAAGGTGGGTGAAAAGAAAGAAGAAGAAAAAGTGATCAGAAGTCCAAGTGCTGAAATTCCTTATGAGCCCAAGGTTCCTTTCCCACAACGTTTTCTTGAAGCATCTAAATTGGGGAAGCAAGGGGACAAGCTGCATGACATGATGGAGGTGTTTCGCCAAGTGAAGATTAATTTGCCACTCCTTGATGCCATCAAGCAAATTCCTCCTTATGCAAAATTTTTGAAGGACTTGTGCACTCAGAAAAGGCGTTCTAAAAGCCATGTGCCAAAGAAAGTAATGCTGCCACAACAAGTGAGTTCAATAATTCAGCAATGTACTCCTCCCAAGTACAAAGATCCTGGTGCTCCAACTATCTCATGCATTATTGGGGAGCACCATGTGGATAAAGCTCTTCTTGATTTGGGTGCGAGTGTGAATTTGCTACCCTATTCAGTTTACTTACAATTGGGTTTGGGAGAATTGAAGCCTACCTCGGTGGTATTACAATTTGCAGACAGATCAACAAAGCAACCCCGAGGGATCATAGAAGATGTGCTCATTAAAGTGGACAAGTTCTACTTTTCTGTTGATTTCATTGTACTTGACACTGAGCCGGTTCACAATCCGAAGAGGCACATTCCTGTGATCCTTGGTCGACCTTTCTTAGCTACTGCTGATGCTTGTATAAATTGTAGGTCAGGGATCATGGATATTTCCTTTGGCAACATGAAGGTTAAACTTAATATTTTCAATGCTGTTGAGAATCCTCCAGATCAGACTGATGTTTTCTTCATGGACTCTAAAGAGGTGATTGAATCTGTAGATGAAGTAAGGGTGCAAGAAAAACAGAAGGAGAAGAAGGTGTTTGAAGATCAAATTTCTACCATGGTGGTAACTTCTGTATGCACTACACTTTCCAAAACACTTCAGAGGGAGCAATTGTTTGGAGTGTCCGACAACTCCACACCATGGTATGCAGATATTGTGAACTATTTAGCCACGGGAAAAGTGCCAAGAGACTGGACCAAGCGAGAACGTGATCGATTCTTCTCTAAAGTTCATCATTACTTTTGGGAAGATCCAGAGTTATTTAAATATTATCCAGATCAGATTATTCGGTGATGCGTCCCAGACCATGAGTTTCAAGATATTCTCAAGTTCTGCCACTCATTGGCATGTGGAGGCCACTTCAGTGCAAGGAAGACAGCGGCAAAGGTACTTCAATGTGGATTCTTTTGGCCTTATCTGTTTCACGATGCATATGTTTTCTGTAAGACTTGTGATCGTTGTCAAAGATTGGGTTCAATGTCGAGGCGTGATATGATGCCAATGAGCCCCATTCTGGTGGTGGAGATTTTTGATGTTTGGGGAATTGATTTTATGGGACCCTTTCCACCTTCTTTTGGCTACGAATATATTCTGGTTGGAGTGGATTATGTCTCCAAGTGGGTGGAGGCCATTGCAACTCGAACCAATGATCACAAGGTGGTAATCAAATTCATGCATGAGAATATTCTTAGTCGATTTGGAATTCCTCGAGCCTTGATCAGTGATGGTGGTACTCACTTTTGCAATAAATTCTTGAGAGGTTTGCTTGCTAAATATTCAGTGACACATAAGGTGCCAACGCCTTATCATCCTCAAACAAGTGGGCAAGTAGAGCTGTCCAATCGAGAAATTAAGCATGTTCTCGAGAAGACAGTGAGACTAGATAGAAGAGATTGGTCATTGCGACTGAGCGAAGCACTATGGGCGTATCGGACTGCTTACAAGACCCCTATCAGTATGTCACCATATCGGTTAGTGTATGGGAAAGCATGTCATCTTCCAGTAGAGATTGAGCACAAGGCACTTTGGGCAATTCGAAAATTCAATTTCGATGCAAAAAGAGCTGGGGAAGAGAGGAAGTTGCAATTGAATGAATTAGAAGAGTTTAGACGTGATGCTTATGAAAGTTCACGAATTTACAAGGAGAGGACGAAAGCATTTCATGATCGACACATCTCACGAAAGTCCTTCTCTCCAGGTGATAAAGTGTGGCTCTTCAATTCCAAGCTTCGGTTGTTCCCCGGAAAATTGCGTTCAAGGTGGGATGGACCATTCCAAGTGATTTCAGTTTTTCCTCATGGTGCCGTGGAAATTCGAAGCTTTAGAGATAATACTTTGATGAAAGTTAATGGCCAAAGGTTGAAACATTGTGTGGAAGGATGTGTGCCAAGAAGAGACGTGGAGTCCGTCGACTTGACGGATCCCGTCTATCCGACTTAATCCCTTCGGAGAGTCAATCGTCTCCTACGGACGTTAAATTGTAGGTTTTGTATGTATTTCTATCCTTTATTTCTTTTAGTTTTCTTTAATTTTAATTTTTTTTTTTTTTTATTTTAGTTTTCTTAAGTTTTTCTTCAATTCTAGTTGCGTTTTAATGTTTTTTCTTTGAAGTTTTTGATGTATAAGTTGCTTCCGGAGGATGCCAAGAGGTGTATCGAGGTATTTGGACTCAAGACGGGTGAAAAATCGTGCTCTCGGTCGACCTTGGGCGATGGAGACTCAAAAATATCAAGTCTCGGTTGACCTTGGATGATGGAGGGTCAAACAGGCCTTCAGAAGGGGGATCGATCGCCCCAGAGAAGGGGGATCGATCGCCCCATGAAATTTCTTGAAGATCAGCCCCACCAGGTGGGCGATCGATCGCCCATCCTTGGGGGGATCGATCGCCCAAGGCAAAAATGTGGGCTGCCCGAATTGTTTTGGTATTTAAAGCTTCCTTATCCTCCTATGTTGCTACTACTTGCATCCTAAGCCTCTTTGAACTCCAATTCAAGTCCTATATCATCCGGAAAAATAATTTCTTCAATTAGTGATTATTATACAAGGATTCAACATTGATCAACATCAACTTCAACATCAAAGTGGATCAAAAATCACTAGTTCTCAAAGGAAGCTCACACTTTTTCAAGTTCAACATCGAAGTAAGTGAAGTTTTTCCTTGAAGAAATTGTTCAAATCTTTTTGAGGGCTTTTGAAGACCAAGTTTGGGGGATCAATTTGGTGCAATTACTTGTTCGATTTGGGTGGAAAAATTGCCGGAAAAAGGAGGTTGAAGGTTACAAAAGAATTGTGCACACCAAGTGTTCGATTTAATTCCTCAATTACACTTTTTCTACTTCTATGGCACCAAAGAGAGCAAGTCACCAAGATGCTTCAAGTTCACGTAATCCTCGCCGAGCGAGGAATGATCCGACCACAGGTTCTTCACGATCTCGCCGAGACGGTATTCAAGAGAAATGGCATCCAAGGGCGTTGAACTATGAAACAACGTTTGACATAGCCGAACTGTATGGTATGTTTCCCGAGACACGATGGGGGATTTCCGACATCCGTCGTCGTCGGTCGGCATCCATTTTTGTTCCACTTTCATCTACTATTTACCCGAGGCTTGTTAAGGTATTTTATCAAAACTTGATGCCGAAACCTGATGAGCGGGATGTGCTTACTTCTTCCGTAGATGGAACAATAGTTCGAGTGGACATGTCATCCATTGCCATTGCCATGGGTTGTCCTCATGAATGCCCAGCTGATTTATCTCATATCTACACTCCTTTACCCGACGAGTTGTCGGTGGGCAATGTGGTTGCACGATTGTGTGCCAACCAATTTTCTGGGCCAAAAAGGAATGCAGTTTCAAAGTCTTCAATGCCAAATCATTTATGGTTCCTTGACGCTGTGCTACTCAAGAATGTATGTCCAATTGGACATAAAACCGAAAGACGTCAAGAGTTCCTCAGAGCCTTATATGCCATACATTTTGGGTATTGGCTGTCATTCCCACAGATTGTCTGGGGCCAAATGGAGAAATTCTATTCCAAGGTTGTGGCCAAGGTACCAGACAGTGCAAGTGACTAGGAGTTTCCATTCCCTACTATTATTCACCAGTTGCTTGTATCACAGGGGTATGCAGTCCACGAGGACGAGCTTGCCTTTCCACATGACCTTCATTATGGCACGTATGACTGGAACTTGAGTCGATCTCATATGCACCAGAGAGTCATAGCGACGCCTGGTGAGGTATCTCGGTTGGCCCAAAGAGGAGAGCATGTAGATGTACCACCACCGGTGGACGATCCAGAGGAGATGGAGGCAGAGGAAGAGGAAGTGCATGCACAGGCTGGTGGCCATGATTATCAATACTTAGAAGGGCAGATTGCTGGGTTGACAGCCCAGTTTGGCACCTTACAGACAGAGGTCTCCACACAGTTTGGTGCAATGAGAGCAGAGATGGCGGATCACTTTCGTGACACTCGCCAAGAGCAACTAGAGATGAGGAGGATGATGCGTGCACTGATGCGCCAAGCAAACTTAGATCCAGATGCTCAGTCACCACCACATCCTTGATAGGAAGGTAACCATCTTTTGTATATTATTTTATTTTTAGTTTTTATTTTTCTTTTTATTTCTCTTTTTGTAGTTAGATTTTTATTATGAACAAAAAATTGAAAAATGAAAAAAATATTTTATATTTTATTTTTTTTGGGATTTTTCTCTTTCATATTTATTTTCACCCATACTATTTTCACTTGATCTTTGGGGTATAGTGGTTTGTTTTGACAGATTGAAACATCCAAGTTTGGGGGTGTGCTTGCATTACCTTCGTGCTCGTGATGTACTCTATTTTCTTTCCACTACTCTATGGTCCTGGTAACATCGTTCTTACTCTTCTCTTTGCTTTGATTGATAGTACATTGAGGACAATGTACAGTTTAAGTTTGGGGGTGAGGCGATGCCTATTTTTGTGCTTTATTGCATATGGGGAAAATTTGTGAAATTCTTCTTGTATTAGGATTTTTATTTATTTTATTTTCTTATATTTATTTTATTTTCTTAGTTTGTTTTTTATTTTATTTTGTTTTATTTTTAGATAGTATGTTTTGACATGATTCAAAGGATTAATACCTTATGTAGGTGCATAACTTGCAATTTTTGAGTATGTTTTGAATTTTTGAAACCTGTGATTTAAAGTATGTGGTTTTAATCATGGTTTGCAATAACATGTTTTGGGATGATTAATTTTAGTTTCCTTACATGCACAGACACATTAGCATAATCTTATGGGGTATAAACTTTGGTTTTGAGTTATTGAGTTACATATGCTTGATATTAATTAGTATCTCTTGAGAATGAGTACCAATGACGTGTTTTACTTGACTTCAATGAAAAAAAAAGAAAAAGAAAGAGAAAAAAAGTGATGAATAAGCAAATCAATTTGATCCTTTTCATGAGTAACCGGGCCTCTATGCCTCAGGAAGCACGGAGTGTTCGCGTCAAAAGTGAAAGGGTGAGAAAAGATGAGCATTGGTTGTCTTGATTTGTAGCCTGACTGATTCGAGTAATTAGGTCTCCAGGGTATCTTAAAGCCTAGTGCCCTAAAGCCATCTGGTTTGGGAGTCACTGACTGAAAGCTTGCTACATGGATCTTTCAGAAAGCTTAATAAATCAAGACATTGCACAACCAATAAAGCAATGAAAAAAGAATGATGAAAAAAAAAAATGAAAAAGTCATGTATGCATGTTGGGAAGTATGAGTTCAATAAGGGGAGCTAGTGAGTTGAAGGGGTATGTGCCTTAATATATTCAGAACTTGGTTATGCTACATGAGATGACTGCTAGTTCACTTTACACGAGGAAGCTAGAGTTGATTATTTTGAGATATGTTGATGTGAATTATGTGTGGGGACCATTAATTTGAATTGTGGAATTTGAAAATTTGAAATTATTCTTGAATGCAAGTTTGTAACTATGTATTGTAATCTTCTTCTTGAATTAATGTTGAAACAGAATTTTGAATATTTGTGGGTAACATTTCTGGAAACCCTCACGAGACTATACTCGTCCACTAGGGGAAACCTAGGGGTTTAAAGGCTTGTTGCATATGCTAAATGCAATCGTTTCTCCCACGAAAGTGGAGTTAGGTAGTTTAGTTAATGTTTAGTTGTTTCTTTGTTTTAGTTTTGTTTTATTCTATTGCTAAGGGACTAGCAATATGTAAGTTTGGGGGTGTGATAGGCGTTGAATGTTACGCATTCTAGCCTCTTAACTTATGTATTTTATTCTCTTAGTGATAGATTATTTTGTGATTTTACTTTGTTTTAGTGTTTTCTGTATTTTCAGGGCCTTAATAGTTATTTCAGTTAAAACCGTGATTTTGGGCTTTTAAAGAAGACATCCAAGATGGTGAGATGAAGCCTACATCAAGGAGATTCACTCAACCATTTATTTCAACTCAAATCAGCCCGAGAAAGAGGTCCAAGAGAATTACAGCTGCTTAAGAAGGTTTCGGGCCTGAAGCCCAAATCTGCGCATAATGCAGTCTTAATCCCGTTTTGGAAAACGGACCAGAAGTCTTATTTTCGAGCCTCAACTCGACATTATTTTCGCGTAGGGTTGAACGAAAATTTGATTCTGCACACTTTTGTATTTCACGAAAATTCCGTGAATCGGACTTTTAGTGGGTCAAAAGTTGGGCCGAAGTCAGCAGGAAAAACCCACCTGATTAGTGCTGCGGGAAACCCTAATTAATTCCTAATTGGATTAGGACTTTGGTGAATTATCTTGGGGAATAAGAGGAAGACTTGGAGGCTGAAGAGGGAGAGCTTACACAGAGATTGGAGAGTCTGAGAGGGCTGAGAAGAGAACAGAAACATATTGCAGAGCCATTGGAGAACGAAGTCATACGCGTAATTCAGAAAGATGATGTCTTCTTCCTCAACAGTTGAAGCTTCTTCTTCTACCATGAGCGGCTAGTTCATCCACTAGGGTTTTGATGTAGCCCTAACAAAGCATCAATGGTTTGATTGTTTTAATTATTGGGGACCTTTATATACATGCATAGATTGTGTAATTGTGAGGATTCTTATTAATGATTGAGCAATAAAAGTCTTGTAAATTCAATCTCAATGATTTCTTATCTTGTCTTAGATATTTAGTTGTTGTTATTGAACTCAATCTCTTTTGTTTTCTGTGATCATGAGAGAGATTATTACACAATGGTAATCACTGAATATATTGTTATGAGCTTTGATGGATTATGCCTAGAGAAGATGAACCATACTGCACCCTAGATTAGAGTAGTTAGGCAGATGGCCCATGCCAATCGAAGATAGTCCATGGCTTAGCCTTAATCATATGTTATCTTCTTGACGGATGAAGGTGAGCTTGTAGCCACCGACACCACTTATGCATGATTGATTCGTGTGTGAGTGTGACTCAAAAAGTATATCAATTAAAATTTTCCACACTTCGCAATAGAACGAATTCCTTGCAGAATAGGGCTAGAATGCGTAACATTCAACGCCTATCAATGATGTAATTCCCCTATAGTTGATTCAATTGACCATTGATTGTGGAGTTAGTGGTGAAGTCAAACACCCTAGGTTTCTCTCTTATTATCTTCATTATCTGTTTACCTTTGATTTATTTTATTTTATCTTTTTAATTAGTTAAAAATCAGAATTCTTTTCTTATAAATTTAATTAGAATTAGTTCTGTGTTCCAACTCATCAGAACATAATCCCTGAGGTACGATACCCATTCCTTTCGATAGCCCTATTCTGCAAGGAATTCGTTCTATTGCGAAGTGTGGAAATTTTTAATTGATATATTTTTGAGTCACACTCACACACGAATCACAGCCCCACAATGTTAAGGGTTTCTGATACCTTCCTCTCCCTTAGGGAGGTGGCATAATATTCTCGGGCAGTGGCCTGATCTCCTTTTAGCTCCCTGACACCATGTTCAGTGGGAAACCAAACGAGGAGGTGATAAGTAGAGGTCACTGCTCTCATAACATTCAATGTGGCTCTTCCTAGAATGACATTATACGTGGTCGGGCAATCTACCATAAAAAAAAATTACCATCTTAGTGACTTGCCTGGGGCTTGAACCAGCAATGATCGAGAGGTCGATTGTGCCAAAGGGAAGGAGCTTCTCTCCGGACAAGCCTATGAGTGGAGATTGAGTAGGCTTGAGTCTATCCCTCCCAATCAAATGCATCTACAAAAAGGATGTGTGCGGAACTGCCGTTGTTAATTAAAACCCGTCTAATTGCGAAATTGGCGACAACTAATGTTACCACGAGGGCATCATCGTGGGGTTGCTGAATTTTCCTCGTGTTATCTTTCAAAAAAGTGATGATTTGATCATCTAGTCGAGGGCACTTTGATTGACGTTGAATGTTACGCGTTCTAGCCTCTTAACTTATGTATTTTATTTTCTTAGTGATAGATTATTTTGTTATTTTACTTCGTTTTAGTGTTTTCTATATTTTTAGGGCCTTAATGATTATTTCAGTTAAAATCATGATTTTGGGCTTTTAAAGAAAACATCCAAGATGGTTAGATGAAGCCTACATCAAGGAAATCCATTCAACCATTTATTTCAACTCAAATCAGCCCAAGGAAGAGGTCCAAGAGAATTACAGCTACTTAAGAAGGTTTTGGGCCTGAAGCCCAAATCTGTGTATAATACAGTCTTAATCCCGTTTTGAAAAATGGACCAGAAGAGTTATTTTTGAGCCTCAAATCGACCTAATTTTTATATAAGTAAAACAAAATTCGATTCTGCACACTTTTGTATTTCACAAAAATTCCGTGAATCAGAATTCTAGTGGGTCAAAAGTCGGGCTGAACGTCAGCAGGAAAAACCCACCTGATTAGTGCTGCGGGAAAACCTAATTAATTCCTAATTGGATTAGGACTTTGGTGTATTCTCTTGAGGCATAAAGTGAAGAATTAGAGGCAGAGTTGGGGAGAGATTGGAGAGTCTGAGAGAGCTTTGGACAGAATAGAAGACATACTTTGTAGAGCCATTAGAGAACGAAGTCATACGCATAATTCAGGAAGATGATGCCTTCTTTCTCAACAGTTGAAGCTTCTTCTTCTACCATGAGCGGCTAGTTCATCCACTAGGGTTTTGATGTAGCCCTAACAAAGCATCAATGGTTCGATTGTTTTAATTATTGGGGACCTTTATATACATGCATAGATTGTGTAATTTAGAGGATTCTTATTATAAAATTGAGCAATAAAAGTCTTATAAATTCAGTTTCAATGATTTCTTATCTTGTCTTAGATATTTAGTTGTTATTATTGAACTCAATTTCTCTTATTTTCTGTGATCATGAGAGCGATTATTACACAATTGTAATCACTGAATATATCACTAAAAGCTTTGATGGATTATGCCTAGAGAAAATGAACCATACTGCACCTTAGATTAGAGTAGTTAGGCAGATGGCCCATGCCAATCAAAGATAGTCCATGACTTAGCCTTAATAATAGGTTATCTTCTTGACGGATGAAGGTGAGCTTGTAGCCACCGACACCACTTATGTATGATGTAATTCCCCATAGTTGATTCAATTGACCATTGATTGTGGAGTTAGTGGTGAAGGCAATTACCCTAGATTTATCTCATCTTATTCACTCTCTATTTACTTTGTTTTATGTTATTTTACTTTTTAATTTGTTTAAAAATCAGAATCCTTTTCTCCTAAATTTAATTAGAATTAATTCCGTATTCCAACTCATTAGACCATAATCCTTGAGGTTCGACACCCCTTTCGATAGCCCTATTGTGCAAGGAATTCGTTCTATTGCGAAGTGTGGTAATTATAATTTGAGACACACTCACACAAGAATCAATTTTTGGCGCTGTTGCCGGGGATTATTTATTTGATTGATTGGATTTTACAGAATTAATTTTAATTGAATTTTTAGTTTAGGAATTTTGTTTTTATATTTTGTTTTTGTTTTACTTTCAGGTACTTTTTGCTAATATATGCAAGGTCGTCGTTTTGTAGCTGATAGAGTATTTGACTAGAATTACAAAACGTGTAACGTGAAGGATGAGTTCAGAGTGACATGGATAGGAAGTTTATTTTAACCAGGACTTTTCTATCTCCAAGAGTTAGTCTTTTACCATGACACAATCTCACTTGGCTGCTATAAATACAGAGGCGATCCATATACCAGGTATGCAATTAATACCTTCTGAGTTCCTTTACAGCTCTGAAAAACCCTTTCGATTTCTGACTTTATCGTCGGAGTGCAGTCGGCCAGTATTGTGCCGGTGCCCCTTCGATTACTCTTCTCTTGTCCTTTTTATAGGTTGGTGTTTGACCAGTTTGGGGTGGATTTTTACTTCATCAGTTGGCACCGTCTGTGGGAAACGAACACAAAATCTGACTGTCCTATTCGAATCATACACGAAGCATGATACACTTTTGATCTGGACTGGAGACCACGGCCATACAGGATCCCCCTGTTGGCCAAGGTCCTCCAGTACATGACCTGTCTAGCCAAGGCAACCCCCCGGTCGCGCAGGATCTTCCCATCGGTACTGACCCCCCAAACGCACCGGACCCGACAGCCGATCCACCCGCAGGTCATGGAGGTACGCAGCCCCCTGGACAGGCGGACTTCCTGGGGACACACCCCGAAGTCCCAAACGACCAGGGGCGTGTCGCAGCGTTGGAGCACCAGGTCCAGAACTTAAATCAAAGTCTGGTCCAATTGCTCCAGCAAAATGCGGCGATTCTGCAACGCCTCCCTCCTGTGGCACCGATGCCGTCACCAAGTTACGTAAGGACTGTTGATCCTGAGGAGGACGGTGTTTGGAGAAAAAGTGAAGCACTGATAGAGGATGCGGCTCAGAGTCACGTGAGAGGTGGGACGAATCAGAGCCGTTTGGTCTCTCCTGAAAGGAACCAACCCCATGGGGATTCAGCATCCCTTGCTTATCACGATATGGAGATACATGATCTAAGAGCCAGGGTAGAAAGCATGGCCCATGCCATAAGAGGGAAATGTCCTGCCATGATAGAAGATTTGGTCTAGCAAACCAACCTCCCTTTCTCTGCAGGGGTAATAAACTGTCCCCTGCCCCCCAGGTTCAAGATGCCCACCGTGGAAAGCTTTGACGGGACTAAGGACCCGCTAGACCACCTGGAAACTTACAAGGCCTTGATGCATCTTCAGGCAGTACCCGACGAGATCATGTGCAGAGCCTTTCCCACTACATTGAAGGGCTCCGCCAGGTCCTGGTTCAATAGTCTAAAGCCATCAACTATCCGTTCTTTCAACGAGCTGAGCTAACTATTTGTTGGCAATTTCATTGCTGCCCGGAGGCACAGGAAACCTGCTACCTATCTCCTGAATGTAAGGCAAGCTAAGGGAGAATCGTTGCGGGACTATATCAATCGATTCAACAGAGAAATGTTATAGGTAGATGCCTTGGATGACAAGGTGGCCGTTACCGCGTTCATGGGAGGGCTATTACCCTCTAAATTCCTATACTCTGTTTCTAAGCATCCCCCTGAAAGCATGTCCAAATTACTTGTGAAAGCCCAGAAATACATGAATGCCGAGGATACCCTTGATGCTCGAAGGGAAAAAGGTGATAGCGACAAAAAGCTGGACAGGAAAAGGGGAGGACAACCGAGCAAAGAGGAACGGAACCCCAAGTGCGACAGAGTATCACAGAAACAGAATGACAGGACCGCGCCCCGTGAAAGGGGGTTCAGTTTCACCCCATTGAACGCTCCTATAAGCCAGATCCTCCTCCACGTCCAGGATGACCCAGTTGTGTCATGGCCTCCGAAGTTAAGAACTGATCCGGCCAGGAGATCTCATGACAAATATTGTAGGTTCGATCGTGATCATGGCCATGATACCAATGAATGCATGGATTTGAAAAGGCAGATTGAGAATTTAATTCAAAGGGGCCAATTGCGGAGATTTGTGGCCGGCGGGGGGCACAGAACGCAGAATCAGACGCAGGATGTAAATGGGGGTACGACTCGCAAGAACCCTCCAATAGGGGAAATTAGAGTCATCTCAGGAGGAGTCGGGGGGGGGGGGGGCGGGGAGTCTAACACCGCTCGCAAAGCACATGCTAGAAAAGTCAGAAATTTCTCTGAAGTCGGTGAGGTGAGCCAGTCACCCGCCAAGTGCCCTCGGTTGAACGACCAGATCATAACTTTTTCAGAGGATGACGCCAAAAAAGTTCAACAACCCCACGATGATGCCCTCGTCGTCACATTAATCATCGCCAACTTCACAATTAGGCGGGTGTTAATCGACAACTGTAGTTCCGCAGATATCCTATTTGTGGATGCATTTGATCAGATGAAGATTGGAAGAAACAAACTCAAGACCAATCAGTTGCCACTCGTGGGCTTCTCCGGAGAGAAACTTCTTCCCTTGGGCACAATTGACCTCCCGATTACAGCTGGTTCAAGTCCCAGACAAGTCACCAAGATGGTGACTTTCTTTGTGGTGGATTACCCGACCACGTATAATGTTATTCTAGGAAGGGCCGCGTTGAATGCTATGAGAGTTGTGACCTCCACCTACCACATCCTCGTTCGGTTCCCCACGAAGCATGGTGTTGGGGAACTAAGAGGAGATCAGGTCACTGCCAGAGAATGTTATGCCACTTCCCTAAGAGAGAGGAAGATGACAGAAACCCTAAACATTGAGGGACAGGAAATGGAGGAAAAGGAAAAGGTCCATCATGCAGAGCCGATGGAAGAGTTAATTGACGTCAGCTTAAATGAACAAGGCACAGGAAAAAAGGTAAGCTTGGGATCGTCACTCTCACCCACCTCTCAGGAGGAGATGGTGCGATTCCTCAGAACGAATGAGGATGTGTTCGCATGGTCCTACGAGGATATGCTTGGGATCGATCCAACCATTGCCGTACATCGACTGAATATCAACCCCATTGCCAAGCCAGTAAGACAAAAATGGAGAATCTTTGCCCCCAGAAAGAAACGCGGCAATTTTCGAGGAGGCAGAGAAGTTATTGAATGCCAACTTTGTGCGGGAAACCAATAACCCAGACTGCTTGGCAAACATAGTGCTGGTTAAAAAATCTAATGGGAAGTGGCGCAAGTGTGTTGACTTTACTGACCTAAACAAAGCCTGCCCGAAAGACAGCTTCCCCCTCCCCTGGATTGACATGCTCGTGGAAGGGACGACAGGGTACGAACGGCTCAACTTCATGGATGCCTACTCAGGATACAACCAAATTCTGATGTGGCCATCAGACCAAGAAAGGACATCCTTCATAACAGAAAGAGGATTGTACTGCTACACGGTAATGCCATTTGGCCTAAAGAATGCCGGCGCAACCTATCAAAGGCTAGTAACTAGAATGTTCAAGGAGCAAATTGGCAAAAATATGGAAGTGTATGTCGATGATATGCTTGTCAAAAGTCGGGAGGCTGCCAACCACTTGGTTGATTTACAGGAAGCCTTTGATGTCTTTCGAAAGTACAGAATGAAGCTCAATCCAAGTAAGTGTGCATTTGGAGTATCTTTCGGGAAGTTCTTGGGCTATCTAGTCAGCAAGAGGGGGATAGAGGCCAACCCGCAGAAGGTGCAAGCCATCTTGGATACAAGATCGCCCAAGACTGTTAAAGAAGTCCAAAAGCTGACAGGTAAAGTGGCAACACTAAGCCTATTGATTTTTTGCGCTACAGACAGGTGCCTCCCGTTCTTTCAAGTCCTCAAGCGGGCTTTTGAGTGGACTCCAGAATGCGAGCAGGCCTTAAATGAGCTAAAACAGTACCTCAGTTCACCCCCACTTCTGTTGTGCGCTTGTGTAGGAGAGGAGTTGTACTTGTACTTGGCTGTTTCTCCTGCAGCAGTCAGTTCCGCGCTGATGCGGGAGGAAGAAGGAGTGCAAAGGCCAGTTTACTATACCAGCAGGGTTCTCCGGGGGACAGAAGAAAGGTATCCCTCCATAAAAAAACTGGCGTTTGCCTTGGTCACTACGGCCAAGAAACTCAGGCCATATTTCCAAGCGCACACCATTATAGTGTTAATCGATCAACCACTCCGGCAAGTCCGCTTCAAACCCGAAACCTTGGGGCGACTTGTGAAGTGGTTTATGGAGCTAGGAGAATTTGACATCTGATACAAGCCAAGGATAGCAGTCAAAGGCCAAGTGCTGGCGGATTTCATAGCAGAATTTACATACCCCCGGGAAGATGAACAGGTTCAGCAGGAAGAAGCGGAAGGTACAGTCCCCCAAAAAAGGGAGGACCTAATGGACCTTGGGTGCACGATGCAATTGTTTGTCGATGGGTCATCCAACACACAAACCAGCGGAGCAGGGATACTAATTAGATCCCCAGCAGGAGAAACATTCAAATACGCCCTGCAATTTGGATTCAAGGCAACAAACAATGAAGCTGAATATAAAGCTTTAATTACGAGGTTAAAGCTAGCTGATATCCTCAAGGTTAGACAACTGAAGGCTCATACCGACTCCCAGTTAATTGCCCAACAAGTCAGTTTGGAGTACGAGGCAAAGGGAGCAAGGATGAAATCTTACTTGCAAAAAGTACAAAAACTGGTTACCCGTTTCCAGAGGTTTTCAATCACGCAGATCCCCCGCAGTGAAAATTCCAACGCTGATGCTCTCACTCGACTGGCTACGGCACAAGAGGCCGCCCAAGGGGGGTGCTTGTAGAATGCATGGATGATTCGTGTGTGAGTGTGACTCAAAAAGTATATCAATTAAAAATTACCACACTTCGCAATAGAACGAATTCCTTGCAGAATAGGGCTATCGAAAGGAATGGGTATCAAACCTCAAGGACTGTGGTCTGACTGTGTTGAATTGTTAGGATTAATTCTAATTAAATTTAAAAGAAGTAAATTCTGATTTTTAAAACTAAATTAACTAATGAAGCAATTGAACAAAAGCAAGAAAAACTGAGGAGTATAGAGAATATAAGATAAGTCTAGGGTAATTGATTTCACCACTAACTTCACAATCAATGGTCAATTGAACTAATTATGGGGTATCATATCATGCATAAGTGGTGTCGGTGGCAACAAGCTCACCTTCATCCGTCAAGAAGATAACATATGATTAAGGCTAAGTCATGGACTATCTTCGATTGGCATGGGCCATCTGCCTAACTACTCTAATCTAGGGTGCAGTATGGTTCATCTTCTCTAGGCATAATCCATCAAAGCTTTTAATGATATATTCAGTGAAAGCCATTGTGTAATAATCACTCTCATGATCACAGAAAACAAGAGGGACGAGTTCAATAACAACAATCAAATATCTAAGACAAGATAAGAAATCATTGAAACTGAATTTATAAGACTTTTATTGCTCAATTCTATAATAAGAATCCTCTAAATTACACAATCTATGAATGAATACAAAAATCCCCAATAATTAGAACAATCAAACCAGTGATGTTTAGTTAGGGCTCCATCAAAACCCTGGTGGCTGAACTAGCCGCTCATGATACGCTTTGTTCTCCAATGATTCTCTATTCCAAAAGCTCTTCAAAGCTGCTGCCAAGCCTCCTCAATACAGCCCTAATTTGTCACTTTAAATAGCCAAGAGAATACATCAAAGTCCTAATCCAATTAGGAATAAATTAGGTTTTCCCGCAGCACTAATCAGGTGGGTTTTTCCTGCTGACTTCGGCCCAACTTTTGACCCAGTAGAAGTCCGATTTACGGAATTTTCGTGAAATACAAAAGTGTGCAGAATCAAATTTCGTTCAACCCTACGCGTGAATTATGTCGATTTGAGGCTCGGAAATAAGACTTCTGATCCATTTTCTAAAACGGGATTAAGACTGTATTATGCGCAGATTTGGGCTTCAGGCCCGAAACCTTCTTAAGCAGCTGTAATTCTCTTGAACCTCTTTCTTGGGCTGATTTGAGTTAAAATATGGAGTTCAATGGATCCCTTTGATGTAGGCTTCATCTAACCATCTTGCATGTCATCTTTAAAAGTCCAAATCACGGTTTTAACTGAAATAATCATTAAGGCCCTGAAAATACAGAAAACACTAAAACAAAGTAAAATCACAAAATAATCTATCACTAAGAGAATAAAATACATAAGTTAAGAGGCTAGAATACGTAACATTCAACGCCGATCACACCCCCAAACTTACATATTGCTAGTCCCTTAGCAATAGAATAAAACAAAACTAAAACAAAAGAAACTACTAAATACTAATTAAACTACCCAACTCCACTTTCGTGGGAGAAACGATTGCATTTAGCGTATGCAACAAGCCTTTAAACCCCTAGGTTCCCCCTAGTGGACGAGTATAGTCTCGTGAGGGTTTCCAGAAATGTTACCCACAAACATTCAAAATTCTATTTCAACATTAATCCAAGAAGAAGATTACAATACATAGTTACAAACTTGCATTCAAGAATAATTTTAAATTTCTAAATTCCATCATTCAAATCAATGGTCCCCATGCATAATTCACATCAACATATCTCAAAATAACCAACTCTAGCTCCCTCGTGTAAAGTGAACTAGCAGTCATCTCATGTAGCACAACCCAGCTCTGAATATATTAAGACACATACCCTTTCAACTCACTAGCTCCCCTTATTGAACTCATACTTCCCAACATGCATACATGACTTTTTTTTTTTTTTTTTTTTCATCATTCTTTTTTTTTCATTGCTTTATTGGTTGTGCAATGTCTTGATCTATTAAGCTTTCTGAAAGATCCATGTAGCAAGCTTTCAGTCAGTGGCTCCCAAATCAGATGGCTTTAGGGCACTAGGCTTTAAGATACCCCGAAGACCTAATTACTCGAATCAGTCAGGCTACAAATCAAGACAACCAATGCTCATCTTTTCTCACCCTTTCACTTTTGACACGAACACTCCGTGCTTCCCGAGGCATAGAGGCCCGGTTACTCATGAAAAGGATCAAATTGATTTGCTTATTCATCACTTTTTTCTTTTCTTTTCTTTTTCTTTTCTCATTGAAGTCAAGTAAAACACATCATCGGTACTCATTCTCAAGAGATACTAATTAATATCAAGCATATGTAACTCAATAACTCAAAACCAAAGTTTATACCCCCACAAGACTATGCTAGTGTGTTTGTGCATATAAGGAAACTACAATTAATCACTTCAAAATATGTTATTGCAAACCATGATTAAAATCACTTAATTTAAACCATAGTTTTCAAGAATTTAAAACATACTCAAAAATTGCAAGTTAAGCACCTACATAAGGTATTAATCCCTTGAATAATGTTAAAACGTTCTATCTAAAAATAAAACAAAAGAAAATAAAGAAATAAACTAAGAAAATAAAATAAACTAAAATCCTAATACAAGAAGAATTTCACAAATTTTCTCCCATAATGCAATAAAGCACAAAAATAGGCATCGCCTCACCCCCAAACTTAAATTGTACATTGTCCTCAATGTACTACCAATCGAAGCATAGAGAAAGGTAAGAACGATATTACCAGGATCATGGAGAAGTAGTGGCAAGAAAATAAAGTAAACCAATGAGATGAAGGCAGTGCAAGCACACCCCCAAACTTGAAAGTTACAACCTGTCAAAACAGACCACTATACCCCAAAGATCAAGTGAAATAGTATGGGTGAAAATAAATATGAAATAATTTTTTTTTTTAAACTAAATAAAAATAATAATATGAAAAACAAAATAAAGAAAAGAAAATTAAAAATAAAAATAAAAATACAAAAGATAGTTACCTCCGAAAAAAATCAAGGAGAAGGTGGTGTCGAAGCATCTAAGTCAGAGCCGGAATGGAGCATCAAAATCAACCAACTAGCCCACAGTTAATGTGCAATGTTCTCCCTCAAACTTGTAGCACAAAACCTCTCAAAGAAATCCAACCAATTTTTCAAACAAAGTCTACTTCCTTGTGAAGAAGAAACTTGAGAAAATTGATCATTTAATGAGGATGGAGAAAAATAGATTGGAATGGATGATGATGATGATGATTAATGATAATGATCAAGTAGGTTTATGGCAATAAAATTGGAAGATTTTGGAGTGTATATTGATGTAGGAGAGGCACCAAGGTTTAAATTTTCCAAGTGGGAGCATATAAGTATTGAAAAGAGAGCAAAAATAGCAAAAATCCAAGCAGTTGGGCATGTGGGGGCATGGGCGATCGATCCCCCTTGGGCTGGGCGATCGATCGCCCAGCTGGTTGCCTGTTCTCTTTGTCAAATAATGGGGGCGATCGATCCCCCTTCAAAGGGGCGATCGATCCCCCATGCTGGAGCCTGTTAAGTATCTATCGCCAAGGGTCGACCGGGAAGGGTATTTTTGGAGGGTCCATCGCCCAAGGTTGACCGAGACCTCTTTTTTTCACCCATTTTGAGTCCAAATACCTCGGTACACCTCTTGACATCCCCCGGAAGCAACTTATACATCAAAAACTCAAAGAAAACACATTAAAACACACCTAATAATGGAAGAAAAATAAAGAAAAAAAAAATATAAACTAAAAATAATAAAATAAAATAAAAATAAAAGAAAATTAAAGAAATTAAAGGATAGAAATACATACAAATCCTACAATTTAACGTCCGTAGGCGACGGTCATCGACATCAATTGAAAGTTCACCCAATGCCACATCTCTTGAGGAGATTTAATTTCGTCCCTCCTATATAATCCTCACTTCCTTGTGTTGAACTCAAAGTGACCGGAATGGTCTCATTGGCTTTGAAAAATACATCTCTCTCCCTTGACGGAACATATTTCAATTTTACCCATGGAGGAGACTCTAATGATGGCACTTGAGGAGTGCTAGAAAGAATAGGCAATGGCTCAATCAGAATCCTCCAAGGTGGAGTATTTTTCATGGCCACTACATCAAGTAAATCATTCACCCCCTCAATGGACTTCTCAACATCATGTGATAGAGCAACCGGATCAACTTCTTCAACATAATCATCAAAGTAATCCATAAAGAAACAATCACTCTCATCTACAGGATGTTGAATGACATTAAAAGTATTCAATTTCACCTTAGGCTCATGAGAAATTTCAAAATTAGGAGTCTTTATCACCTCTTCTTCATCACGCTTCTTCTTACCCACCTTGTTGTCACTTATTTCTCTACTTCTAAGAGTGGTGATGGCTTGAAATTGTTCATGGTGTGGGTTGCTCAAAGAAGAAATATTGTCAAGGACATGAACCCCTCTTGGGTTGGCAACTGGTTGGCTTGGTAGTTTTTCCTCTTCTCTTTTACTCACGGCATTGACAAGTTGTCCAAACTGAGATTCCAGTTTGGCAATTGACTGAGAATGAGAGTGAACTAGTTGAGCAGTGAATTGAAGTGTTGCTGCAGTGGCTTGCATTGCCTCTACAATAGAGTCAAGCTTCTCAAGTTTTGCTAGGACAATTGTCATCTTGTCCTCAATGGCTGAATACCTCTGTAGCATAGGTACGTGTTCTTGATATGATTGTGAAGGCACATAGTTCTGAGGCTGAAAAGTGGGCGGAATTTTCGTGAAATACAAAAGTGTGCAGAATCAAATTTCGTTCAACCCTACGCGTGAATTATGTCGATTTGAGGCTCGGAAATAAGACTTCTGATCCATTTTCTAAAACGGGATTAAGACTGTATTATGCGCAGATTTGGGCTTCAGGCCCGAAACCTTCTTAAGCAGCTGTAATTCTCTTGAACCTCTTTCTTGGGCTGATTTGAGTTAAAATATGGAGTTCAATGGATCCCTTTGATGTAGGCTTCATCTAACCATCTTGCATGTCATCTTTAAAAGTCCAAATCACAGTTTTAACTGAAATAATCATTAAGGCCCTGAAAATACAGAAAACACTAAAACAAAGTAAAATCACAAAATAATCTATCACTAAGAGAATAAAATACATAAGTTAAGAGGCTAGAATACGTAACATTCAACGCCGATCAATGGACCACCCGAGTATAACAGTAGCAACGTCGTGCGAAGTAAACCAAGTCACACAGGGCATGGAATGGGCGGACCTAATAGTTAAATACATAAGCAATGGTGAGTTACCGTCGGATAAAGCAAAAGCACACAGAACTAGGGTCAGGGCATCTAGGTACAACCTGATCGATGGAATCCTCTACAAAAGGGGAGTTTCCTTACCCTACCTACGATGCGTGTCAATAGAGGAAGCGCAGAGTGTTATGAGGGAAATACATGAAGGGGAATGTGGAAACCATACAGGAGGCAGGTCCTTGGCTCACAAGGCCATTAGGCAGGGGTACTACTGGCCTTCTATGCAGCAAGACGCGATGAACTTTTTCAAAAGGTGCGAAAAGTGCCAACGCTTCGCCAACATCTCGAGGCAGCCTCCAGAAGAGCTGACACTAATAATGGCCCCGTGGCCTTTTGTCCAATGAGGAATGGATTTTGTTGGTCCTCTACCCATGGGAAAGGGGCAGACGAAATTCGCAATTGTAGCAGTTGACTACTTCACTAAATGGGTGGAGGCTGAGCCCCTAGCTACAATAGGGGAAAGGAACGTCATCAGTTTCGTGTGGAAATCATCATATACAGGTTTGGTGTCCCAAATGTCATAATTATGGATAACGCAAAGCAGTTTGAGAGCCGACGGTTCCAAGATTTTTGCACAGAGCATGGCATAAACCACCAGTACTCCTCACCAGACCACCAGCAGGCCAATGGGCAGGCTAAGGTAGCCAACAGAACTATATTTAAAATGATTAAGAAACGCCTGGATGACTCCAAAGGAGCATGGCCAGAGCTGCTGCCAAGCATTTTGTGGGCCTACATGACCACCACCAGAATCCCCATAGGAGAGACACCCTATTTCTTAGCTTTCAAAAACGAGGCAGTTCTGCCTATCGAAATGGGGACGGTGGCGAGCCATCGTGCCAAGCATTATGATCCAGTTCACAATGAGAGGGAACTAAGGGCCAGTGTCGATTTCATAGACGAGAAAAGGGAGCAGGCGTAGATACGAATGGCCGCGTATCAACAGGTCATGTCCCAGTATTACAACACCAGAGTCAAGCATAGGAGTTTTCAGCCTGGTGATCTAGTCTTGCGAGAGGTCACTCAAGCCACCAAACCTCACGGCATTGGAAAGTTGGCCCCTAATTGGGAGGGCTCGTACAAAGTGGTTAGGACTCAGAGGCGAGGCACTTACTGGCCGGAAACATTAGAAGGAAGGCAGCTGGCCCATCTTTGGAACGTCGAGCATTTAAGGAAGTCTATCAGTAAGGTTTTTCCCTGACTTGTTAATTTTTTGCCCCATCCTCTTTAGGTTTTAGCTTGCATTTGCTTTAAGCAAGTATCATTGTAAAGGTTGGCTGCACTGCCAGACTTTAAGTATCATTTGAGAGGTCGGCGCTAATGCCCAAAACCTCGGGATAGGATTCTTATCCAGTTTGAGTTTGTCTCTTGTAAGTTTTTATTATGAAATAAAACGTGTTATTTCCTAAAAACTGTTGCTACAAAACCCTACGGGGGCAGAACCCTACGGGGACACACCTCTACGGAGGGCCTTTGAAGAAAAAGGCGGGGTTAATAAATCTCGAGAAAAGACAAAACCCTACGGGGGCAGAACCCTACGGGGACACACCTCTACGGAGGGCCTTTGAAGAAAAAGGCGGGGTTAATAAATCCCGAGAAAAGATAAAACCCTACGGGGCAGAACCCTACGGGGACACACCTCTACGGAGGGCCTTTGAAGAAAAAGGCGGGGTTAATAAATTCCGAGAAAAGACAAAACCCTACGGGGGCACAATCTTACGGGGACACACCTCTACGGAGGGCCTTTGAAGAAAAAGGAGGGGTGAGTAAATCCCGAGAAAAGACAAAACCCTACGGGGGTAGGACCCTATGGGGACACACCTCCACGGAGGGTCTCTTCAAGCAGAATGAATCAAAACTTCAGAGAATGTAGAAGTAATCTCTACACAACGACCCATGTTCAATAAAAAGAAACATGTGATTCTTCATTAATTAACAACGGAAAAAAATACATGAAGCCTCTACAAAGAGGAACATTACATGGGTACCAAAAGAAAAAGACTCCAGCTCAAGGGTCGGGATCTCCAAGTTGCAGGCCGGAGAAGTTCATGTCAAGTCATTGATCCTGCGCCACTTCGCGAAAATATTCAAACCCATCAATATATGACTGGTTGAGGGCCCTGTCAAAATCGGGCGACTCCTTGAAATTCTCCACGACCAGTTCTTTAATTCCGGGCAGGTCGGCATTCCACCTAGCAATCTCCTCCCGTTTATGGCTGAGCTGGGAGTTGAGGGTGTTTATTTCCTCGCCATGAGAAGCGCGAAGGGTCTCGAGCTGTGAGTTAAAGTTGGTACGTTCGCTAGCAAAGGAGGTGCGTTCCTTGGCAAAGGCCGTTCTTTGCTTCCCCAGCTCCTCCTCTGAACATAGGAGACGGTTGGAGAAACCATGGGCAATCGTCAAGCCCTGTTAAATGCACAAGGGAAACACACAGCTTAGAAGGAAAAATATTAGAATTTCACCCAAGCATGATAAGGGGGCCAGGGTCACACCTGAGCAATATTGGCCAGCAAATATTCGGTAGAGGAAACGGAATTGAGAGCGTCCACCTTTTCCAGATCACGTGGGAGAGCAAACTCCCCAGCCCTTTTTATGGCAAATGATATGTCACCCAGCAATGAACCAGTATGGCCTGTCGACGGGGTTAATAGCCCGGTGTGGCTAGTGGCCGGGGAGAAGGATACATGTGAGCTGCCTCCACCAAAAAGTTGAGTCACTGGCACCCCAAAGGTACTTGGGTCGATCAAACTACCACTCGCGAACAGAGGAGGATAAGGTATCACAAAGGGACTGGGGCCAGAAGTCGGAGTACTCATGGTGGCTTCAAGGGAAGAATTCCCAATAGAGGGAGGAGAAGATAAGCCCCCACCTGTAGGTGCGCCGGTGCTCCTGATAATAGGTTGGCATCGTCTTTTTTGAGCAGGGGACGAGGACCCTACGACACCTTTCCCTTTCGCCAACATACGAATGTCTTAATCGGGCCTTCTCCGAGATCCTGCACAATGTTTACGATAAAGCTTACATTTCTCAACTCTAGGAAGAGAAGGGAATGAAGAGTAAGAAATATAAAAATATACCTCGCTTATCCCTAAGCATGCGAGGGGGGTAACCTAGGGTACTCAATCCCGCATTGGAGGTCAAAGCCACCGCATCCCTCATCCCAAGATCATAAATAAAGTCTAGCCTGTCTTCCTCTTCTTGACTTACCTCGGGCTCTACTCTAACCGCTGGTTTATTACAATACATAAATCTGTGTAAGCATACATAAGAAAGGCGAAGGTGGCCTAAAGAGAGGAAAGAATAGAAAAAGCTCACCAGTTACGACCTTATCAGTCCAGGTGTGGGGAATACAATGAGGAGAAAGCTCCCAGTCTCCCGAGATGAAAAAGAATCGTTCCTTCCAGTTCTTTATCCGTTGACTGTTGTCAAGAATCACTAGTCCTTTGGGAAGACACCCTGGCCCGCGAGACCGGCCTTGAATATGGCGCCAGTCCTTGTTTTTTAAAAGATTATAACAGGAAAAGAACTTGTTGATAGTCGGTTGAGAGGTGAGCTTGCTGGACCTCCAAAGGACTAGGGTGGCCATAATAATGCGCCAAGAGTTAGGAGTAAGCTGAGAAGGACAGAGGTTGATGTACCGGAGCAACTCTTTTGCAAAGTCCGAGATTGGGAAAGGTGACCACTGATTCGTGTGACTCAAAAAGTATATCAATTAAAAATTTTCACACTTCGCAATAGAACGAATTCCTTACAGAATAGGGCTATCGAAAGGGGTATCGTACCTCAGGGATTATAGTCTGATGAGTTGGAATACAGAATTAATTCTAATTAAATTTATAAGAAAAGAATTCTGATTTTTAAACTAATTAAAAAGATAAAATAAAATAAATCAAAGTAAATAGATAGTGAAGATAATATGAGATAAATCTTGGGTATTTGACTTCACCACTAACTCCACAATCAATGGTCAATTGAATCGACTATGGGGGATGACATCATGCATAAGTGGTGTCGGTGGCTACAAGCTCACCTTCATTCGTCAAGAAGATAACATATGATTAAGGCTAAGCCATGGACTATCTTCGATTGGCATGGGCCATCTGCCTAACTACTCTAATCTAGGGTGCAGTATGGTTCATCTTCTCTAGGTATAATCCATCAAAACTCTTAATAATATATTCAGTGATTACCATTGTGTCACAATCGCTCTCATAATCACAGAAAATAAGAGAGATTGAGTTCAATAACAACAACTAAATATCTAAGACAAGATAAGAAATCATTGAAACTGAATTTACAAGACTTTTATTGCTCAATTTTATAATAAGAATCCTCTGAATTACACAATCTATGCATGTATATAAAGGTCCCCAATAATTAAAACAATCAAATCTTTGATGCTTTGTTAAGGCTACATCAAAACCCTAGTGGATGAACTAGCCGCTCATGGTAGAAGAAGAAGCTTCAACTGTTGAGGAAGAAGGCATCATCTTCATGAATTACGCGTATGACTTCATTCTCCAATGGCTCTGCAAATATGTTTCTGTTCTCTTCTCAGCCCTCTCAGACTCTCCAATCTCTGTAATCTCCCTCCCCCCCCCCAATTCAGCCTCTAAGCCTTCACTTTATTCCCCAAGAGAATATACCAAAATCCTAATCCAATTAGGAATAAATTAGGGTTTCCCGCAACACTAATCAGGTGGGTTTTTCCTGCTGACTTCGGCCCAACTTTTGACCTACTAGAAGTCTGATTTACGGAATTTTCGTGAAATACAAAAGTGTGTAGAATCAAATTTCGTTCAACCCTTTAAAAAAATTATATCAATTTGAGGCTCGAAAATAAGACTTCTGATCCGTTTTCCAAAATGGGATTAAGACTGTATTATGTGCAGATTTGGGCTTCAGGCCCGAAACCTTCTTAAGCAGCTGTACTTCTCTTGGACCTCTTCCTTGGGCTGATTTGAGTTGAAATAAATGGTTGAATGAATCTCCTTGATGTAGGCTTCCTCTAACCATATTGGATGTCTTCTTTGAAAGCCCAAAAGCATGGTTTTAACTGAAATAATCATTAAGGCCCTGAAAATACAGAAAACATTAAAACGAAGTAAAATAATAAAATAATCTATCACTAAAAAAATAAAATACATAAGTTAAGAGGCTAGAATGCGTAACATTCAACGCCTATCAATGTCAAAAATGTGCTGCTTGAAAAAGTCGACTATTCAGTTTAAATAAGTCGACTGTTTTAATCCTCATTTGAAATGTAACTCTGTTAAAACATGAATGAACCTAAAACCTCAAGGACTGATGAAAAGAAACTTCATTAAGATCAAGTCCTATTCTAAAATGCTAAGAACCAATCATAGATACTAAAATGAGATGTATGTGGTCTTAGAATCAATTTTAGATTATGAGTTGAGTTTTTGAATATTTGAACCTCCTCAAAATCAACTATAACCTTTGAAATAAATTATTTTGATCCAAGGTCTTCGACTTCACAACTTCACTAAATATAAATATTGAGAATTAAAATATTTTCAATTGAAGATCATCTCAATATTACCTAAGGCTTTTCATGATTTAAGTATATAAGTTCAAAGCCTTATTTTTATAATTTCTAGACACCATTCCAAATGATATGATTTAAAGACATGGTTCTAGTTATGGCTTAATAGTTAAGTTCTTCCAAAGCTTATAAAAGCTTGAACTAATTCAATCTTAGTAAATGTCTCATGATATTATAAATGAAATTCATGAACTATTACTTATGATCTAAGGACCTATGAATGATGTAAATGATATGCATTGTCCTAGAACTTTCATGTGAGTACATCAAAGTACTTTTACAAAAATTACCTATACTCTCACCAAGACTAAACTACCCGATCTTCAATGTCTTGATTGATCTTGATGTGCATTAAGTGAAATCTTCTTTCTTTTGATTCTATTGCCTTCATCCTTTTGCAATGTCCTTGATATGAGCTTTTGGACATAGATGAGCGTGATCAGTGTGAGCTTTGACTACCTTTGCAAGTTGCCATTGATCCTCTTGTCTTACTTTGAGTCTTGTTAGAATGTAACCTATTTAAACACAAACTCAAGTAGACATTAAATTCTAATACTCGCAATGTTTTGTTATCATCAAAATAATTGAGATAACCTTGGTTAGAAACTTTGGTTCAACAATATCAATTCCAAGTTGCACTTGTGGAGCTAACTCAAAGTACACTTGTGATATTTTTAAAAATATCTAACAAATGGATGAGATTGAACGTGTATATCGGTTCCGTATGGGACTTAATGATACTTATGCTGCCATACGAAGTCAAATCACTTTGATGTTAGCAAAGTATATGTTATCACCAATCAAGAGGAGAAACAACGTCTACTTCACCTGTCTTCATCTGCCACCTCCGAGAACATGACCATGGCAACCAACAATTTTTTTCAAAATAGTGGACGTGACACTAATCGTTCTTATTACCGTGGGGGAGGACGATCCCAATGTAGCCATTATGGTGCATTTAGTCATTATAAAGTCTCATTCATTCCTGCCAAACGAAGCATAGACTAAAGTCTCATTATTATTTCTTGAAACATGAGATGACCTAACCCTAAACTCTCTATCTCTAAACTCTATACTCTCTATCTCTCAACTCTCTGTCTCAATCTAACCTAAAGTCTGCTCATTATTTCTTAAAACATGACACGACATAATTATAGGCCCAATTTCTTTTATCATTAGTGTTGAATATATATTTTTTTTAATTTTTTTGATGTAAATTGGATCGTGCTTTTTGGAAATTTTTTGATGAAAATTTTGCACTCTTATAAAAATTTTGCGTGTGAGAAAACTTGTGTATAAAGGGTCTTGAATTTGAAAGTTAGCTTAAGGGCTCTCAAAATTTTGAGAATCTCATAACGGGCCTGAATCATTAGTGGTTGAAGAAACCAAATAAATTTAAAGGGAATTATGATGTTTATATTATATTCATTTAATTTAATTTGACTGGTTAGCAATGTTTGCTTACCATGAACTTACACCTCAATAAGTCAATGTTATACAGATTTCCTTCTCTGGATCCATTATTCTCCGATTCAATTGTTTATCATAATATGGTATTCTTCGGATTTCCTTGTTCATGATGTATTGCATAAACACACAACACGCTTATGTATGATAAATTTGCATGTAGCTTTTAAAAAAAAAAAAGGCAAAAGTGAACTTTCTTCCCTGTGCAAAAATACCTCTTAAACTACTTTTTTTTTTTTGGCAAATCAATCTCTCATTTTACAAACGTGGGCAACCTGACCCCTTGACAAAATTACAATAACATATATATCTTTTAGTATGACCATTATGCCATTCTCTCTATAAATGTAGTGTTTTCTAAAAATTCAAAACATAAAAAATAATTGGATAAAATTCTCAAATAATAAGTTTAGAAACATAAAAAAATAAAAAAACTAATAGAATTTTATTTAAGTTTTTTAAAAATAAAAATATAATTAACATATATACTATTTTCTCTACTAGTATAGTGAATACTGTTTCTTAAATAAAAATTTTAAAAATAACAAGTGAGTTTGATAAAATTATCATTGAAAAGGGTTTTTTTTTGTTTGATTTGCTAACTTATTGTAGGAAGCATTACTGTAATAATAAAAATTAATTAGAAACATAAAAAAGTAAAAGGCCAATAGAATTTTATATCAAAATTTTATCATACTATTTATTTATTTATTTAGAAAACACTATACTAATAGAAAAAAGGATGTTAGCAAGCCTTACTTTCATTTTTGGAGATGTTACTCCCAAGTCTCGAACTCACAACACATCACTTTGGACGAAGACACTTTTATTTATAAAACTTAAATAAAGTTCTATTAGTCTTTTATTTTTATTTTTTATGTTCCTAAACTTAATATTTGAAAATTTTATTTAGTTTTTTTTTAATTTTTAGAAAACACTATATTTATAGAGAGAATGACATAATAGTTATAGGAAAGGATATATATGTCATTATAGTTTTATCAGGGGATCAAGTTGCTCACTTTTGTAAGATAAGGAACTGATTTGGTTCAAAAAATAGTTTAAGGAGTGTTTTTGCTTAAGAAAAGTTGTTTTTTTGTAATTTTTCCTTTAGAAAATCATATTCCGTAAAACTAATAACTAAACCGATTTAACCCATTTTTATTTGGTTCGAATTGGTTGGGTTCAAACATTCTGATTGAATTCTAAAAGATAAAGATTTGTATAGTATAAAGTTATCACCGAATGTATAGTGAACAGATTGTCTACCGTTGAATTGTGAAAGTTTAATAAATGTTTGGATTCCACTTGCATTATCTAATAAATGAAAATAATTGACTTCTCCAATTCGGTGTAACTTTCACTGTGGCTATCATTTCTCATTCTTAAATTAATGGAACCTTAATTCTTCTTAACCCTTATCCCTTAGGGCTAGTTTGAATTGATAGAATTGGAAGGAAAAGAAAGGAAGGAATAAGATAAGTTATAAGAGAAAATAAAAGAAAAGAAAGGATAACATGTATTCATGTTTGGATAAATTATAAAAGAAAAGAAAGGAAAGGATAACATTCTTGTTTGGATGAGTTAAATAAGAGAAAAGAAAAGAAACCATTTTAAACAATTTACTATTATACACTTTTGTATTTATATATTTTAAGAATTATCTTTAAAATGTTGAGGTCATTTTAGGTATTATGAAAATATCACTTAATTTGCTATCTTTTCTCTCCCAATCTTCTCATTTTTGGAAGGATAGCAAGTGAGAGATTTGGAGGGATAAACTATCCCTCCAAATCTCTCCAAATTCTTTCTTTTATCTCTTAATTAATTATCCAAACACAAAATACCTTGTCCTTTCCTTTCTTTTCTTTCCAAATCATTCAATCCAAACAAAGCCTTAGGGCTAGTTTGAATTGATAGAATTGGAAGGAAAAGAAAGGAAGGGATAGTAACTTTTATGTTTGGTTTATTAAAAAGGATAGAAAAAATGATTGAGTCATTTGGAAGGATATCTCTCCAAATCTCTCATATGCTATCATCTCAAAAGAGGCTAATAGAATTTTATTTCAGAATTTTATCATACTATTTTTTTATTTATGTAGAAAATACTATAGTAATAGAAAAAAAGATGTCAGCAAGTTTTACTCTCATTTTTGGAAAGATTGCTCCCAAGTCAAATCCACGACACATTGCTTTGGACGAAGACACTTTTATTTATAAAACATAAATAAAGTTCTATTAGTCTTTTAGTTTATTTTTTATGTTTCTAAACTTAATATTTGAAAATTTTATCTAGTTTTTTTTTTAATTTTTTGAAAACACTATATTTATAGAAAGAATGACATAATGGTCATAGTAAAAGATATATATGTCATTTTAGTTTTATCAAGGGATCAAGTTGCCCACTTTTGTAAAATAAGGAACTAATTTGTTTCAAAAAATAGTTTAGAGAGTGCTTTTGCACATTGTGAAAAGCTATTTTTTGTAATTTTGCCTTTAGAAAATCATATTCTGTAAAACTAATAACTAAACTGATTCAACTCATTTTTATTCGGTTCGAATTGGTTGGGTTCAAACATTTTGATTGAATTCTAAATGATAATATTCAACTTGTTTTTATATAGTTCGAATTGGTTGGGTTCAAACATTCTGATTGAATTCTAAAAGATAATGATTTGTATAACGCAAAGTTATCACAAAATATGTAGTGAACAGATTATCCACCGTTGAATTGTGAAAATATAATAAATGTTTGGATCCCACTTGCATTATGTAAGAAATGAGAATAATTGACTTCTCCAATTCAATGTAACTTTCACTATTCCCATCATTCCTCATTCTTAAATTAATGAGACCACAATTCTTCATAACCCTTATCCCTTAGGATTAGTTTGGATTGATAGAATTGTAAGGAAATGAAAGGAAATGATAGTGTCTTTTATGTTTGGTTTGTTAAAAATGAAAGAAAAGAAATGAGTAGGAGTGATTTAGAAAGATAACTTATTTCTCAAAATATCTCATATGTTATCCTTTTAAAAAAGAAATGATAAGATTTAAATAAAAAAAATTTAATACTAAAACTAATTCTAATATTTTAAAATCGAAAGTGATATGGTAATAAATAAAAAAAGATATAATAACAAATTGATTAAAAAATTTTTTTTCTTTTCTTTTTTTTTAGATTTTCCAAACAAAGAATACTACCTTAACTTTCCTTTTTTCGTAATTTATACAAACATAAACACTATTTATCCTTTGTCTCCTGTTTATCGAAACAAAACGTTAAACCCTACCCCTAAACCCTTGCGTCCTTCGCATTTTAGTCTCTTTCTCTCTCTTCCTGTGTCGTGCTCTGTTTACGCGCCTCTGTCATTTTCATTGACCTCTCTGTCGTTGGTACAGATGCAAAATTAATTTTGAAATATTGGTAGAATTTCACTTGCAGTTCGAACTTGCTAACTATATATATATATATATATATATATATATTGTGATTCTAATCGACTTCCTTCTGTCATATGGCTTTTCTGTAGGGACATTGGATTGGTTTGAGCTTTGTGAGAGAGTATAATTTTCCCTTGGACAATGATGGCTCAGGTTAATTCTCATTCGAACTTCCTTTAATATATATATATATATATATATATATATATATATATATATATATTGTGCATTATTTTCGACATGGTTAATTTTTTAGTCCATGGTGAGTGACACATGCACGAGGAGGACTGAATTGTATTTTGAATCCTTTTGCATAAACAGGAATGGAGTTCGGATAGTGAAGATGAGGAAGTGCATAACTATAAGGACATGAAACCAGAAAAGAAGCTCCAATGCTTAATTGAATGTGATGCTGACTCTAGCTTTGTTGAACTTATGAGAAAGGCAATGAGAATTCATAGGATAGTGAAACTGAGAGAAGAATATGATGACAGTGATTATGATAAGTATATTTATGATCCCTATGACGATGATGATTACTTCCAGCCTCCTTCTTCTTCCCAACTCCTGGCGAGGTGTTGTCGCTATGGCGCCCTAAAATGCGCTAAGGCTTTGCTTGAAGGACATATTGGCATTGATATGAAGGTGGATCTTCAACAAAGTGGGGTTTTCCCACTGCATCTTGCAGCACAATCATTTTCCGCTGATTTAATTGAGTTGTTTCTCCAACACGGAGCTCAAGCTGATCTCAGATGCAATGATGATTGCCTTGAGTTCAACGGATTGCTTCCACTCAATGTTGCTGTTGAGTCATTGAGGTAAAAGCTCAATCATATATATAAACACACACACACACATGATATATGTATAATATATGCTTGTGTTTGGTTTTTATACATGCAAACATAGAGAATTATGCAAAGAGAATTTCAAATTATGGGTTGGTTATTTAGTGTTTTTTCCATTTCTGCTTGATTGAGATCTTTATATTCTTTGTACAGCCACCATATTAGGTGGACTCCGAAACTCTCTGTTTTCAAGTTAGTTGTTGAGCTTTTTCAACAGAAATTGGTATGTTTTTTGGACCAATTTCATTATATAAGTGTTGGTATCTATCATTTGAACAAGTGTTTACTGTGTGACTCACTAACCGGTGTGTGGCAGAAACTAGCAATAGACACCATTAGTAGGCTGGCGGAGAAGACACCAGAGGTTGAGCAGGTCATTTACCATTATGCAGAGGAAGGAAAGCTTGTTGAATTGGCTGCTCTGCTTAATGCAGCTAGGTTGAAGATTATGCCGGAATGCTCGAGATTCACATATGAGTCAGAGAATGGTTGCACTGTTGATGGAAGGATGACATTACGCCGATGCATTGCAATTGAGATTGCGTCAATAATTGATGATGAGTACAGATTGATGGGCAATAGAAGCTGTAAGGTGGCTCATATGTGCAAGGAGAAGAAGAGTGCGATGGAGTCTGTGATGCTTTTGCTTGAAATTTTTCAGAGATTGGGTCGTTGTATGGAATTTTCTAGTCATCGTAATCATTCTATTTATGATGTATGTTGCTCTAATTGCTTCTCACTTCTCAGTTCCTTCTTTCTTGAAAGAGATGCGAATGATATTACTAGCTCGTGGGAACCTTCAGATACTTGCACATTGTGGGAAGCAGGGGCGTAGCTATTAAGGCACTAGTGGGTACATTAGTACCCACTTAACTCTATAATTTTTTTTTTATACATATAGTAAATGTAATTTTTTGGGGTTTAGAATTGTAATGACCTATTAAATCTCGAGTGAATCACCCACTTAGTTTTATAAAAAACAAATTATGGTCCGAACTTTTGCGTTCGTACCCACTTGTATAAATTCCTGGCTACGCCCCTCGTGGGAAGCACCATAGGTGGTGCCATGGAGTTTTTTCTTTTTAAGTATATAAATATTGTTTTAAGCTGAGCATGTGGATGAAGACCAGTTTCAATTCAATTGTATTGAACCTACTTCAACATAGTATGTAGATGAAGACTAGTTTCAAAGCAATTATAGTAAACTCCTTTCCAACTTTACTTTAACGTATTCATTTTCTTTACCCCTTCTCTTATCCTTACAGAGATTTCAAGACCCGTCTAGAAAATTTGCTGATCTGCTTATGGATTTGGACTTCCCATTGACAGATGAAGATACTTGTTATTTCGAAGAAAAGCGTTATTCTTGTATGTCATCTATTATTGTTTTACATCTAGCTTTGTTTGTTTTTTGGTATCATTTATAGTAAGTTGAACTTTTAACTCCTCAATTGGCCATTTCATTGCAAAGGGTATTTCATTAATTAAAGTGGGAAATTAAATCACTGACGCTTCACAAGTAAAACAGAAATTAATAGCAAAGGTTGTTGTCTAATATTATCTTTTTCATGTATGTTTTTTCACCTTTCTAGATGGTTCGCATCAAAATTTAAAAGCTGATCTTTTCAGGGCGAACCTCTGCTTGCCATCTTACCTGCAGTCTCATAGTCTATTCAGCAGAAAGGTAAGGAAAACAAAAACAACTTTGTTGTTATTTTCTTTTCTTCTTAAAAGTGTTGATGGGAATTTTGTTTTCATATTTAGGGTTGTACCGTTGAGCAAACTTCGAGAGAAAAAAAATAGTTTCTCTGATCCCATGCTGGAGTGTATAGAAATGGACATAAGATATATTTGTGGAAGTGCTCTCTGCATTTCTTTCCACTGTTTTGTCACTGTGATATAAAATGGAATCTGCTATGGATTGCCCGTTACTTGAAACTCTGTGATAATGCTTCTTTTTGCTAACAGAAGCCTTTTGACTTGTGTAGAGGCATAACCGAAGCCTTCTTTCTACATTGCTTGAAATAAAGATGGGTCGAAAAATGGATCTTGACATTTTGAACGACGAAGGATCCTCTCTGCTGCATGGAGCAGCTTCTTCTTTGTCTGCTGGCTTACTCGAGTTATTTCTTCGCCATGAAGCTGATATCAGATGCAATGCTGTTGATTTGGAGAACCATGGATTACTCCTACTCCACACAGCAATTGAAAGAATAAGGTAAAACTCAGATTTGGAGAGCCATGGATTACTCTTACTTCAGTTACTTGCATAGGGATTACAGAAACCTTCATTTATCAGCATATTGTTTCATTTTTCCTTTCATCCCTGGTGTAGTTCTGATAAGAACCTGATCCAATGGACTCCAAGACAATCCATCTTCAAGTTAATTATCATACTCTGTCTCCCGAAAATGGTATGTTTGTCTTTCTCTCTCTTTTTTTCATAAAAAAAATAGGTAGGCAATTCACCCGCACTTTTTTCAACCTCTCTTTTTGGGGGAGGTGGAGGATATACCACGCAAGCCAAGGGCTTTTTGTAAATGGTATGTTTTTTATTGCAAATCTACTGTGGAATGCTTAATATATCTTTTATTAATTTACTGACACCCATAGCAGAAAGAAGCCTTGGAGACTGTTAGATTGCTTGCTCTGAATACAAAAGAGATCAAGGAGGTTATTCGTTATTATGCTAAGGAAGGTGGACTCGTTGAGCTGGCAATTCTATTGATTGTGGCCAAGGAAAAGGTTATAGATCCCATTGCATTTCCAAGCGAAGACGATGATAGTCCAAAGATATGCATGACATTTCGCGAATGCATCAAGAGGGAACTGGGGGCACTTATTGATTATGAGTACAGATTAATGGGCAGAGAGGAGGAGAAAATGTTGATTCAGAGGTGTAAGGAGTGGAAGGAGGTTATGATGTCTACATTACTGTTGCTTGAAATCTTTGAGAGGGCTGGTGCTGCTATTGGGGAATATTTTCTGTTAAATCGAACTAATGTAAGTATATCAGGCCATGTTTCTTTTGGTCATTCCATTTTTGTGTGCGCCATAGAAGTAATTTTTTCAATTTAATTGTCTATATCCTTTTGTATAGCATTTTGGACATTCATATGTTGACATTATAATTTGTTGTTTTCTGTTAGACACCAAATGAACAGATTGCTCAAGAACTTGCAAGTCTTTTAGCAGACGCGGGCTTCATCTTGAGTTCCAACGACACTGATTTAAGTGATACAGTGGACGGGTTTGTGATTCATGCACTGGACACAGCTTTTTTGTTCTTTTTCTTTAATTTGGTGTGTGCTTGTGGATTCTGGAGGGGGTTCTTTCCGCCTACTTTCCGTCCTTTTCAACTAGGCTTGTAATGAAACGAGTATAACTTAGATATCTTTGGGGAAAAATAATGAAGAAGAGCATTTGATTGCCTCAACCCAAAAAAAGTACTACTGGGTGTTACTTTATTATGACATATCATTTAATTGTTATAGGTGCCCAACGGAGCCGGCCTTGCAGTCTTGCGATCGTGTCTATGAACTAGAAGGAAAAACAGGTAAGTGGTTCTTTTCTTCTACCTCAAGCACTTCAATTGGGATTCTCTTTTTTAATCAAACAAGAAGAGGAGGAATGTATATAACAAATTTTAAATGTTTTTGATTTGATTTTTCCTCTTCTCAACATAGTAGAGCCTACTGAACATGGATCTCAAGAACAGGGCATCCACACTCCACCTCACTCACAACCAAGCACTATTTCGAACAACAATGTAAGAAAATAGAAGTTTTTTTTTTTTTTTTTTGTTGGTAATTTTTATCCTTTTTCCTTTTAAATTAGTTTTTATTTCCTTCACTTTTGTAGCCGTGGTAGGGTATTTTTCTTTAAATATTATTTTTTCTTTGTGAGAGTAATGAATGATATATTTTGTATGTGGTGGCAGTAACTATTGTAAATAGAAATATAAAGGAAAAGAGAGAAAGGGATGAAATATTGACATACCTTAGATGTCCACTAATCAGTTGACATAAATTGTAGTGATTATTTTAGGCTGAAGTTTGAAGTCACCTCAATGTGGAAGCACGCAATCATCTATCTTAAAGAAAAAGTAAAAAGAAAAAAAAAAACATAAATATGTTTCCATCATTGATACTGAACAATTACTGAGGTGTGTCATTTCAGAATTATTTCCATTTCTATGTTTTTGGGCAACCCAGACCAATTGACTCTAAGACCTTGTCTTTCTTTCTAACAAGCCTACACATGGTATGCCAAATGCACACTGGTGGTTGATCCGGGCACCTTTGCAACGCGAGTCTTCAATTTTATCCTCTTCTCTCCAACCATTTCATGCATCCTGGACGGCAAAAGCTAGTTTTTGTTCAGGATTTCCTATAGCTGTGAAAGTTGAAGTGAAGGAAAGAATCAGAGGAAAAGATGTATACATGCGGAAATTTTCATCAAGCAAGCGACTGGCCACCTTTGCATTAGTGGCCAAGAGGGGTATAAGATGCCTATGATTTTCTGAATTCTAATTTTGAGGGTATAATGATTATTTTAACCTTACATTTTAAGGTTCTTGTTGCGTTCTGATCTATGGTTTCACACATCATTTACCGTTTTGGTGCTCCGCATTAATTTTTTTTTTGTTTGTGAAATACAAATCCTACTACTTGTTTTTATTGGATGATGATTTCTCACCTCCAAGCTTTCTGTACCATATCCTTTTTTACTTGTATATAGTTCTGCTAGATTGTATTTTGGTTAAAATATTCAATTTTCCTTTACATAATCAATTTTAGATATCTGGCTGATATTTGTTCAGTTTGTTTTTATGAGACAGTTGTTGAGGAGTGAGTAGTAATTTGTTTACTAGCTATAACTACTATCTGTATTACCATTAGTGTATGTGGCAGGAGGAGGAGCTATATGGATGCTCATAGGGATTTTGACAACATAATTGTTTGTTAACTCTCTTTGATTATGGTTGGAAAAAAAAATCTATTTCTTTTGCTACTAAAATGGTGCTGTCTCTCTATCGTTAACACAATAGGAGGTTAAAGGCTACAATGCTAGCAATGTTGATAGCCTATGCCGCTAACAAGCTTTGATTGTAAAATCGTGATATATATATATATATATATATATATATATATATATATATATATATATATATATATATATGTCATCTATTGTATTACATCTTGTTTTTTGGGCAACACAACTGGTGTTTGCTAATTCATAATCCTTCCCTCCCAAATAGAAGTGGAAATTTGCCCCGCCCTTATTATTATATAGGGTTTGGGATACTTTTTAAAGGGGTTAGGGGCGGGGATGGTAAAGAAAAGATCAACCCGTATTAGGTTAGGGGCGGGGATGGGTTTTATGCTTACCCCGCCCCGAATAAATATATATATATATATATATATATATATATATAAAACATTTTTTGAAATTACTGACATTTGTATATGTATATATAACATATCTCCATTACACAAGCCATAAACACGCCGTCAACACTCCCTCCCTCGTGCCCCAACCTTTAACAGCCACATTTTCCACCGTGGCAGCAAGAACAGAGCTTCTCATCCCGATTGGAACGTGTTTCTTCTTCTTTATATTTCCTCTATCACAGTCCTTTATATTTCCACTATCAAAGTCCTTGATGAAAAATGGGACGAGAAAGGGATGGGATTGCTTTTTCTGTTGAAATATGTCATGGGAAAGAGTTTTTTTAGATGTTAATTCGTAAAGGTTGTCACGTGTCAATGTGCAAGTGAGACATGTCGTGTATGTTCAGGATGGAGCGAGAAATTTTGATTTGGAGTACCAAACTAGAATTATTTAATTAAAATTTGAAAACTTTAGAAATCAATTGTAGTATATCTTTTTTATAATATTTCTTCTAATATATATCGAGGAGAGGAAAATATAATCCAAAATATGAGAAAAAATGAAACCTGAATAAATCACCACCATTATCATTATCCTTGTCCCTCTCATATGGATTGGGTAGACCACATGAATTATTTTTGTCCATTATTTCTTATTATATACCATGTCTTCTCTCAAGTTTAAGTTTTTTAAATCGATTTTAATTCCTTCATCTCGCATAAGCCTTAGTCGGCCTCTTTGTAATTTACCCTCTAAGCAAACAACTTTCTTTTTAATATATGCATCATCGGGTCTATGATACACCTAAAGTTCCCTTCATTCGTTTATTATTTATCTTATCTTTTTTAGTGATTCATATCATCCAATGTAGCATACTCATTTTCCGCCACATGAATGTATCGTATTTGTATCTTTTTCACCTGCTCCATACAATATTATGCCTAATAACCGTTCTAATTTTCCTTGTAGTCTATTTGTTATTCGTTTGTCACAAAAAGATAACACTAGCTTACTTTCATTTTGTCCACCCAGTTCCATCCTACTTACTACCTCACCATCAATCTCCCTATGTTTTTGTACTATGAGAAAGAAAAAACAAGTTACATGTAAAAAGAGAAGTGGCAAAGAAAAAATATCATTAAAAATTTTATTTTCCTCTAGCAATTGTTTCAATTTTTGAAGAAAAAAAAATTTAAGTACTTTGATTTCACTTTTGAAAAAAATATATCATTATTAAAACACGAATAAAAAATAAAAGTACCATTTTAACTAAACAAAATCTTGCAGGTTTTAGTAAAACACAATTATTATGAACAAAATAAAGAAGTACTTTAATAAATTATACAAAGAATAACTATAGAATATGTCATTTAACAAGTGACAACTAAAAATATTAACATATGTAATATCATTGTTATTATTGGCATTTTTTTTATTTTGGTATCATAACATTTTAGTTTTTCCTTCTTTCCGGTTCTCCAACGACTCGTTGATGGAGATGAGCATATAATTTTAAATATTTTTCTTGTTAACATCATCTAACAAAAATGTTAGACAAGGAAGAATCATGTATCTTTATTAAATGTCATATAATCAATATTATACATTTGTGTGTGTGTATGTATATATGCAAATGTAGTGTAGTAATGACATATTACGGTAAATGTTACCAAAATAATGAACTTATGTTTTTATTTCACAATATTTGGACTTCATAAGTAAAACTAAAAAGGTTCAATTAAAATTTGTATGAATTTGAAAGAAAAAAAAATATAACTTATATGTTATTCATTGGATGCATTAGCAAAAATGAGCAATCACCACCACCTCTACTATTTGTATAACATGGTAGTTAGCTATCAATACTTTGAATGGAGGCCTTCAAGCATCCAAAATGCATAAGGTAAACGATATTGCGTTTTCGGTCTTTCCGATTTACTTGAGATAAAAGTATAGACAAAATTGCACTAAACACCCCTCAACTACTGACTTGATGCAAAATACACCACTCAACTATCAATTGTTGCAAAAAAGCCCTTCAACTTTCGGAAGTGCTCACATTGCACCCCTTGTAATTCAAGGTTGTCAGGTTTGATTATCAATACTTTGAACGAAGGCCTTCATGCATCCAAAATACATCAGGGGGCTCTAAACAATATTGTGTTTTCGGTCTTTCGGATTTACTTGAGATAAAAGACTAGACAAAAGTGCATTAAACACCCCTCAACTATTGACTTGGTGCAAAATGCACCACTTAACTATCAATTGTTGCAATATAAAAGCCCTCTAACTTTCAAAAGTGCTCACATTGCACCCCCTGTAATTGAAGGTTGTCAGGTTTGACTATCAATACTTTGAACAGAAGCCTTCAAGCATCCAAAATACATCAAGAGGCTCTAAACGATATTGCATTTCCGGTCTTCCCGATTCACTTGAGATAAAATTATAGACAAAAGTGCATTAAACACCCCTCACCTATTGACTTGATGCAAAATACACCACTCAACTATCAGTTGTTGCAAAAAAAGCCCTCTAATTTTCAAAAGTGCTCACATTGCACCCCCTATAATTGAAGGTTGTCAGGTTTGACCATTAAGTAAGACACGTGCAATGCACGTGACATCAAAAAATATTTTTTAATGACCTAAATATCCTTCATAAGAAGAAAATAACCCGTTTGTCACGCTTTCAAAAGAAGAAAAAATTCAATTTTTTTTCTTTATTTTTAATGTCACATGCAGTGTACGCGTCTTACTTAATAGTCAAACAAAAGGTCATCAGTCTCAAGAGTGTGTAATATGAATACTTTTGAAAGTTGAAAGACTTAATTGCAATAATTGATAATTGAAAGGCGCATTTTGCAACAAGTATAAAACCTATCACTTATAGACTTGGCGAAAGGTCATGCATGTTAACATGGAATACATTATTTAAGGGGAAAAATGAAAAGACCATGGCATGCATTTGCTCACCAACACTGAGTAAGGGTGCAATTGGGTGAAGTGCAAAAAACACTTCTTTAGTATACAAATAGTGCGTATCACATCCATCCTCTTCTAAAAACACCCTCCAACTAACGATTTGGTTCAAATAGGTCTTTTATGTCAATCATCCATTAACAGAGATTTTAAATTACTATAATGCCCAAGGAATGAAATACGAAAAATAAAATAAAGAAAGTTGACCTAAATTAAACCACGTCGTGTCTAGTTGTAGTAACACTAACGTCAATATAGATTGACAGAATGGACCAAAGGTTCCGGAGCATTTATTTGTAAGTGAACGATCAACATCACCAATCTACATAGAAATAAATCTATAAGTTTTGTAAGTAGATCTCAGTACCAAAGGAGAGTCCCCAACTTGATCGGTGTTTGTGTTCTTGAGTGCAAAACCCCAAAATCAAAATTTGCAAGATTGGGGTGTGGCATTGGATTAATTTTGCTGGGATATGATTTATACAAATGGATTTTTTGTTTTATTCCAATTGGATGGCCCATGGATGAGGAGCGGAGCCAGAATTCCATGATTGGGGGAGCCAAATTATTAAAAAATTTACAATGCATAAGAGGATTTAATATAAGGTTATTTTTAAGCCAAAAATATTTCATTAACGATTATATGCAAACAAAAATATATGTAATCAAACTTTGGCCTATTTGTTTACAAAAAAAAAAAAATGCCTCTAGCTAGTCAAATATGACATAAAAATGTACAAAAATACACCAAAAAGACCAAATATCTATTACAAAAGTTGAATATTTTTTCTTTATTTTTTGAGTGTATGCCTGTACTTTCAAGCTTCATTTGGCCCCCATAGTACCATTATATATCACTCTTTTTTTTTTCGGGCTAATAAACTTTATCTTATATATAGAATAATAAAAAAAAAATAGTAGCATTATAGGATGTATAAAGGTAGAATTTATATTGATACATGACTTATCGATTTATAAGCAAATTTTATTTTTTTAAATACCTCTAACATTTATATATATAAACACCAGATGATAGAAGTTACTAATTTACTAGTGGGATTCGGGCTTCAAAAAATTTACTTAGTATTGGGTTTATGTTGATAAAGTCTACTGACTCAATGAAAATTTTATTTGGGGAATGGGTCCATATATTATTTTTTTGGGCCATGTGGTATTACAAAATTTCAAAGCCCTTGCCATGGATGTTCTCTACATGGGGAATTATACTGTGAGGTGGAAGGGACACCTCGAGTATCATCATGGTAAAGCAATCGTAACACTTAAGTTCAATTTTCATCTTATTTCTCTTGTGGTTTTGGTTTTGGGGGTGTTTGCAGAATAATGGCAGTCACATTCACAGTATAGGCCTCTCGGCACAGAAATGTAACAGTTGGATAGCCAGGCTCTCAGTTTACTTTAGATTTTGATGATGACAATGAGGATGGGATTAAAGAGGTGGGAAGTGTGCTGGACCAAAAGGCTATTCTAATGGTTCATGAATTGGGGGTTAATGGTATATAGTCCTCATTAGTGAGGTAAATTTAGTGGTTTTTATTTGATGACTGAATCATCAGAATTTGTGAAATTATTGTGTTATATTAGCGTTAATGGAGGTTGGTGGTCATATGTTCATAGTGGATGAAATGTGTTAGTATAGTACATATGTAACATATGTATCATGTGTTCCTATAATCTCTCCCATGATCTCTCCCCCATAATCTCTCTTATGATTCTCTCTATCTCATGATTCTCTCATTGACTCGCTCTCTGTATTGCCTATATATATGTCTCATTGTACTGTAGATGATATACTCATAGTTGATGAATACATACAGTTCTTTCTCTATCTTTTCTCTCTCGTAACTTGGTATCAGAGCCATAAACGATTCCAAAAAATTTGTCCAGCCATTGTTTCATCAACACATACCTCTATCATTCTGTCAACAACCCTAATTTTCATCAATCACCATCAATTGTATACACAGTGACCAAACAAAAAACCCAAGCTAACAAACTCACCATCTACAACCTCCACCACAACTACCGCAAACCCTAGCCAATCCATCAAAAACCATCATCATTGTTCAACCTATATAGACCCATCGCCACTGTTCAACCAATACTGACCCATCGCCACTGTTTAATTAATATTGACCCATCACCACTGTTTAACAAATACCCATCGCCACTGTTAAACCAATACAAACCCAATTACTAATAATACAAACCCAATCACCCATACAGACCCAATCAACCGCACAAACCTAATCAACCAGCCACTGTCCAAACACCATCTGTAACCACATAAAACCCATAGTTTATTACTGTCAGCAGCCACCTCTATAACCCTGTTGCTCCTCCATTTCGCGAAAAGACAACCCACTATTAGCCGCCACCTCTACAACCCTATTGTTCCTCTCTTTCACGAAGAGTCGAAGACGACTACAGGTAGCGTCTCTGACGAGTTTAAGATTCACTTTTTGACAAACACAGCACCTATCTCTGCCCGTCGTCTCTGATCTTTATGATAAACACAGCTTCTCTAGGCGCATCTGCTAGTGACACACGAAAAATCGTCGTGTCTTCACCAGTTGCTTAGTATTCGTTCTCTCCACCTTTGCCCTTCACCAATTCTGTGTGTTAATGCTTGAATCTCTTTGATTACTATCTTTATGCAATGTTGTTTAGAATTTAAAAAACCTATATATATGTTGTTGTACAAAAAAAAAATTTATTTCAAGGTCTTGTATCTATAAAACGCTCTGAGGTATCTCAACCTATCAACATTATTTTTGATGGCCCTAATTACTCTTCCTGGGCAACACTATGACAAGCTTAAATAATTGAACTTGTGAAAGTCCCCAACTTGATCGGTGTAACGGTTCTTGAGTGCAGAACCCCAAAATCAAAATTTGCAAGATTGGGGCGTGGCATTGGATTAATTTTGCTGGGATGTGATTTATACAAATGGGTTTTTTGTTTTATTCCAATTGGATGGCCCATGGATGAGGAGCGGAGCCAGAATTCCATGATTGGGGGAGCCGAATTATTAAAAAATTTACAATGCATGAGAGGATCTAATATAAGGTTATTTTTAAGCCAAAAATATTTCATTAACGATTATATGCAAACAAAAATATATGTAATCAAACTTTGGCCTATTTGTTTACAAAAAAAAAAAAAATGCCTCTAGCTAGTCAAATATGACATAAAAATATACAAAAATACACCAAAAAGACCAAATATCTATTACAAAAGTTGAATAAGTTTTCTTTATATTTTGAGTGTATGCCTGTGCTTTCAAGCTTCATTTGGCCCCATAGTACCATTATATATCACTCTTTTTTTTTTTGGGCTAATAAACTTTATCTTATATATAGAATAAAATAAAATAAAAATAGTAGCATTATAGGATGTATAAAGGTAGAATTTATATTGATACATGACTTATCGATTTATAAGTAAATTTTATTTTTTTAAATACCTCTAACATTTATATATATAAACACCATATGATAGAAGTTACTAATTTACTAGTGGGATTCGGGCTTCAAAAAATTTACTTAGTATTGGGTTTAAGTTGATAAAACCTACTGGCTTTACTTAGTATTGGGTTTAAGTTAATAAAGCCTACTGGCTCAATGAAAATTTTATTTGGGGAATGAGTCCATATATTATTTTTTTGCATGGGGAATTATACTGTGAGGTGGAAGGGACACCTCGAGTATCATCGTGGTCAAGCAATCGCAACACTTAAGTTTAATTTTCATCTTATTTCTCTTGTGGTTTTGGTTTTGGGGGTGTTCTCAATTTTAAGTCAGAATAATGGCAGTCACATTCGCGGTATAGGCCTCTCGGCGCAGAAATGCAACAGTTGGACAGCCAGGCTCTCAGTTTACTTTAGATTCTGATGATGACAATGAGGATGGGATTAAAGAGGTGGGAAGTGTGCTGGGCCAGAAGGCTATTCTAATGGTTCATGAATTGGGGGTTAATTGTATATAGTTCTCATCAGTGAGGTAAATTTAGTGATTTTTATTCGATGACTGAAGTATCAGAATTTGTGAAATTATTGTGTTGTATTGGCGTTAATGGAGGTTGGTGGTCATACGTTCATGGTGGATGAAATGTGTTAATATAGTACATATGTAACATATATATCATGTGTTCCTATAATCTCTCCCATGATCTCTCCCCCATAATATCTCCTATGATTCTCTCTATCTCATGATTCTCTCCTTGACTCGCTCTCTGTATTGCATATATATATGTCTCATTCTATAGTAGATGATATACTCATAGTTGATTAATATATATAGTTCTTTCTTTATCTTTTCTCTTTCATAACATGGTATCAGAGCCATAAACGATTCCAGAAAATTTGTTCAGCCACTATTTCATCAACTGTTCATCAACACATACCTCTATCATTCTGTCAACAACCCTAATCTTCATCAATCACCATCTATTGTATACACAGTGACCAAACAACAAACCTAAGCTAACAAACTCACCATCTACAACCTCCACCACAGCTGCCACAAACCCTAGCAAATCCATCAAAAACCATCGTCACTGTTTAACCTATACAGACCCATCACCACTGTTCAACCAATACTGACCCATCGCCACTGTTTAATTAATACTAACCCATCACCATTGTTCAACAAATAACCATCACCACTGTTAAACTAATACAAACCCAATTGCAAATTTTGTCACAAGAAAGGACTCGGACATTATCAGAGAGATTGCTTCAAGAATCCTCATAAAATCACCTCTCGTAATGTTAAACCTAAGTCTAGTCACTCATCTGTCATGACTGTTACAGCTGAAGGATCTTTTTTGCCTATTCCACATCATCTGTCTTTACCAATGATCTAAGGGATTAGCTCCAACAACTCCTCTCCACTTCGGGTACTCACTCTACTACTATTTTTGTTACTTCAGGTAACTCTTCTTGGTTTGTTGATTTTGCCTGTTGTAATCACATGACTTCTGACTCTATTATCTTCACCTCTTAAAATTCTACTACTCGCACCCATCTTATTGTCATTACTGATGGATCTCATATGAAAGTAAGTCATATAGGACAAGTGTCCACCCCAAATGTCACGCTCTCTGAGACCTTTCACATATATGAACTTACTTTTAATCTTATCTCAGTTGGTTAAATATGTGAACTTGGACTTAATGTTCTTTTTTCTTCTTTAGGTTGTTCTATACAGGATCTTTAGACAAAACAGATCTTTGGGGTAGGCCGTAAAGTTGGAAGACTATTTGAGTTCATCAATCTTCATCTTCTTTCTTATCATTCTTATATTGTTGCCTTCACCTTTACAACTTTTTATTTCAATCTTTAACATTCAAGACTAGGGCATGTTTCTGTTGGATGCCTCCGCTCTTTAGGTACTGGCCTATTAGGGTCTGTAAAAAATGATGATGCCACTTGTTTGCATTGTCAACTTGAAAAACAACCAGCTTTATCATTTAATAAAAGTGACTATGTTTCAACTGCTCCTTTTGACTTAGTCTATTTTGATGTTTAGGGACCTTCACCTCATTCCACAATTGGGGGGGGAGGGGGGGTCAAAATATTTTATCATTTTCATAGATGATTATTCTTGATTTATCTGGCTCTATCTAATGAATAATCGCTTTGAGTTACCTTAACTTTACTATGATTTTGCTAACATAGTCAAAACCCAATTTTCAAGATCTATCAACATATTTTGTGCTAATAATACAAGGAAACCAATATAATACCATGAAATACAAGGAAACCAATTTTCTCAAATTTCTTCGACAACATGGCATTATCTCTCACTATTTTTGTCCTGACATTTCTCAACAAAATGGGAGAGTCGAACGTAAAAATAGATATATCTTGGATACTATTCGCACCTTTCTTATTTCTAATTCTTGTCTTAAAAAATTCTATAGGGAAGCAGCTTTTACCACTATTTATACCATTAATCGTGTTCCTATGCCTATCATCGAAAATCAATCTCCTTACGAGCATCTGTATAGTGTTACACCTTCTTACAATCTTCTCAAGATTTTTGGTTGTGCTTGTTTTGTCCTCCTTCAACCTCATAAACGCACCAAGTTAGAATCATGGTCATCTTTGTTATTTCTTAGGCTATGGGATTAATCACAAAGGTTATCGTTGTTGGGATCCCATCTCTAAACGATTACGTATCTCTCGTCATGTCATTTTTTAGGAATATAAGATGTTCTCATCTCTCTTTAAGTTTCACATCTATTCTCTATCTACATCGTTCTTCTTTAGTGATCCCACTGTTGATCTCTTTCCTTCTGACATAGACACCAACCAACCACCAGCTATAAGTCAACTATCAGTTTCACTAAATACCTTTCCTATCTCTCCAGATCCTACACTTCCCTCTGAGCTCCTACATACGGTCTCTCCTGATGGGTTTACTTCTGCTGATGGTCCTATTGTTGAATCCTCTATATCTAATATCTTTCTCATTGAGCCATCTGATGGTACTCGTCATTCAGATTGGGTAAGAATCACACCAGGTTATTTTCGTAACTATTATTGTTTCTCCACTATTTCTTCTCATTATGAACCTCAATCTTACCAAGAAGCTAGTTATAATCCTCATTGGTAACAAGTTGTGATAGATGAATTACATGTTCTTAACCAAGCTCATACATGGGACATGGTTGATCTGTCTTTTAGGAAAACTGTTGTTAGCTGTAAATGGATCTACAAAATTAAGACTCATTCTGATCGCTATATGGAACGATACAAAGCTCGTCTGGTTGCTAAATGCTATAGACAGGAATACGGTATTGATTATGAGGAAACTTTTGCTCCTGTCGCCCGATTGACTTATATTCGTAGTTTACTTGTAGTTGATGTTGTTCTTAAGTGGGATCTTTTTCAAATGGATATGAAACATGCATTTCTTAATGGGGATCTTACAAAAGAGGTTTATATAAGATTTTATCCTGGATATAATCATTCTCCTCATCAGGTCTGCAAACTTTATCGTGCTCTATATGGTCTTAAACAAGCTCCTCGGGCCCAGTTTTCAACATTTAGCTCTATTATTGGCATTTTTGGCTTTACACCCATCTCTTATGATTCTGGCCTATTCATTTGCAAGGTTACATCAGGTATTACTTTTTTATTTCTCTATGTTGATGATATGATAATTACCGGAGACGATCTTGATGGCATTTCTACTCTCAAACAATCTCTTAGTCATTATTTTGAGATGAAGGATCTTGGAAACCTGAGTTATTTCTTGGGTCTTAGATTCATTCTGATTCCAATGGTTATTATATCTCACAAGCCAAGTATGCCTCCGACATTCTTGCTCGAGTTTCTCTCACTGATTGTAAAACATCGTATACTCATTTGGAAACTAACATGCGTCTCACTCCTCTGGATGGTACTCTACTTAGTGATTCAACATTATATCAGGAATTGGTTGAAAGTTTTGTCTACCTTATAGTTACTCGCCCTAACATTGCTTATGCAATTCACATTGTCAGCCAATTCCTATCAGCTCCAAGATTTACCTATTATGATGTTGTTCTTCGCATCCTTTGATACATCAAATGTACTATGTTTCAAGGGCTTCATTTTTTTGTTAATTCTTCTCTTGTTCTCTGTGCCTACTCTGATGTTGACTGGGCTGGAGATTCCACTAATTGTCACCCCACTACAGGATATTGTTTCTTCTTGGATTATTCTCTTATTTCTTGGCGCAGCAAGAAACAATCTATCACTTCATGCTCTAGTATAGAGGCTGAATATCGTGCTCTTACTAATACCACTCAAGAACTTCTTTGGCTTCAGTGGTTACTTGAGGACATGGGTATTTCACATTCCACTACTACAATACTCTATTGTGATAATCAAAGTGCCATTTAGATTGCTCACAATGACGTTTTTCATGAATGTACCAAACATATTGAAATTGATTGTCATTTTGTCCATCAACATGTACTTCGAGGCACAATTGATTTGTTCTTTGTCACTTCTGCTGATCAAACATCCAACATTTTCACAAAGCTCATTCGCTAGGACGTTTTTTCGATTTGGTTTCCAAACTTAAGTTGTTTTCCTCTTCATCTAGTTAAGTTTGAGGGGGGATGTTAGTATAGTACATATGTAACATATGTATCATGTGTTCCTATAATCTCTCCCCTGATTCTCTCTATCCCATGTTTCTCTCCTTAACTCGCTTTCTGTATTGCCTATATATAGGTTCTATTGTATTGTAGATGATATACTCATTGTTGATGAATGCATACAGCTCTTTCTCTATCTTTTCTCGTAAGAAAATGAAACCTTGAAATTGCATTTGGGATCAACAAATCTAGACCACAGTTATTTACCCAAAAAAAAAATCTAGACCACAGTAGGGGTGATTTATGTTCGTAATTATAGATTGAATGTTAGATGGTGGTTTGTGTATGATTTTCAGATATATTTGAGGGCTTGTGTGGGTGGAGTTAATGGTGGAAAATTGAATCATCTCTTCAAAGAAGCCGTCGAAAAATCCAAAAAGAAAAATGAGTAAAATGAAGGTGAAAGCCTAAGAAAAACAATGGCGAGTGAGTTGTGCCTAGGGCTGCAAAGCTCAGGCTCAGGCTCGTTAAGGGCTTGACTCGAGCTCGTTCGGTAAGTAAATAAGCCGAGTTCGAGCTTGATTTGTAGACTTGTTTAATAAACAAGCAGATCCCAAACAGTATTGGGTTTGACTCATGAACATGAGCTCGTTTATGTTCGTGAATAAAGATCATATAGGACTCGTAAGTTCATGAACATATTCATAAACATAGGCTTGTGTAGGCTCGTTACGTTCATGAACGAGCTAAAATGATATTTAACACGAGCTCAGATTGAGCCCGAATAATATTTTTTTATGAAATGAGCTGAGCCCGACCTTCTCAAAATAATGACGAGACGAGCTTAAGCTCAACTTTTCGAGCTCGAGCAGAGCCTAGCTGAGCTTGCATATAATAAGGTATCCAAACCTCTTTAGTTATTCAATAGTGAAGCTGATTTTTCTAATATTTGTTGCTAGTTTTTTTGGCTGATTTTATGAACGTCTTTTCTCTCCTAATCTGTTTTATACTGTTGTACTTCTAGCCTATAAATACTAGGACATAACACTCCAAACCAGTACAGAATACGAACAAATATCCTTCATCATTCTCTTTCTTCTCTCATTTTTCATCTGTTATTGTATCTCCTACAATAGTGGCCGAGAGCGATTGGGTTGTATCTTGCAGCTACTTTAGCCGTCATCACCACCTGCACATAGGAAGAAAATAACATTTTTAGAACAGCACTTTGCATTCCTCTTCATATCCCATGCCACACCTTTTTCTTTATACTTTTTATTGCTCTGCAATTAACTCATTTATTTTAGCATTGATAATTAGTTCTTTTTCCTAGTATTCCTAACTTACATATGTGACTATGAATACAATTTTTTTTCTTTATTTAAAACGTTTTTATTCTAACAGAGCTCACAAACAAACGAGCCTGAGCCCGAACAAACTCAAGCTCGTAAACAAGAAGGGTACTTTTGTCTTTAGATATAAATTTTATCTCACGTGCATGTCACTTGACTACTTTAACCATGATTTATGATGGCTCTTTAACGAAATGGAGTAAGTTGCACAATTGTAGTTATATACACAATTAGTATGAGAAGGGCGTTATACGAACAAAATCTATACTACAAGGGTGTTTTGTATCTTCACCCAGAAAAAAAATCAAAAGACCATGTCATGCATTAGCTAATCGATATTGAGTAAGGGTACAATTAGGTGGACTGAGCCTAATCTTAGCTCCTAGTAGGTTTTTTTATGAGCTTAGAGTCTCAGACTCAATTTATATATATATATATATACTAGTTTAAAGTACATGCGATACATGTAAATAAAAAATAAATTAAAATTTTATTATAACACCCAAAACATTCAAAACCATTATAACACATCCAAACACATTAATTAAAACACTCAAAACTATTTTCATTATGTAACCTTAGTAATATAAACTCACCTGTTATAAAAAAAATAAACCTATAAGTTAACTATTATTCACATGAAAGGAATCAAGTATAAATTATAAGAAATTTAAAGGTATAATTCTAACCATTCTTAAACAATATATTACTATTCTTTTGAAAATTCTCAACACTTTATCCTTTTTATATTTCTGAATTCTTCTTCAAATAAATCAGTCTCAAATGAAACTTCTTTCATAACTGCCACCACAAAACTATTTTTGACTTCGTCATTTTTACTATTGTCTATCTTGATCATAAAAGGAAACGATTTCCTTTGCAACTTGTCATTTTGTCGTAAAATTCATTCATCTCCTCTTCCTACAAAAAAGAACAAATTTATTTTAGTAATATTGATACATTTCAAATGAATTGTTTTATCCATAAATTTTATGAGTAAAGAAAAAAGTATTACCTGACTTTTTAACTGTATTAGCTTATCTAGTGTACAATTTATTAATGATTGAAAATCATCAAATATTGTTAGATATGTATTATTTGTTATATTTTTGACTCGAAAGTGCATCATAAATCTGTATAAATGAGTATACTTCATTGATACATAATAATAAAGAATGACATATTTTTTCATATTATAATTTTTTTATAAAAAAAAATAGAATGTTTAAAGATATAATCATACATTTGAAAGCATTTAGCTTCTTTTGTTTTGCAATTAGTACAACTGAGTCTATCCTTTCGTACTTTAACTTTCTTCTCGTATTACTTACATGCATTGTACCATGGTTCGGATGCATTTTTAGTCTCTATAATTCTTGCTTCATGATGAAGCAAAAATCCACCCCGAACTGATCAAATGCCAACCTATAAAAAAGGACAAGAGAAGGGTAATCGAGAGGGCACCGGCGTGGTGCCGGCCGATTACGCTCCGACGATCAAGTCAGAAATCGAAGGGCTTTTTTAGCTATAAAGGAACTCAAGGGGTATTAATTGCGTAATTATGAAACGTACTACGTGGGGATTGGGTTCAAGCTGACGTGGATAAGAAGTCTACGTTAAGAGGACTTCTTTGTCTCCAAGAGCCAGTCTCCTAGTAGGATGTAGCCTCACTTGACCGCTATAAATACAGAGACGGTCCGTATACCAGGTACGCAATTAATACCCCCTGAGTTCCTTTATAGCTAAAAAAGCTCTTTCGATTTCTGACTTGATCGTCGGAGCGTAGTCGGCCGGCACCACGCCGGTGCCCTCTCGATTACCCTTCTCTTGTTCTTTTTTACAGGTTGGCGTTTGATCAGTTCGGGGTGTATTTTTGCTTCATCAGTTGGCGCCGTCTGTGGGAAATAATCACAAACTTGATTGTTCTACACGAATCATATACGAAGCATGATGCACTTACGATCTGGGTTAAAGACTACCACTGTACAGGACCCTCCAAAGGCGGGATGGATGAATCCCGAGAACATTGTTTAACAGCCCTATGGGGTCACAGCCCTACGGGGGCCCAGCCTTACGAGGTCACAACCCTACGAGGGCCACCCTACGGGGATACACCTCCAAGGAGGGCCTTTAATGAAAAAGGCGGGATGGATGAATCTCGAAAACATTGTTTAACAGCCCTACGGGGTCACAGCCCTACGGGGGCCCAGCCTTACGAGGTCACAGCCCTACGAGGGCCACCCTACGGGGATACAACTCTAAGGAGGGCCTTTAATGAAAAAGGCGGGATGGATGAATCCCGAGAACATTGTTTAACAGCCCTATAGGGTCACAGCCCTACGAGGGCCCAGCCTTACGAGGTCACAACCCTACGAGGGCTACCCTACGGGGATACACCTCCAAGGAGGGCCTTTAATGAAAAAGGCGAGATGGATGAATCTCGAGAACATTGTTTAACAGCCCTACGGGGTCACAGCCCTACGGGGGCCCAGCCTTACGAGGTCACAGCCCTACGAGGGCCACCCTACGGGGATACAACTCTAAGGAGGGCCTTTAATGAAAAAGGCGGGATGGATGAATCCCGAGAACATTGTTTAACAGCCCTATGGGGGCCCAGCCCTACTGGGTCACAGCCCTACGGGGTCACAACCCTACTGGGGCCCAGCCCTACGGGGTCACAGCCCTACAAGGGCCCAGCCCTACAGGGGAGCAGCCCTACGAGGGCCACCCTATGGGATACACCTCAAAGGAGGGCCTTTAACGAAAAAGGCGGGATGGATGAATCTAGACAGCCCTACGGGGGCACAAGCTCAGCCCTACAGGGGCCTAGCCCTACTAAGGAGACACGACCACACTTTTTCAAGGGCCTTTAATGAAAAGTGTGGGATGATTAATCCAAAAACATTGTTAACATGCCCTACGGGGGCACAACCTGTTAAAAGAGATTTTAGCAAAAGGCAGGTAAGTCCCGCCAAGGTGGTCACATGACTTTATCAAGAGCCGCGCTATTAAGCTTATTAATTAGAGTTTATTAACCAAGTGAGTCATTGGCATAATGGTTAAGGTGAGACCATCAGAGCTTATTAGCTAAGGTTCAATTCTTCAAACTGACAATCATTTTATATATATATATATAAACCGGGTTCTTATATACCGGCCAAAGGCCGGACCCAAGAATAAACCGGCCGACCAAAAACCAAGCCCAGGAAGAAACCGGCCCGACTAAGGACGGACCCATCGGACCAGATGCGACCGGGCCCATCGGGCCGGCCTGGCTAAGCGCCGGGCCGGGCCCACCTTGACAAGCGCCGGGCCAGGCGCGGCCGGTCCGGCCTGGCCTGGCGCTGGGCCGGGCCGGGCGCTCCCTGGCCAAGCGCCGGGCGCGACCGGGCCCACCTGGCCGGGCTCTGTGCCGGACCGGGCGCGGCTTGGCCAAGCGCCGGCCGCTGCCTGGTCGGGCACTGCCGGGCCCACCCGGCGCATGCTGCGCGCGGGAGAAAAAAGGAAAGGAAAGGAAAATAAAAAAGGAAAGGAAAGGAAAAGGGAGGAAAAAAGTATTTATTTATATATGCCAGAGACGAATTCTAATGAGCAGTCCAAAGTGTTCATAAGGCCCAGCACTCGACCCTTATGAACAGGGGGCATCTGATAGAGTATTTGACTAGAATTATGAAATGTGTAACGTGAAGGATGAGTTCGAAGTGACGCGGATAGGAAATCTATTTTAACTAGGACTTCCTATCTCCAAGAGCCAATCTCCTACTAGGGTACGGTCTCACTTGACCGCTACATGGATAAGAAGTCTACTTTAAGAGGATTTCTCTATCTCCAGGAGCCAGTCTCCTACTAGGGTACGGTCTCACTTGACCGCTATAAATACAGAGACGGTTCATATACCAGGTACGCAATTAATGCCCCTTGAGTTCCTTTATAGCTTAAAAAGCCCTTTCGATTTCTGACTTGATCGTCGGAGCGTAATCGGCCGGCACCACGCCGGTGCCCTCTCGATTACCCTTCTCTTGTCCTTTTTTACAGGTTGGCATTTGATCAGTTCGGGGTGGATTTTTGCTTCATCACTTCAAAAAAGTAATGTGTTTTCTGCAAGTTGAGTGACAAAATATATTTTTTTAACAGAAATTAATTATAATCATATGATATAATAAAAATAAATAAATGAATATATAAAATAAAATAAAAAATTTAATACCTTGAATACCATTACGGATTTTCCAATTATGTCTTCAAGTGGAAGTTTTTTAGCCTCTTCGAATAATTGATATTTTGAACTTAAAATGAGAGTATCCATGTCTTTGTCATTTATGTTTTCTTCAAACCTGTCAAAGCAAAATAAATTATTGGAATAATATGTATTTGATATGTACAAATACACAAACACACAATCATTAATTATACCTTATTATGGGTTTCATGAACAAAGAAAGTTATAATTTTTATTTATTTTATGTTTGATTTTTTAATTATTGACAGTGGATTAGCTTCCACCAACCATGTCCTACCAGTCATGATATTTTTTAAGTAAAATAAATAATTAAAACCTAATATAAGTAAGAAGAAATAAATAACCAACCAATATCGTAATGGTTTGACTCTTTCAATTTTCATGTTAATTTTTGTAATGCATCCTAGTTGTATTTGAAGACCCAAACTTGAAATATTTTATTATTTTTTATTTTATGTTTATTTAGATATAATAAAAAATACAAAGTGAATAATCTCAATGTTGTGTGATAAGTTACATTTGAATGTGTTGATTGACAAATGTGTAACTGTGATAATAGGTTTTTCATTTATTAGCTTAATTATCAAATTTTCTTTTTTTCCTTTTTAAACATATTCTTCATTATTATAATTAGTATATCAATGAACATAAATCATTTCCTTTGTAAGTGAAGCTTCCAACATTTGCCTTTTTCTATATAAATAACAATTGTAAGTTCCTTGTATATTGTAAATGATATATATGATCTTAATAGGACATATTTATACTTCACATAGGTTTATAAGTTTAGTTAAAATATGATCTTTAGTGAATACATGCCTACTTTTAAAAAATTGGAAACAAAAATTACTACTTTCTTTTGTAGAGAGAGAGAATCCGAAAATAAAAGAAGAAAAAATGGAGGAAAGAAAGTGAATCTTCTTCTTCTTTTTTTAAAAAAAAAAATCTATTTTCTTGTTCTATGGAAAAAATAGGAAAAATAGGAAAAAGGAAAACAGAAGAAAACAATACCATGTAACTTTTTCTGGAGAACAAAAAGTTAAGGCATAATAGTTTTTTCTTCGCTTTCAAAGTATTGGCTCGAGTATTATGTTCTCCATTACTTCTCTAAAGAACAGAGTGAGAATTTAAGTTAGAATGCGCGCCATGTGTTTGGGAGTATATTTACTAATACAAAAAAAAAATAATCTTTTAATCTATTACCTTCTCTCCTTCTATATAAGATATATATGACCATCAATGGCTGGGATAACATGACTCATTACAGATGTAATTTTTATTAAAAAAATTTGATTTCAAAAGCTAATAGCAAACAATGAGTAGGAAAAAAAAAACCCAAAGAAAAGAACTCACATGTAAGTTGAGACGAAATCGAATTGAATGGTTGTTGATGAGATCCGAGAGGAAATTGAGAGTCGCGCTGAGAGTAGAGTGATTTTTAGGTGTTTAGGGTTTTTTTTGGGTAATTCTATTTTTTTAATTTAAAAATAATAAAGGAAAGGAAATAAATAAAAAGAAAGAGTTTTGATTAGGTAATTCTATTTTTTAATTTAAGAATAAAAAAGGAAAGGGTTTTGCTTTTTTAAATTTAGAAATTAGAAATAAAAAGAAAGGGTTTTGCTTTGGTAATTCTATTTTTTTAATTTCAAAATAAAATTTTTTTAATTTCAAAATAAAAAAGGAAAGGATTTTGCTTAAGTAATTCTATTTTTTAATTTAAAAATAAAAAAAATAGTGTACTGAAACTAAAAAACCCCTTTGTACTTTTAATAGTAGTATGTATATATATATTTGTTATAGACAATTAATTACTCTTTTACTCTTTTCATATATTATGTAGTATGTTGTTTAATTAATTTTTTAAAAAATTATGTTAAAAATTTGACTAAACAAGAAAGAATTTTAAAAGAAAAAGCATTATTTCAATTTTATGTTTTATTTGATATATTAAGATAAATTTGATGCTCTTTTTAAGATTTATTGTCTCAAACTCATAGAGATTTAAAAAAAAAAGAAAAATAAAGTAGAAAATTAAAAAATAATAGAATCATTTATTATTCATAAATGTGTTTGTATGAAAAGTATTTATAGAATTTATTTAACATGCACATTACAACAAAGGAGACGTTTTGCTACCGGAAAAATTCGTTGCAAAAGTTAGAACATTTACTACGAAAATTATTCCCATGGTAAATATTTATGAAAAATTTCATCTTTGTCGCCTAAGGTATTAATATAATCACAATTTCTGCTTATTTTCATGCTAATAGTAATACGTGAAGAAAACAACGTTGTAAGCTAAACAATTTTGTTCAATTTTTTTGGCTATTCGAATATATATATTTCTCGTGAGCAGGTAACCTTCTTTTTTAATACGAAAGAAAAGCCTTTTTTTTTCTTTCTAATATGTCGTTTTGCTAACTAATGAATCTCGAGATGGGTAGATCCATCAATAGAGCAAATTTAGATTCAAATTGGTACCCTCATATGTATATTGAATATTTAATCTAATAATAATCTAAATATGATAATTCATTTAATTAACAAATCAGAAATGAATTATGTCAATCCAATCCGATCACATATAATATAAAATGCTATAATATATTATCATATTATGTATCATTCAATTGACGTGCATTTCATAAACAAATAAATAAAATATATTATTTACATAGTAGTTTATCATGTATAGAATTGGAAATTTTATTTTTTTTCGTCTTCTTCATATTTTTAGTTAATTTCTCCTCTCTATTGATATTTTTTCACTTTTTTATTATTTTTTTTCTTAAGGAAGAATCAAATGTTTGATCTTTATTCTCTTTCCTTGTTAATATTTATTTGTGCTATCTTTATTTTCTAATTTATATTTTCAATTTTTTAACAAAAATTACAAATTTTAACAAACCAGATTATCGAATCGAATATCTTATAAATTACAAATATAATATAGATTGAGTAGTAAATAATCTATCAAATAACTGAGTCAGATTAGAGATCACGTATATTTCTTATCCATATATCTCATAAACTACAAATATGATATAGATTGAGTAATAAATAATCTATCAAATAATTGGGTCAGATTAGAGATCACATATATTTCTTAGGTATAATTTAATTTATGATAATTTTTGGGAGCTTAATTATAAATACACCAACTTTTAAATAATATATGATAAAAAATATATATTTTAAAAAGTAATTACAAATATGATAATTTATATTATTTATGTCCAAATCGTCCTTAAAATCCTTTACATATTAGTTTACTAACACTTTTAGTATACGATGTTATAATTTTACTGCACAAAATATTAAACAGTGTAGTTTACAAAAACTTTTTGTGCACAATGTAATAGTTTTACTACATTTATGTAATACTTTAATTGTATGATGTTATAATTTTACTGCACAAAACATTACAACAGTGGAGTAATTTGGTTCTGTGCATTAAAAAATAGTAAAAAGTTACTTTTTGAGCCAATACTATTTAAAACTTAATATATTTGTAATTAAGTCACAAAAATAGTCAAAAATTAAATTAACCATAATTCTTATCGATATGAGACCAGATTCGGCCCAAATCCAATCCGATACCTATGCATATTAATGATTTTGATCTTGAAAAAGAATTCTCACTAATCAAATCTCTCATTCTCAAGTAATTTGTTACTGTTTATAAGACGCGAATAATTTGTATATATGGAGGTGCCCGCCCACAACAGTACAGCGCCACTGTGAGTCTCGCTGAAGCCGAAATCGGCTTTAACAGCAAAAGCCCATAATCAAAACCCCTAATATGGAGTATTTATTTTGTTTTTAAAAGTAAAAACCCTAATAGGGATCTCTCAGCGGAAGCCTGTAATTTAAGCTTGTTTAGTTCATGGTCTTTTCTTTTGATGGTTCAAAAAATATTTTGAAAATTATTTGATATTTTTCTTTTGAAGATATAATAAAAGTTTTTTTCGGAAACTGTCCTTAAAAACAATTAACAAGATTACTGGATTTGTTTGGTTGAGTTTTATGAAAGACTTTTTCTCCCTTATCAAATATTTGTATGGTTTATTTTTATGATAATAAATTTCACTATTATAAAATATTATCTAATATTTGTTTGGTTCAGTTCTACTAAGAAGGATAGTTTGTTTTGAGGATACATAGTTCAGTTTTATTATGTAAATAATTTTGAAAAAATTAACTGTTCTGTTATTTTTTCCATCTTGTGTTACTTGATGAATTTCACTTATTAGTTCTTAATGACTGTCATTGACGTTTCAGGTGTAAAAATTATTGTTGAAACATTGCCACTTGACTTGAATCATTGGTAAGTTTTTAAAAATTATATATTTTTGTGTTGTGTAGATGTATAAATAAATGTATATTTTCTTCTTAATTAATGAGATGATTTTGATATGATATAATGGTGTTTGTGTAGGGACCTTAAATTGGTGTGAAGCTTGTCAGAGAGTATAATAATCTTCATTTTGGGTAGTGAATAGTGATGGAGGATCAGGTTTATTCAAATTCAAACTTTCTTTACATATTGAATCATTGGCTGTATATTTTCTGCATTATGTTATGCCATTGATAATCAATCTTATGAAAAGCCCATTTTCTGCAATATGTTGTGCCATTGATAATCAATCCTATGAAAAGCCCATTTTTTGCATTATAATGTGGATAGGTTGGATTACAGCAATGGAAAAAAGATAATTTGGAAGCAAACATCAGAGTGCTAATTGGAAACGATAAAGTGAAGAGATTTGTTTCTTTTGTCAAAAGAGTACTGAGAAAAGAAGATGAATGCTATGCTGACTTTAAACTTTGTCCGTCCAAACTGTTAATGTGGGCTTTCGAAAGTCACGCTGAAAAATGCATTATGGCTTTGTTGCGAGGAGAGATTGGCGAGACTGTGGATCTTCATGGTGGATTGTTCCCACTGCATTATGCAGCAAATTTGTTGCTCCCTGATTTAACAGAATGTTTTCTCGAAATTGGAGTTCAGGCCGATCTCAGATGCAATGATGATGGGCATGAGTTCAACGGATTGCTCCCGCTCAATGTTGCTCTTAAATCATTGAGGTAAAAGTTCAAACTATCTTGCTTTTTAATGTTGCTTCAGCTCAATGTATACATGTATCTATGCATACGCGTGCGCACACACAGGGAAGGTGTTAGGAGTCTATTAATTGTTGTTATTCTCCCAATTCCTGTTTGATTGTGACATTTATATTCTTGGTGCAGCCGCAAGATTGACTGGACTCCCAAAATATCTGTTTTTAGGTTGGTTATTAGGCTTTTTGAAGACAAAATGGTATGCTTTTAAAGCAAATTCATTATGATGATGTTAAAAATTGTATGATCCAAAATAATTTGATATTTTGGTATAAGAAATAGAAACATGCTGCAAGGTGTGTTCATTGTGATTCACTAACTTTTTGGCAGAAAGAAGCTGTAGACACTGTTAGGTTGCTTGTGGATACGACCCCGGATGTTAAACAGGTCATTTACTATTACGCAGAGGAAGGAAAGCTTGTTGAATTGGCTGCTCTACTTATGACAGCACGGAAGGAGGTTATGTCTACACTCACATATGAGTCTGAGAATGGTTGCAGATTTGATGGAAGCATGGCATTACGCCGTTGCGTTGCAATTGAGATCGCGTCACTAATTGACGAGGAGTATAGATTGATGGGCTGTAGAAACCATGAGATGGTTCAGATGTGCAAGGAGAAGAAGAGGGTGATGATGTCTGAAATGCTTTTGCTTGAAATTTTCCAGAGAAAGGGTCATGCTATGGAAAACTACATGCGCTTTCATGGTGATGGTGTATGTACTTTCTCAGTTCCTTTTTCATCCTGAAGGAGATAGTTATTACCAATTCATAGTAACCTTATGTTGGTTGAGCACCGTTGGAAGTACCAGTAGATGGTGTGGTGGTGTGTTTTTCTTTGTAAAATAATATTTTTTAATCGGGGTATTGGATGAGAACAAGTTTTAACAAAATCATACAGATCCTTCCTACTTTATATCAACATATTCAATTTCTCTAATCATTTTCTGTTACTTACAGGGCATTAACAACGATAACTCGGTTAAAAAACTCGCTTACCTGCTTAAGCATTCTACCTTCCCTTTGTCAGATGAAGATGCTTATTATTTGGAAGAAAAGGGCTCATTTTGTATGTCATCTATTCCTATTTTATGTCATTGTTTATTGTGTCATTTACTTGATTTGTTTGCTATCATGACTCAGAGTAAGTTGAACTTTAACTCCTAAATTCCTAAACTAACGGATTTTTTTTCCCCCTTTTTTCCATCTTGGAACATGATATTCCTATCTCTTTAAACCAACTCACTATTGCTTCACAAGTAATACAGAGTCTGATAACAGAAGATTTGTCTGATGTGTTTCTTTTGGTTATGCCTCTGCCTTCTCTCCTTTTTCTAGATGATCAATATAGAGGTCTAAGACATATGAGTACCAAGGCAAAGCATGAAGAATATAGTTCTTGGCCAGTTGACCTCCGCTTGCCTTCTTACTTGCGATCACATAGTCATTTTAACAGAAAGGTAAGAAAAACAACAAAGAATTTCTACTATGCTGATATATGTTTTTTGGATTTAGGTTTTTGTTGGTTGAAGTTGATAAAATAGAATAAAAAATTCAACCTTTGTTTCTGTCTTTGTCTATTTTTTTTTTTCGTTCTATATTTAATTTACATGTAATAAAATACATTGAAAAGTTTAAGAACCAAAATTCTGCCTATTGAAAAACCTTTCATCCTTTTTTTCCTATTAATTGGTCAAGCTTGAGGAAAATTTTGGATTCAACGTGTCTTTGTACCATTCATTAATTTGAGTATTTCTACTTTCACGGAATCTAATTTTGTTATAACAATGATAGGACCGGAGTCATCTGACCTCAATTGAGTTATTTATTCGCAATGGAGCTCAGACTGATATCAACCATAGATTTCTCCCTCTCCATTTTGAACTTGAAAGACTGAGGTAGAACTCAGACCTCATTTTACTTATTTTGCTATCCTGGTCCTTACGTGCACAGTGATTATGGAAACCATTATTGTCATCTTTTCATTATTCTCTTTGCACCTCTGCCACAGTTTTGGTAAAAATTTGATCCAGTGGAGTCCGAGACAATCCATCTTTAAGCTTATTATCACTCTTTGCCTCCCAAATATGGTATGTTTCTTTTTGATAGTCTGTTGTGGACTCGTTATTATATCTTTAATATTTTATTTATATATGTATCAGTTGAAATATTGAACAATGTTGGAAGGATAGTTATATGAACTCACTGACACCCGTGGCAGAAAGAAGCATTGGAGACCATTAGGTTGCTTGCTCTGAACACTGAGGAGATTAAGGAGGTAATTCACTACTATGCAAAGGAGGGTGGACTTACTGAGCTGGCCACTCTACTCATTGTGGCCAAGGAAAAGGTCATGGATTCAATTTCGTGTCCATGCGAAGATAGTTATGCTTCAAAGATATGCACAACATTTCGACAATGTGTCAAGAGCGAATTAGGGGCACTTATTGATTATGAATATAGATTAATGGGCAGAAAGGAGGAGGAAAAGTTGATTCAGATGTGTGATGAGAGGAAGGAGGTGATGATGTCTATACTGCTGTTGCTTGAAATCTTTGAGAGGGCTGGTGCTGCTATTGGAGCATATGTTCAATCAGATCGAAGTAATGTAAGTTTCAACAATTCTTGTTTTCTCATTCTTTGTGCTTCTTGTTTCGCACAACTTGGGAAAGACATGTGATTCATTCGGCGATGGCAAGGCTATTTGGAGGTTTACAAGTACACTGGACCATGGTATTCCTTTTGGTTATTCCATTTCTATGTTTGTCATGGAGGAAGTTATTTATTTTCTTGTTTGTATTGTGAGGTTAAGAGCCATGTCTTGGCATGTTCCATGGACAAAATCTTTGCTAAGTCCATTGTGTTGAGTCACTTCTTCAGTTCGATCTTTGTTGGCACTGAAGTTCTGATTGAACTTCAGATACCTACCGAGCCAACATCGAATCAACTTGGTTCTTCAAGAGGAACAATCATACAAATTATGAAAGGTGAGTAGCCTAGAAGACCACAGACTTAATTTGATTAATTAATAATTTAGAAGGATTAGAAATTTCCTAATTAAACAAGGAAATTTGTCAAACCTGATTTAAGAAAAATTGTGAAATTGGGGATTAGTTAAGACTTATTTGGGTTTAATTAGGTAGTTGAATTGTATCACTTTTGGATGACTTACAAAGTGTTTTGAAATATACTTTCCTTGGGACTTGAACACATTAGAACAAGTTCTGAATGCGCATACAATTGATACCTATGTTGGGAATTAACTGCTGTGAAAACGTTGACCCATTGGGTTTTCCATGTAAATCTAGTGTCTTTCTTACTACTTTCTAGTTCAGTTATTTTTTTGTTTACTTGATTATTTGTTTGGTTGATTAGTTTTCATAACTTAAATTAATTGATTGATTGTCTTTTATCAAATTATAAATTGGATAAAAATGATGCAATTAATTGATTAAAACTAAAATCAAGCAAAAGTTAATCAGAGTTGATTAGGACCTATTCACCACCTTCTACATCCTATGAGCTTCTGCAGTGCAACTGAGACACATTTTGAGATTATTATTTGGCGTTTCCTTACAGGCACCAAAGGAACAGGTTGCTCAAGAACTTGCAAGTCTTTTTGCAGAAGCAGGCTTCATTTTGAGTTCCGAAGACACTGATTTAAGTGATATAATGGACGGGTTTGTAATTCATGCACTCTAGTAATTTCTTTTTCTTTTTCATGCTTTCCATCCTTTAGTCAGGGTTGTAATTGTGAATGAGATAAATTTGAAATTTTTGGAAAAAGAAAAAAGAAGGGAAACACTCGATCAACCTCCTCCCCCAACCCCCTCAACAAAAAGAAAAGAAAAAGAAAGAAACCCTCAAGAAAAAGAATAACACACATAAATGCATGCATGTGCCAATTGATGATGTAGTACTACTGAATGGTACTTCTATCTGACACATACTTTGTGTGATTGCAGAAGTTGCCCAGTGGAGCTGGTCTTGGAAAAGTCGAGCAATTCTGTTTACAAACGAATAGAACAACCAGGTCATTTATTGATTTCTTCTTCCTCAAATACTTTGGCGGGGCTTTATTTTGGTTTTTAAACATCAAAGAAGAGAAGGAATGTAGAATACATACACGATTTTTTAACTTGGTTTTTTGTTTCCCTAATGCAGAAGAGCCTACTGAAAGTAGATATCAGAAACAGGGCATCCATGTGCCACCTTACTCACAACCAAGCAGTTTTTCTGATGAGAATGTAAGAAAATGAACAAGTTGTTTGTGTTGGATGGTTTTTCTTTTTCTTTCCTTTTTAAATTATGTTTTCTTCCCTTTACTTACTATAGTGTGTAGGTTTGTATTCCTACTGTTTTTTTTTTCTTCTTAGAAGCATGGATACGAATACGACCACGGATTCACATGGCAAATCCGTAAAAGTAGGACACGGATATGGCGAGAACCTGGCAATAAAATATATATTTTTATATTGACATTATATTATATTTGACATATAAATATTTTGCGGATGTAGATATTTTATTTATTTGTGTATATATGCATATATATATACAAATACACTTTATTTGGTGACTCCTGTTTTACCTCCATGCCTAATCCTTCAATATAAATTTGTATAAACCTTTAATTTGAATTTTCAACGATTATGCTTTTCCATGTTAAAAGAAAGTCTTATCAAACGTTTAGGATTTAATGGTCATATGTTACCACATTTTCAAGAAGCGGCAGTCATGATGGACACATCCAAATGGGTCGGACATGTGTTCAAGAAGTGTCAGTGTCAGACACGGATATGACTCTTTCTTAGAAGTTTCTACACTTCTTAGCCTTCTTTCACAATAATAAATTATATATTAACTTTATAGTGCTTGTAATGTACATGTTTGAAACCCCCCTGAAAAACATGAATATACTGTTTTCTTTTTTATAAATAAAAAAGTGAGATTAAACAGGGATCTAATGTTGAAGTGTGTTTATATGTCCACAAATTAGTTAACATACTGTTTTTAGTTACTATTTTAGTCCTGAGTTTAATGTCAGCTTACTATGTAACCATGCTATTTGTTTTCCTTTGTTCAAGAAATATAAAAATAGGTTTCCTTCCGTGGATGCTGATAAATTAGTGTGTTATTTTAGTACTTTCTCAATTTCTCTGTTTTTGTGCTATTCACAAGAATTGATGTAAAACTTCTTTTTCTTCTTGATAAAAACCAAAGCGTGGTATGCCATATGGGCACTGGTGGTTGATTCGGGCTCGTTTGCCACGTGAGTCTTCAGTTTTGCGCTCTGCCCTCCAGCCCCTTCATGTACCCTGGACACCAAAAGCCAGTTTTTGTTCAGGATTTCCTAAAACTGTGGAAAAGCATTGTGTGCGGAATTTCATGTCAAACAAGCGATGGGCCTCTTTGGTATTAGCGGTCAAAAGGAGTACACGAGGCATATGAATTTCTTAGTGCCATTTTTGCAGGGTATGATGGGATTATTTGAACCGTTATATCTATCAAGGTTCTTATTCCTTTCTTGTTTTTGCATAGTTTAAGACCTCATCTGTTCTCTTCATGCTCTGCGTTGATTTAGTTGTGTTGTGTGGGATACAGATCTTCCAACTTGTTTTTATAGGATATCTTCATACCTGCAAGCTTCCTGCCATATAAATTTTACTCATTTTGTATATAGTTGTGCTATATGAAGTTTGGTTTGATTTTATGCAAGCAAAAAATTCTATTTCCCTCCACATGAAAAAATGTTGGATATCTGGTTGATACTTTTTCAGGTTTTATTTGTAAAGCAGGGAAGTTGTTAAAGAGGATGAGTAGTAGTTTTTTTTTTTCTTCTGGTGTAAATTCTTGTGTTATGATTGTAAGACTAAATCCGAATCCATACACATGCTTAAAACACACAATAAACTGAACATATCTGCGGAAGCCATTAATAAACTCAGAAGCTAAGCCTTGAAGAAATTCAATCTTTTATTGCTCTGGTCCTCCACTCTCTCCACTTGTGCTTACGTCTCTAAATGGGGCATGACTAACCGTATAGAGCGTATCTGTGAGAGTGGGGACCAAGCTATATATATGAAGATATTTGATCAAATCCCTCCTATCAAGGGAACAATTAGATTATAATCACTTTTAAGTTACTTTTATCAGATCATGGTAACCAACGTTACCATTATCTTCCACTTTATAGGTAATTATATATATATATATATATATATATATATAAACACATGATAACATGTGACTAAGGTACACCGTAACTCAATAAGTATTTATAATCACATTTGTACAGGGCATTCGATAATTCTCTATTTAGTCTTAATCATCAATTCGAATTTTAATTTTATGAAATAATAATCATTGGAAATCCAAAAATCTTACAATTATTAGTGGAGAGAAGCCAAATAACGAGAGTGTCAATGGAAATCACTACGGTATGAAACAAATCAATGTCTCACTGGGACAGTGAGGTTTCTCGAGTTGAATTAGGTGTTAGGGATGTTCATCACCACATAACATGACTTGGGAGGTTGTGCTAGGAGACTCAAGACCGCTAGAGTACTCCACAGTCTACCATTAATTATACCAGAAATTTTGTTAGGGGTATTAAACACGAAAAAATTCAAATCCTCAACCTCTAAAATATGAAAAGAAAGTCTTATCATTAAGCTATCTTATTGAAATTAGATGAGAGATGGATGAGGAGTTTATTTACCCCTCTAAACCAACTATTTTAATTTAATTTTTTCTCTTCCGTCTATTTCAAACGCCATCAAAAGTTACTTTGCTGTCGTTTACTTGTTATCTTTTTCCTTCTTAATTATGCAAACACAAATGTCAACAATCTTTAAGTGTGAACTTAAATTTGTTCAAACCATCAATCTAATCTAACCTAAGTTTTACTGTACAGTTCCATTATAGATGAATCATTCATGTTTTAGTGATTGATGAAACCAAATAAATTCAAAGGGATTTATGATGTTTATATTTTTTCTTTTAATTTATTTGATTGGCTAACAACAATTGTTACCATTAACTTACTCATTGAAATTAGCATATAGTTTTTAGAAGCCTCCCTTTTCCTACAATCGGACTCTATTTGCATTTTTTTTATATAAAATAAATGATAAAAAAAGTCCTTAAACTCATTAATGTATTATCTCTTATTTTATAATATTATAACTACCATTTATACTATAAACTTTAACACTTTTTATCTTCTTTATTAATATATTTTTTTAGGTCTTGTCAAAAAATATAATTTATTTCTTGGTTCCTTTTTTTTTTTTGGATACATTTTTTTTTTTTTTTGTCGGTCATGTCAAAAGAGAGAATTTATTCAATAGACATAACCTTTTTTTTTTACTATTTTTTTGGTCATGTCAAAAGAGATAATTTATTCAATAGACAAAACCTTTTTTTTAGTATCTTTTTGGTCCTGTCAAAAGAGATAATTTATTTAACAAAAATATATTTTTTTGGGGCTCCAGTCAAAAGGCATAATTTATTCAACAGATAATTTTTTATTTTTTGTTCCTTTTTCTATTTTTTTGCGTACTATAATTTTTATTTTGGGTCCTGCCAAAGGAGATAGTTTATTCAACAAAGATAATTTTTTTAGGGTAATGTTTTTTTTAGTCCTATCAAAAGAGATCATTTTTTCATCAGAGATAACATTTTTTTTTTGGGTACTATCAAAAGAGATAATTTATTTAATAGAAAACTTTTTTTGGGTCCTTCTTTCCGTTCTTGTCAAAAGAGAGAACATTTTTTTGGGGGTCCCTTTTTTTGTAGTATATATATATATTTTTGGAGTCCTATCAAAAGAGATATATATATGTATTTTTGGGTCTTTTTTTTCCAGCTCTTGTCAAAAGAGATAATTTATTCAATAGAGATAGTTTTTTTTTTTTTGGTTTGGTCAAAAGAGATAATTTATTTAACATAGATAACTTTTTTTTTTTTTGTGTCAATAATTTGTTCAAAAGAGATAAAAAAAAAAATTGGTGTTTTTTTTTAATCCAAAAACATTAAATATTGAAGAAAGAGAAGGAATATATGAAAGGGTAGTTGTGTACTTTGAAAAAAACATCATTGATTTGGAAAGTTAGGGTTAAAAGTGTCATTTCTTTTAAGATGAGAGTACAAACGTAGAAAAAGAGAGTGTGCCTCCCTTTAAAAAATTATATTTTGTCAAACTAAACCAATTCAAGTACGGTTTGAATTGTTTGGGTTCAAACATTCCATCTATTTGTTTCAATTCTAAAATTAATGGACCCTGTGATTTATTTTACCCTAAGTCAAATAAAGTGAGAACGGGAGTAACCCCTTTTACAATAATTACGTGACTTAGTTTTTACCCCATTAAACCCTACCTTAATTTTTTTATTTTTTGCTTTCCATTTTCACCCCTGAATTGATGCTTGTTATACCTTCCATTCCCTTCTCTCCAATATATAAAAGTCCCCACGTTCTTCGCATTTTAGTCCCTCTCTCTCTCTGACTGATGTGTCGTGTTCTGTTAAGGGCCTCTATCATTTTTATTAACTTCTTTGCCGTTGGTACTTCGGATAAAAAAAATTCTATTAAAATATTGGAAGAATATCACTTGAAATTTGAACTTTTTTCTTGTAAGAATCTTGAAATTCGATACAATATATATATATATATATATATATATATATATATAATATTATGGCAATGGTTGTAGCAACATGCCCCATTTAGCTGAAATGGACCGAAAAATTGGTCACGTGCTTTGCATATGACACATGACTAAATTTCTTTTGACAAAAATACCCCTCCAATTACAAGGATTCTAGATCTAACATAGTCGTTTGGGGGAAAACTTGGGTTCTGCATTAGGGTTGGGAAGAGGGCGACGAAGACTACACGTGCTGTGGTGAGGATATGAAAGCAGTAGTTGTGAAGGCTATGAACGTCGGCGTTGTCTTGAAAGGCGACGACACAGATGGCGATGAGGTGATGTGTTGAGGACGCAAAAGTTGTGAACATTGGCGCTGACTGAGCAAGGTTAATTTGAAATTGCTGGTTGACCTTAGATAAATATTGTGTACGATATAGGCATTGTTTTTATCTTAATTATTATACTTGTATTTTACATATGATCTAAGCTCTTTTAACAGCCTATGGCGAAATCTTCAAACCTGGAATCTTCTTTATGTCAAGAAAAATCAGAGCTCATAAAATCTGCTCAAAGGTATGTGTTTAATTTCTAGCGTGTAAATTACCCACTAAAGAAGAAAAGAACTAAAACTTGAAATTATCAATTTTTTTTATTGAAGTAAAAGGTAGCTACTAGTACAAAGCCCTCTGATACAATATCACATTAATTGGAACGCTAATGGAATGGTGCATAAATAATATATTTGAATAAAAGAAATCAAAGTATATTAAGCATTGGCATATCTTATCTAACCTTTTTCTTTCCCTCCATCTTAAACATTGTCTCCTCTGTTAGACTTTTATCATATATAAATTATTTTTTCAGGGATGTGGAAAGAAGATTTGATTTAGAGGTGCACCATGGGGGTTGTTTGCAACACTCCTCCCAAGATGAGTTATATCGAAGGTTCTGTCATGTTAATTCTAGCTATGGATCCTGATTGTATGAGCTACATTGAGATTGTATGCAATGTGAAAGAATTAGGGGACACTAAAAATATTGAAGTTTATTTTAGGGGTCCAATGCAAGATGTTGATGGAGGGTTTAAGAGAATCTTAACAAATAGAGATGTATTAGAAATGATTAAAGTTAATGTCAAGTCTGATGTTATTAAATTATTCATTTTTGCACCTGTTGACATGCTTGGAGATGACTTCCCTATGGGTGTTGATAATGTAATTATTGATAAATGAAGGTTATTTACTGTAGAAAATCAATTTACTAGTGTGTTAAGAGATGACTTTTTTGCAGGTGGAGCTATAAATTTTTCAGATGTAGAATTGATTTATGCTCCTAGTGATAAACTTATATGCTTATACAGCTTATCTGATGTGGAAAAGGAAGACAGTGAATTTAAAGAACCTAGAGTGTTAAAGAGAAAAACTGAAACTGCTAAGAAATTATTAGACGAAGGGATAAAGTATGTACTAAATCGACTGGGCAGATGATTATCGTCAGCCTGTGTTGCAGGCTTGCCAGAGCTGTTCAATCGGCTCAAAGAGATTGTGGATTGATCGAACAAAGTATCTCTTTTGAGAACAGTGTACAATCAGGCGATTGTTTTAGGGAGAGAGAATACCAAACTCCCAAAAGGTTTTTTTTTCTTGCCCCAATGAAGAGGACTTCTAAAAGAATTGCAATAGAAATAGTGTTGAATTGAAAGACTGGAATTTAAATGTGTAAGGAAAGTAAATTGACAAGGTAATTAAAAGGTGTATAAAAGGATAGTACAGGAAATAAAAGAAACTGAAATTAAAGGTAATTGAAATTGCATTGAAAGATAAATTGTGTGAGAGATAAATGACATTGAATGGAAATTGACATAAATAGTAAAGATACTGGAAAGATTTGTAAAGAAAATTATATTGAATGGAAATTATCTTGGTTGGGGCCATCTAATATAGAGTCATAATATAATTATTTATAGGAAACTAAAAATAACTAACTTTCTAAATCTAAGAAACAAGATAATGCATAAATAAATAAATATATAAAAGGAAATAAACAATGCATATATATGCATATCAATCAGATTATGTTTTCAAGTCCCAACAATATAGCGTATTGATCCAAGTTTGCATAGAGTCCATCTTATTCAAAACTTATCCATACACTCCTTGTACAACTTTTTGTAACAACTTTCTACCTTTGAGTGACAAGCATCCTTAATCAACTAATATACCCCAGCTAATCCTCATCTAACTAAAAGAGCCCACTCCCAATAAACGTCTAATCCTTTAGATAGAGTCCAGTTGAAATTAAATAGTTATGATTTATCTCTTCTTATATCTCTTTATCAGCTTACTCCCTTTTCTCCAAGTTGGCCCATGTTGCAAAACACATTATCATAGCTCCATATATTGTCCATGTGTTTTCTTTTCATTCGTTCTCATCAAAACCAAGGTGGTTGCCACATGGCGCCAATTTTGGGTGCTAACAAGTTCAAAGAGGCTTTGTGAGTATATACAATGAGTAAGAAGTTTGAATTGAAGTTTGACAAGAATGAGGGAAATAGAGTTACAACAACATGTAGCCGTAATTGTGGATGGAGATTCATACGTCAACCAACACAAGTGATTATAGCTTTGAAATAAGGAAGTTTAATGACTGTCATGGATGTCATGGTTTTGCGAAAACCAATAGCCATGCTACCTCTACTTACTTGGCAAATATGTATTTGGAGAGTCTGAGAGATCAATCTCAATGGTCATCAAAATCAATGATAAAGGAGGTTAAAAAAGATTTGGATATTATTGTGTTGTGTCTAAATATAAGGTGCGTAGGGCAAAGAAAAAGGCAATGGTAATGATTGATGGGGACCATGGGGAACAATTTACAAGAGTGCGTGACTATTGTCTACCACTAATCGAGGTAGAAGAGATGTAGTATCTACCGATGATGGAGTCTTTCCAAGATTTGAAAAAAAATGTTTATTTGCTTCGATCCACAAAGTAAAGGTTTCTTGCAAGGCTGCAGGCCCTATTAGATTGGATGGATGCTTTTTAAAGAGTTCATGTGGAGGTTATATACTTGGTGCAGTTGAGAGAGATGGGGATGATGGCATTTTTCCTATAGCATTTGTTATGGTTGAGGTTAAAACAAAAGACTCTTGGGGTTGGTTTATAACTAAATTGGAAGAAGTTTTGGGTTCATTGCATAGATTCACTTTTATTTCAGATAGACAAAAGGTATTATATTTTTCACTTGAACTTCATTCTTTTGCAGAATTTACTAAACATATTTCATAAACTAATGTAGTTTTATTTTTTTTCATTAGGGTCTAGTTGAAGTTTTTGAAACCAAGTTGCATGGGGTTGACCATCACTTTTATGTTAAATCCATGAAAATTTTAAGAAAAAACACAAAGGGTTTAAGTTGAGAATTGAGATGTGGAATGCAGCCCGTTCATTGACAGTAACTGAGTTTGATCAACACATGAAGTTTATAAAGGAGGTTAATAATGAAGCCTATGAATGGTTAAGAAAAGTGCCGAGTTGTTTGTGGTCAAGGTCCAAGTTCGATGATAATTCAAAGTGCAACTTGGTGGTGAACAATCTATGTGAAACTTAGAATAACAACATTGTTGATGCCAGGGAGAAGCCTATTATTACTATGTGTGAGTGGATTAGAGGTTATTTAATGTGTAAATTTCAACAAAGGAGATAGTACATTAATAAAAAGTCAAGTTTACTATGTGCACAATGGAAGTTAGATGAGAGGAGGGAATATGCAAGGCATTGTGATGTAAATAAAGCTAACAAGGAAGGTTTGAAGTTTTCTACAAAGGAAAAAGTGGAGATGTTGATTTGGAAAGAAAAACATGTAGTTGCAGGGAATGAGATATATCAGGTATACCATGCCATCATGTCATTCCATGTATAGTTCATTATAAGAGGGAGCTTGAGGAATATGTTGACACGTGCTTTCATAAGGAGACATGTTTTAGGACATATGGAGTTATTTTATGGCCCATGCCCTTTAGGAATATGATGCATGAGAAGGGTACTGCTGTCATACTCCCACCCATTAAACGAACATGACTTGGAAGACCCAAAAAAAAAACTCAAAAAAAGCACCAGATGAGCCCACCAATTCTCAGACAAGTGGTCAAAGAGCTAGCAGGAAGAAAGGGCATGTTAGGTGTACTAAATATGGGGAGTTGGGACATAATGCTTGAACATGCAAAGCAACTAAGCAAGGCCTCCACCCACTAGAAAAGGTAAAAGAGGAAGGCCAAAAATTTCAAGACCTGATGATGCACTCAAAATGCTTGAGGAAGTTACTGATATCAATAGAAGAAGTGGTGGAGTTTTGGGTGGCAGCCAATAGCAAATGGTAAAAGACCTTTTTTTTTTTGTTGTTGACTTGTTTTCTATTTTAAGTTAATCGCCAAATATTTGAAATTGCAGGTGAACAACGTGGATAGACTCGGTGAAGTTTCATCTATTGCCATAGTAAAGGTGGTGGAGTTTTGGGTGGCAGTCAACAGCAAAAGGTAAAAGGCTGCTATTTTTTTTTCTTTTTTGCTGAATTTTTTTGCTATTAAGTTAACCACCAAATAATTGAAAATGTAGGTGAACATGGATAGACTCAGTGGAGTTTCATCTATTGATAGCAGAGGTGGTGGAGTCTTGATGCCAAGTACCCAAGGCATAACATCATGGTATAAGTTGTCTTTTGCTTTAATTTCATTTTTTTTTTACTAAACATGTTGTCATATTGAAATAAAAACTTTTTATTGACAAGCATGTCTAAGAAAGAAGTTTAAGGAATGGACAAGTTACTGCCATGGAAGATTGCAGACCTTTTTTTTTTGGTCACTGACATAGCAAAATTTGCAGATTATGTGTAGACTCCATTTAATTATATTTTGGTTTTTTGGGAATAGAACTCAAGATGAGTAGACTTGCAATGACTGAAAATTGTGTTGCTTTTATTAAAGATATGTTTTTATGATAATTGTTCATGTATGAGATTGGTTTCATTTGGCCAACTTATTTGGATGAAGAAAATGGCGTAAAATTGTGGGCAATGCTAACATGTGACATTATTGAGAGCATCAATGTATATACCATCCATATTCCAAATTAGAACACAAACACATGATATTGGAAGCTTGACAAATTCGTTCAATATTCTTTAATTAAAGAAAATAATGTAAACCACTTTTAGCTTTTCTCAATTATTCGTATTATAATAAAGCCTTCTACTTTAAGGGGAGGGATATTTTTGAAATTTTAAGGGGAGGTGTATTTTTGACCTTTTAATTAGAGGGGTATTTTTGTCTAAATAAATTTAGTCATGTGTCACATGCACAACATGTGACCAATTTTTTGGTTCATTTTAGTTAAATGGGGCATGTTGATAGGGTTTATGTTGTGCTTCTAAATGAGTTCCTTCTATCATATGGCTTTTCTGCACGGACATTGGATTGGTTTGAACTTTGTGAGAGGGTATAATTTTTGATCACTTGGACAATGATGGCTCAAGTTAATTCGTATTCAAACATCCTTTTGCTATATATAACATATATATACAACATCTCCACCTTCTATCCACCCACAAACGTTTCCAAAACAATTAGGGCAAAATGCATTCACACCCCCTGAGGTTTGCCTTAAAGACACTCATATGCAGTTTGCTTAAACCTACACTCACACGCCTTGTCAGTACAGTGCCACCAACTAGCATGTGAAATTACAAAACTACCAATCAATATAATAATTATATTATATTTAAAAAATCAAATAAAAATTTAAAAGACTAAATTGAAATAAGGATGATAATGACAATGCACCATGTCCATATTTCTCCTATTCTCAAACTATTTATTGCATTAATATAAGAAATTGTAAATGGAACATATTTTTATTATCTTAGATATACTGAATGATCCATGTTAGAATTGTGTATTGGACTAAACACATATTAGAAATTTAATTTCCTAGATATTGAATTAGTATGCTCAATACTTGTTACTTGAAATGAAATAATGTAAAATTTTTAAAAAGACGTAGGCTTCGCCCTTGGTGAAGACTAAAAAATTTTATCCATCTTTGGCTTCCATCCAAATGTGTTCATAGATTTATTTTGTTTATTTTGGTTGAAGGTGTTACTTTTTTAATATATATATATATATTAGCGAGGCATATCCTTTGAAATTTTTGTTCTTTGTTTTCTTCAACTATAGATGCTCTACTGCAAATTTCTTAGGTGTGCTCTTTTTTAAATAGTTCATGTCTCCTTGGTAGGTTTTCTTTTTTATTTATTGTTTATTATTCTATATTATTGTGAATGTCATATTATGAATTTGTTCTTTTAGATCTTAAAGTTGCATTTTACGTTAACAAAAAGTCCTTTCTAAATAAAATGCTAGAAATTAAAGAAAGAAAATCTATCTTAATGAAAGCATTTTCCTTGAATTGTTATCTTCGATTCTTTTTGGGTCTTAGTGACTACAGAATTTAAATAAAGGTTAAAATTGAAGCAAGGATAGTTTTGTAAAAGTGAAAATTTAAAATTGGGGGCAATATGGTCTTTTCAATTAATGGAGGGGTAAAAAAGATATTTTGCACAATGTTAATGTATTTTTTGATGGATGAATGATGGTTGGGGGTTGTGTGCATTCACACCTCAAACCTCAAGGGGTGTGAGTGTATGTTAAGCAAACTATACATATGAGTGTCTTTAGAACAAACCTGGGTGTGAGTGCATTTTACCCAAACAATTAACAAATAACCAAAGTTCCTTGTTCTAGCGATGATGGCAAGAAGAGCAAATCCAAGATGGCAATGACCAGCAAACTTTGATGATAAATAGAGATAGACGATGACAACAATCAACGAAGACTCCGGCGAAAATGACGTCGGATGTTGCAGCTTCTGGCGTGATCTACATTGTTTTGTCCATGGCCTTTACTGATCATGCTGGAGTTATCACCATTGAGCCTTATTTTACTGATCAACCAATGATATTGTCATCCTTATAACTATCAACATTGATCCGAAAGTTTTACCCCTGATTTGTCATGGTCTATTTTATAGTTGATCTATGCCAAACTCAACACCGTTGATCTGTTACAGCTCTATCTTTGTCGATTTAGTTGCTCTAATCTCTCACCGTTCGACAATGAATAGTTGGGTTTATTTTTGTAAATATCAGCAATCAGTCCACAAATTGTTAATTTGCCTCACCCAATTGTGAATTTTTGGGAATTTCTTATGGCTGTGGTTGGATCAGACAAAAGAAAAGATCCCATAGCCAAGGATAATGATATAGCAGTCGTAGTCATTTGGTTGATTTTATGGCTAAAGTAAGAAGAGAGAGAGAGAGAGATTGAATCTGGGAAAGCTTTTTCTAGCTTTGTTTCTCTCTCTATAATCAATTAAACATTTTTGCTTTTGGGTATGACGATGGCATTGAATTTACCTTTCTTGCTTGTGACATAGTCTGACAGCTATACATAGAGTAATCACGTCGCAACACTGCCGAGTTTCAAAGTAGACATAATTCTTCAAGGTACTATTAGACAATTCCATAAGGAATCAATAATTGACGAGACGTGACGGGCTTGAATAGTTTAATAAATATAATTAAGATAGGAAGATTTATCCTCCATTATAACATGAATTCATTGACACGTGGCAATCATTGGAGATTGCTTCAATTCTCGTACTTGATGACTAGATACTTGAATCACTGCCAAAGCATAGACTTCGTGCATAAATCCTTCAAGGAGATCGCTCTTTGAGGGTCATTTTTCACAGTTTCTACTGACACATCGCAGCAAAGAGATTCGGAGTTCGTATTTGTGCATCATGATACGCGCCTGGCTAGTGCGATTCGTGCTACTATGCCGTTGCACTTATCTGCTTCAAAATTTTAAAGGTTTATATATATATATATATATATATATATATATATATTACATTTGAGCTTGGCATAATAATGCCAAAAAAGGCAATCCAACGGTCGCGATTGGTTAAAAAATAAATCATGCGGTTCAAAATATCTTTTACTATCTACGATCAAAAATCACTCTTCCAATCTAAGATCTAACACTCACCATTCACTCCCACCAAAATTCAAATTTAAAACATTCTCCCCACTACTTTCTATATCACATTCTCTCACTCATTCATTTTTTTTATTTCTTTTCTCTCTCCTCTTTTATCTCTCTCTCTTTTCTCTATTTTATATCACACTTTCCCTTTATGCTAGTCAATTATTTTGTGTGTGTGTTTTTTTTATATATTGTAGATCCAGAAGAAGGCCTGTAGTACCAGTACCACTTTCAACGGATTCAGCTTCACTGGCGACTTGTCGTGGAAACTCTGGCAACAAACAAGAACGGAGGTTCAGCTCCGGTCATGGCCCACCCCTTGCTGGCGCTCCCTCGACACTTGCGGTGACCAGTCAACTACCAAGTTCACCACCACCAGCTCAAAATCGTCTTAGAAGCCAAGTTTGCCACCACCAGCTCAGAATCGGCTTGGTCCACCACCACCACCACCACCAGTGCCCTAAGTAGCTCAGGTCGTCACCACCAAGCAAGAGGCTAAAGCCAAGATCACCACCACCAGCTCAAAATTGGCTTGATTCGGCTTCGTTGATAGTTGATATGTCGTTATATCATTGATACTCTCTCTGTTCTTTGTCATATCTCTCTATATGCCATTTTTAAGTGTTACAACAGGTAAAAACATGAGGTATTCAGATGAAATGCTGAATTTTTAGCCCTTTGTAGATAGTTATTTATGTCATTCTTTTTGAGGTATTCAAGATGCACAATAATTGTGTACCTTGGTATATGGATCGTCTCTATATTTATAACAATTAAATGAAAACTTGTTCTAGTAGGACACTGATTCTTTGGTTCCTCAGACTTATTTGAAAATAAAAAAGCCCTGGTCAAAGCACACATCTTGTCCACATCACCTTAATCTCAACTTTCACATCATACGTTTCATAATTGGAGTCAAATACTCTATCAGATGCCTCATGTTCATGAGAGTCGCTCATCGGACCTTAGGAACACCTTGGCTGGTTCAGTGTGCTGTAAAAATGGACCCGGACCTAAGTAATTCTATTGAATCTCCATCTTGGTCCGAGGACTTAACACGAACCTATTATGCTCCTAGGCTGGCCTATGGGGACCGACTCGAGCCGGGCCTAGTGGCTGGCCTACGTTTTGTGAGGATTTCTCCCGCTTGCAGCCTGATAAAGACGAGGAGTCTGACCTTTGATGCCCCTCTTTTTTATTGTAATATTTTTCTTCTGTGACATCTTTTCGTCTACAGTCATGTAATCATTTTCTCGATTAATAAAAGTTATTTGTTGTCTCACTAAAATGTCCTCTGGCTTAAAAGACTTTTATGGCATAATCCTGCAAAAGAACTTACGCGATGGACTCACCTTGTTATTAGGTAAAATAACCTTGAGCGGGCTCAGCCCTATATGGTCAATTGACCGTGTTCTCAGAATTTACTTATTCCGTCTTTTTCATTAAAGATCCCCTTTAGAGGTGTCCCTCCATAGGGTTCTTTGACAATGTTCTCAAGAATAATCCATCTCGCCTTTTTCGTTAAAGGCCCTCTTTAGAGGTGTGCTCTCATGGGGTTGTTTTAATAATGTTCTCAGAATTATTTTATCTCGCATTTTTCATTAAAGACCCTTTTTAGGGGTGTGTCCTCGTGTGGTTATTTAACAATGTTCTTGAAATTAATTCATCCCGCCTTTTTCATTAAAGGCCCTCTGCAGAGGTGTGCCCCCGTGGGGTTAATTAACAATGTTCTCAAAATTAATTCATCTCGCCTTTTTCATTAAAGGCTCTCTACAGAGGTGTGCCCCTGTGGGGTTGTTTAAAAATGTTCACGGAATTAATTCATCCCGTCTTTTTCATTATAAGCCCTCTTCAGAGGTGTACCCTCGTGGGGTTATTTGACAATATTTTCAAAATTAATTTATCCTGCCTTTTTTATTAAAGGCCCTCTGCAGAGGTGTGCCCCTGTGGGGTTGTTTAACAATATTCTTGAAATTAATTCATCCTGCCATTTTCATTAAAGGTTCTCTTCAGAGGTGTGCCCTTGTGGGGTTGTTTTAATAATGTTCTCTAAATTAATTCATCCTGCATTTTTCATTAAAGGCCCTCTTTAGAAACGTGCCCCCGTGGGGTTGTTTAACAATGTTCTCAGAATTAATTCATCCCGCCCTTTTCATTAAAAGCCCTCTTCAGAGATGTTCTCCCATAGGGTTGTTTAATAATATTCTTATAATTAATTCATCCTGCCTTTTTCATTAAAGACCCTCTGTAGAAGTGTGCCCCCATGGGGTTGTTTAACAATATTCTCGAAATTAATTCATCCCCCATTTTTCATTAAAGGCCCTCTGCAGAGGTGTTCTCCTATGGGGTTGTTTAATAATATTCTCGAAATTAATTTATCCCACCTTTTTCATTAAAGGTCCTTTTTAGAGGTGTACCCTCGTGGAGTTATTTGACAATGTTATCGGAATTAATTCATCCCGCCTTTTTCATTAAAGGTCCTCTACAGAAGTGTGCCCCCATGAGATTGTTTAACAATGTTCTCGGAATTAATTCATCCTGCCTTTTTCATTAAATGCCCTACTTAGAGGTGTGCCCCCGTGGGGTTTATGCCTTTAAGAAGGGGAGGTTTGATGCTCGACCTTTTAAGAAGGGGAGGTGTTGGCTCGACCCTTTAAGAATAGGAGATGTTGGCTCGACCCTTTAAAAAGGGGGGGTTTATTCTGGACCAATATGCCCCCGGTCTTTGATTGTGAATAGTTCTGTATTCTCCCTTCAAGTTTTGCCAGCATCAATTGGTTGATTTCAATGGAAGTAGGCCATGTTTTCTCCTGTGTTAACATGCTTATTGCCAGCGTTGGCGTTAACATTGATAATATCTTCATGTTGATAAGAATCAGTTTTTCCGTGATTTTAGCAATCTGCCTTCAAAGAAAGTCAAAGCTAGATTTGGTCTCCCTTATCATCATTGCCTTGATTAGTTGGTAAAGGTTCCATCAATTCAAAAGTAACATATGTACCTTTAAATTCTCTATCATGGAGGTTACATTATATGCATTATTTCTTCAATATCTAGGTGTCGAAGTAACCACCGGAGCTTAATTATTTTAAGAATGTGAGTGGCATCAGAAACAAACTCAAGCATGCTCTTTTTGCTGATGGTCGGTGGAAATGGGTTTAAGATTGGTTCATTCGAGAACTTTGATGAACTTCAAACCAGAGATAGCAAAAGTCCTCTGTGGTCTTTAATTGTCCTTGCTCTTGATCTTGTTACATAATGTCGTTTCACTGGGATCGATCTATGCAGATCCCATCAGCAAATCATCAAGATGCTTATCACCAACCCAACGAGGTTCATACCAATGTTTTTGTCCATGGCCTTTACTGATCATGCTGGAGTTATCACCATTGAGCCTTATTTTACTGATCAACCAATGATATTGTCATCCTCATAGCTATCAACATTGATCCGAAAGCTTTACCCCTGATTTATCATGGTCTATTTTATAGTTGATCTATGCCAAACTCAACACCGCTGATCTGTTGCGGCTCCATCATTGCCGATTCAGTTGCTCTAATCTCTCACCATTCGACAATGAACAATTGGGTTTATTTTTGTAAATATCAACAATCGGCCCACAAATCGTTAATTTGCCTCACCCAATTGTGAATTTTTGGGAATTTCTTATGACTATGGTTGGATCAAACAAAAGAAAAGATCCCATAGCCAAAGATAATGATATAGCAGTCGCAGTCATTTGGTTGATTTTATGGCTAAAGTAAGAAGAGAGAGAGAGAGAGAGATTGAATCTGGGAAAGCTTTTTCTAGCTTTGTTTCTCTCTCTATAATCAATCAAGCATTTATTGCTTTTGGGTATGACGATGGCATTGAATTTACCTTTCTTGCTTGTGACATAGTCTGACAGCTATACATAGAGTAATCACGTCGCAACACTGCCGAGTTTCAAAGTAGACATAATTCTTCAAGGTACTAGTAGACAATTCCATAAGGAATCAATAATTGATGAGACGTGACGGGCTTGAATAGTTTAATAAATATAACTAAGATAGGAAGATTTATCCTCCATTATAACATGAATTCATTGACACGTGGCAATCATTGGAGATTGCCTCAATTCTCGTACTTGATGACTAGATACTTGAATCACTGCCAAAGCATAGACTTCGTGCATAAATCCTTCAAGGAGATCGCTCTTTGAGGGTCATTTTTCACAGTTTCTACTGACACATCGCAGCAAAGAGATTCGGAGTTCGTATTTGTGCATCATGATACGCGCCTGGCTAGTGCGATTCGTGCTACTATGCCGTTGCACTTATCTGCTTCAAAATTTTAAAGGTTTATATATATATATATATATATATATATATATTACATTTGAGCTTGGCATAATAATGCCAAAAAAGGCAATCCAACGGTCGCGATTGGTTAAAAAATAAATCATGCGGTTCAAAATATCTTTTACTATCTACGATCAAAAATCACTCTTCCAATCTAAGATCTAACGCTCACCATTCACTCCCACCAAAATTCAAATTTAAAACATTCTCCCCACTACTTTCTATATCACATTCTCTCACTCATTCATTTTTTTTATTTCTTTTCTCTCTCCTCTTTTATCTCTCTCTCTTTTCTCTATTTTATATCACACTTTCCCTTTATGCTAGTCGATTATTTTGTGTTTTTTTTTTATATATTGTAGATCCAGAAAAAGGCCTATAGTACCAGTACCACTTTCAACGGATTTAGCTTCACTGGCGACTTGCGGTGGAAATTCCGACAGTGAATGAGCACGGAGGTTCAACTCCGGTATTGGCCCACCCCTCGCTGGCGCTTCCTCGACACTTGCGGCGACCAGCCGACGGCCAAGTTCGCCACCACCAGCTCGGAATCGGCTTGGTCCAGCACCGCCACCACCAGCACCCTAAGCAGCCCAGGTTGCCACCACCAAGCAAAAGGCTGAAGCCAAGATCACCACCACCAACTCAGAATTGGCTTGATTCGGCTTTGTTGACAGTTGATATGTTGTTATATCATTGATACTCTCTTTGTTCTCTGTCATATCTTTCTATATGCCATTTTTAAGTGTTACAACAGATAAAAGCATGAGGTATTCAAATGAAATGCTAAATTTTTAGCCTTTTGTAGATAGTTATTTGTGTCATTCTTTTTTAGGTATTCAAGATGCACAATAATTCCATATTTCTATTAAGTAAGAAGTAGTAGTCATGTCATCTGCTCCAGCCGAGCTCCGACCACCAGTAGTCATCAGTCCTCCATCTTCAACCACCGTGAACCATCTGTCTATTTCTGTCTCAGTTTCTACCTCCCTCCTTACTATCTCCCTCCTTCTACCTCCCTCATTGCTACGATTCAGTCTCGCAATTATTTTAGCACAATTAAAATTTCTCTTTAGTTGAGGCAAGAAAAGAACTCAATAGGGAATTTCGTGTTTTCTCTCCCTAGCCAATTGTTTGATCCAACACGACCTCAAAAGGAGATACTTGTGTTCGACCCATTGTTTACATCGAGCTAATACCATGGCTCTAGCACGCCTGCAAACATAGATAATTAATCGGCCTACTTGGCTGACTAATTAAGACCGAAAATAAGGTACGATTACTACTAGCCTTCTAAGTTAAAAGATAGGATTACTTACCATAAAGTTTGTCGAGCTTGTTAAAAGCATGGCCCTGCTTGAACCATTGTTAAGCCTTGGCCATTAAGAGGATGGGCAATGAATTTAATTGGTAAAAAAAATTCCTTCATTGTCCAAACAACACTATTGTATTCTTTTGGCCACATATTACTTTACTAAATGGGTCAAAGGCATAGCTTCGAAGGCATGCACCCAAAATGATGTAATTAATCTTGTTGAGAAACACATCATCCACAGGTTCAGTCTTTCCTAATCAATCACCACCTATAACAGTTTAGTGTTTGTTGGGGATGAATTTATAGCCTTTGCTAAAAAAAAAAAAGGATTAAATTGATCAATTCAGCCCCCATATTATGCCCAAATCAATGTCCAGGCCGAGGCATCCAACAAAGTCATTAAGAATAATATTGTTGAAAAGATAGTAGAAGATCGCCCTAAGAGGTGGCATGACTTGTGGTTTGATGCTTTGTCTGTATTTAGGACCTGTCAAAAGTCAAGTACAAACACTACCCCATTTGTCTTGACGTACGTTCATGAGACAATATTATCCCTGGAGGTAACGTACTGTTAGGTCAATAAGGGTGGCTCGTCAAAACAATCTAATTTCCCAATAGTATAATGAAGTAATGTTCATTAAGTTAGATAAATTAGATGACGATCCATTGAGATCTCTAGACCATTTACCGGCCCAAACGAAGAGGTTTGCGAGGGCTTATAACAAGCATATCAAACCTAGGTCTTTTGGGGTTGGAGAGTTTGCTTGGAAAACTATCCTCCCTATTGGAACTAAAGATGACAAAGCTAGGAAAATGGTTCCCAAATTAGGACAGACCCTTGTGGTTCATGAAATCGTACAAAAGGGTGCTTATAGACTAAGTCGTCAATGGTTTTGTCCACCTTAAGGTTATCAACCATCGATTCTGAAAGAAGTATTATCTCACTATGGACGAGACTGATATTGAAGGAAAAATGTTGCACCCATAACCTTAATGCTTCGTTTTGTATGCAACAATGGAATGGAATGGAATGCCAATATTACCTTTTTAGATCCATTCCTTTATTTGGTAAGAAAAACTAAAGTGGGAATGACCATTCTGCATCATTTCTTTGGAATGAAAAAGAATAAAAATTTCTTCCACTACTCAACCTATGGAATGGTCATTCCATTCCCAATAAACATAAAACTTAGTTACCAAAAATAATTTAATCATCATTCCATTCCTACATCATTCCATGTTTGAAATCAAACAATAGAATGGGAATGATCATTCCATTCCTATTCTCATTCCATTCTCACTTTAATGAAATGTTCATTTTATTCCATTGTTGCGTACTAAATGTAGCATAAGTGTTGGTGTAAAACATGCACATTCACTATAAAGAAGTTGAGCTCTTGTACAATTTTTGTTTCTATTAAATGCTTAAAATACAAGCTCATAGGATTCTCGGGCCATTCTATGGCCAGTTTTATTCACTTAGCAAATATTTATCTTATATTTAAACAGTTTTTCCTTTAGATTGTTTAAATTTAAGGTTCTTTGAAATCTCAAGGCACAAATTAACCAAGCTTAGTAAAGAGGTTGTTTGAACACTTGGGCAATTTTAATTGTTTGAGTTGAGGTTCATTGAAGTCTTTAGAAGGGAACAAATACTCGCATGAATCCTGTTTTGTTGATAGTTAAGTATATATGTATGTGTCCCTTAGGCCAGTGGCCAGTGGCCAGTCTTATTTTTATTATGAAGTTTGATTGAACTCCTCGACAATTTCTAATTGATTCAAAATAGGGTACATTCAAATCTTAAAGGCCGAGATATGGCCAAGACTTTACAAGTATCGAGTTTTCATTCGTTGGATGTGTAAGACTTTCATCCGTCGGATGTGCAAGGGGTATGATACTTTTGGAGTATTCAAAGTTCGATTAATAAATGTTTAATTTCCAAAGTCGTATTTTTCTCAACTCATTGAATGGCTATATACATTAGCAATATGGAAAAGATTTTAGCAATTAGCTAGAGTATACTTTGGGAGTTGATATTGGCGATCCACCATTATCTCTGACACTCCACTTCCATCTTTTTTAAAAATAAAATTACAAAGGTGTTTTTCTACTATACAATCTTTGATTCTTATATTTTTAATACCCTAATTGCCCTTATTTGATAAGGTTAGAATTCTTAGTTTCAAATTGCAATTTCTCTCTCACGTTCCCTCTCTTTTTTGGCATCAAAATACTTCTTCTCTCTCACATTCCCTTCCTCCTCAATGTTTAGAGGAAGTCATTGAAATTATTAAGACAAGCAGTATTGAAGAGATTTGAAATCTATGAATCACTAAACCCTAATTTTCATAGTAATGTGATTTTTTTTTCTACTTTTTTCTTCAAGATATATTGCTTGAGTTGATTTTTGAAATATTATTTCTTCTTGTTGAATCAATTTATTAATATTTATTTTAAAAGTAGAAAAGTTTAGAGAGTATCGATCAAATGCATGTGATTAGGATAATAAAAGTTACGTGATTATAGTTGGGAAGAAGTTGTTAATATAGATTATCTAAAGAAATATTAAAAAAGTATTTGAGTTGGAAACAAACATTATATCAATGAATAAAACCTATTTGGAAAAAAATTAATTGTATTTGAAATCAAAAGAAAGTTTAATTTTACTTAAATAAAAATTATGATATATAGTTCTTTAAAGAAACTAAGGAAAGCTTTTTTATTTTAATAGGAAACTTTTAGAAATTAAAAGATGAAAAGAAAAAAATGACTCTATGAAATCATTTTTCAATTGTAGTTCTTTTAATTTAGCTAATGAGCCTTTGTACCAAAATTTCAAAAAATAAAAATAAAAAAATTAATATGATGTTTTTCTTCCTACTTTTTATTTTTTTTCTCCTTCCTTTTTCTTTTGTTTGTTCACAAATTGATGATATGTTTCTAATTTTTAATTTATGAAAAATAAATTACACGTTTGGTAAGTAAAAAGACAATATTTCAAATTTTGGATTCTTTTAATTATATAGGATAGGGACATGAACACAAGTTTCAATTGAAAAATGTCTAAACTACTGTATCTAGGTGGTAATAAATGGATTGTTATATTGTAAACCTAAAGCACAAACAAAATCAATCACAAATTACTTGGGATAATAGATATGCCGTCAAAAAAACTTATTTTTAAGAAAAATAAAATAGAATTAGAATTGAGTCATGATTTAGAAAGGCAATTAGGATATTAAAAATATAAGAATCAGAGATAGTATAGCATAAAACCATTTTTGTAATTTTACTTTATAAAATAATGGGAGTGGAGTGCCAGAGGATATTGGTGAGTGTTGATATCAGCTCCTTATATTTTTCATTAATATAAATGGTAAATTACTTTGATCTCCCTTGAAGTTTGCCCTTGTTACTCTTAGATTAAACTTATTAAAAAAAATTCATCAACTACCCTTTAAGCTTGTTTAATGTAACTATCACCTCCCCTTTTAAGTTTGTTTTGAGGTAACTATCACCTCTCCTCGCATTAGTTTGGACATTAGTTAACTTAAATATATAAAGTGAAAGGTCAAAATCATCCTTTTTGTTATAAAAGAATTAAATGAACCTTATTCATTATTTCAATTTTTGTTATTAAAGTACATGGACCAAAATACCCTCACCATGATCGTTCGCAAATTCTCACATCTTTCATAGCCCTAGCCTAGGATATTAGGAAAAAAAATGACGTCCTTTATTTTTTCTAACAATCCCAAACAATACCATAATTTTTCAGCATTAGTACCCTTCAAACAACGATGGATGCCCCCCCTTCACCTTCTCTATAACCACTCCAATCATCCCCTACCATCGCCACCACCAAATCTCCCACACAACCAGCCTCACGACCAGCAATCACCGCTGTCCATCACACCTCAAGTCAAGAAAGAACTATTTGGCATGAAACGATGAGTCTATCCATCACTGCCGAGTCTTTGCTATGAATCGTGAGGTCTAGAGAGAGGGATAGTGTGTTTTGGATGATAAATGACACTTATGGATTAAAAAAAAATAGATTTACTGTAATGGTAATGTGAGGGCATATATGTGCTTTTCTTTCCTTTATTTTTATATTAAAAATTATTAAAATAATTTAAGGGCAAAAAGGTCAAGTAGATTATAAATTAACAACGTTTGTTTAACCCGGTCATGCTAATTTACCCTAATATAAAAGAGCTATTATATTGCATAAAAATCCTAAGACCATGTTTGGACTGATCTATACATCAAAAGTATACGCTAAAAAAACCTACGGAGTATTAAAGGCCGAGCAACCAACTCCTCTTGGTGCTCCAACCCTCTAATAGGCACATCCACTCCTATGAGCCTCATCCTGTAGTCGGCCCAACAATGATTCGCCTGATCCACCAGTTCTTTCCCTCTCTGACATTCGAGTTCCCATGAATGAGATCTCTTTCTAAGTTCCAAAAACTCTGGCAGTAGCGTTGAACTGTGGTCCATTAGTTGGGACGAACGTTTCTTCAACTCCTCATAGGCCGCCACAGTTTGATCTCTATCAGCCTGAAGGTGAGCAATCTCTTCTTCGAGTTTTCGTCTTTTCCTTAAGAGAGACTCTTGCTCTCTGACCTCAGCATGGGCTAAGCTGGCATCTTGGTTGATGGCATCCATGAGGGATGATTTCTTTAATAACTCGGCCGAGTTATCAGCTCGTATATGTCGCCCCATCGTCAATTTAGCAATCAGCTCGTCCAGCTCATTCTCCAAGTTATACAAGTCATCCCTTTGGTCAGTCGTGATATCTGGACTTCTGCAGATCAGTGAGGCCGCCACTTTTGCTTCGGTGGAACGTGAAGCGACATCGGCCAACGGTAGGCGAAGAATGACGTCTAACTTTGCCCAAGCCACACGAACTTCCTTGGCAGATGGCACTTCTATGGTCATCCTTTCTGAAGAAGGGATGCCGCCACTCGTAATGAACTCAACCAAGCTTCGATGGTATGCCTTGAAGGCATCGTGAAAATCATCTCTAACTGGGGAGCCCAGCTGCACAGAGGTTAAACTAAGATGAGTATCGGTCAAACCAAGATTGAAATTTATCTGCAAATTCGTTAAGTGCTTACCTGTCCGGCAAATGTGGAAACTTGTAGGTAGGACTCCACTGGTGCAGATGACTCAACAATAGATTGGTTGTCCTCCTCAATCCCAACTTCTTGTGGGGCATTTCGGCCTAAAGGGAATACCCTCCCCACAACAATTAGGTTTTGACCAACGGTTTGCACTTCGGTCCTCTGTATTTTCGCAAAGTTGTGCAAGTATTGATCCTTTAAAAATACAGCAATAAATAACTAGGGTCTGAGGATAAAGTAGTACCTCTATGCCCAATCCATGGAAACTTGTCTGGGGAGGCATCACATGGCCAACTTCATCCACCTGAAAGGAGCAAAAGAATGTTAGGCATTACTGCGAATGAAACTCCTAAGGGGCAAAAGAATGGAACTTGCTTGATTGGTCAAACCATGGCCACCAATAGCACTTGTCTGCGCTTGAGGTGGATGTTCTTGACCAACCTTGGTTTGGTTTGTTTCACCAACCTGAGAAAGATGCGGAAATGTTAGTCTTTACAATCAATTTCCAAAGTGTCCAAGCGAAAGCAGCACAATACCTGTTCAGCCAACACCACAGCAAAAGGGTTCACCTCAAGACCATCACCAGCTGATCGGTCTTGATCCACTCCTCTGTTCTCTTGCTCTTCACCCTGCAGGATATAACGAGGATAGAAGTTCAAGACAAGTGAATGCCTATGCAACCAAGTCCACTAATGGTACCCATACATCCGCGAGTACTTGATCGATTTCAGCAGTGGGACTCTTTTCACCATCTCCCACTGCTCCTCGGCCAATGGTGCCCCCTGCAGCTTTGACAACCTCAAGGAGAGAGGATACAAATAAGCATCCATACACTTAGTTTCTTTTTGCAAAAACAAGGTGGGATAAATATTTACCTGCTCAGCCAACCCTTGGCCAATAGGGTTTGATAGTTGCTCAAGTGGAGATAGGTTCTGACTGATGTTAGTTTGGTCAGTCTGTCTCACCTAAACGTATCCACAGTCACTAAGTCTACTTAGGAAATATGACCCAAGTCAGCAAGAAGTATAAACCTGTTTGGTCAAATCCTGAACCTTTCTAGTTGGTGCTTGGATTTGGAGAGAGACTCCTTGGGCAATATGAGCAGGAGTAACTTGCTCCTCCTACAAAGTAATTTCAACACTTGGAAATAGATAAGGAAAGAAGTAACCATGTTTCGCTAAGGCAAGACCAATTACCTTTGTGACTTCTTTGCTCGAGCTGTCTTCTATCACCACAGCCGTCTGCTTCTCCTCGGCAAACTCCTTTTGTTTCTTCTTCTGCACAATAAATTTGACAAGGATAAAACAAGATTTTACCAACAGTAGAGAGAAGTTATAGAGAACCGTCAAACTTGTACCTGGAGAGAAAGGGGATCTTTCCTTAACATCTCCAGTTCTGATTAGGCCGTCCCCTCTGCTATGGTATCAAGAAAGGGAAGGTTAGGAGAATCTCTCCCTCCCCTAACTGGTACCAAGGGCTGTGCAATTGACCAAATGGTCAAGTAGGTAAAACAACTAGGAATATTTGCTTGGCTATCAATAGCTAGGCCATAGCCAGCTTAGCCACAAATTTGAACTTAGACATCCTGGCACACCCGCACACGAGAAAATTATATATGTACCCGTGAGGCGCCCTTTGAACTAAACAAAAGCATCCCTACTCATCCTTTTGAAATGGCATAACTAACCTTACTTAAAATGACTAGTTTGCCCTCCCACCACTTTTAAAATTTCTTCTCAATAACCTTCTCTTTCTCTCTCTAACAATTTCACCATCTCTCTCTATAACTTATCTCTCTGTGTCAATCTACCTTCCCTTCATCTCTTTATTTTCTCTCCTCTCCTCAGCTACCACCTCCTTTTCTCTCTCACTTCTCCACTCCACTATGCCTCCACCCCCATCAATGCTCCCTCCATTGCCATTGCCCAGCCACGATCTCTTCTCTCCCACCACTGTTGTCCCATCAGTAACAAGTCCAACCTCTCAAACCCAGGACAAGCACCATTTCCTTCAATCAATCACCACTGCCCCAACAACTGCCATAAAAAATCCTGTCGTTACTCCATATTCTTCTCTAAAATTATCCCTCTAAAGTGCTCTCTCTCTAAAACTCTCTTCCCCCGATCCCTTAATTCATCTACACACCACCATTTACGCCCACAACAATTTAGCAAATATAACTCATAACTTCAACTGCCAACAAACTACATGTGTGTATCGTTTCTCTCTCTACATATATACGTAAAAATACACACAAAATACGGAGGATTTTATAATCCTATTTGGCATTTTAGCTGCACCATATTCTTTGTTATGGCCTTTCACATCTCAGTCAATGCTCCATTAGGGATTTTAGAACCCTAACCCACCACCAGACCCACACCATCCACCAACTCAAGTACTCAACATATGACCTACAATTAGGTTGCCTCATTCACTTTTTCCCCTCAACCACCACTAGATCTGGGTATTTTCCGCATCTGAATCTCTTTTTGATAGGCATATATGTCACATAGAAAATATCACTTTTAATAGTGCCAGTTCAATGAAGGATTGACATTGGGGTAGCAGGACCAATGCTGATCGTGTTGGAACAAAAGGTCCTGACACAAATCACCTCCTTTGTTTTAGAGAAAGAAAACACTGTGAGATGTCGTGACTTGGTGGTTGGGGTTGTGTGATTATGGAATTGGAGATTTGGCACGTGGTGGTGAATGGTGATGGTGCTGGTCATGGAGGTGAGAAACTGAGGAGAGAAAGAAGTGAGGTTATACAAGGAAGAGTAAAGAGAGAGAAGAGAGAAAAGTCATTTTTCTTTTTATTATATTGATAATTCTTTTTCTTTTTTTTAATAAAATCATTTGGTACTAGACCTCAAGGAAGGTCAAGGTAATTTACCCATGAAAATTTGGACTCCTTAGAGATTTGTAACAATGATAATAGATTCTAGGGTTGTAGCCTAGTGGTACTTCCTCACTTTCCAAAGTAGAAGGTCGACGGTTGATCCCCATAGGGGAAAAAGTGGGTGTGTGGGGGGTTTCTTGCCAAGGTAAAAGAAAAAAATTATATTCAAACAGTTCAATTGCATACTTATATCTTGATCCATATTCTAACTTGTTAAAGATTATTCAATCAGCAAACAAAGTAATCTTAATGCTATAGGCGTAAAAAAGAAAAGTAACTAAGCACAACTAAACACATGCAGCTTCCCACACAAGAAACATAATGTGTACATATGGCTAAAAAAGTTGGTGTTAGCAAGCCTTACAGAATCCATATTCTAACTTGTTAAAGATTATTCAATCAGCAAACGAAGTAATCTTAATACTATAGGAGTAAAAAAGAAAAAGAAACTAAGCACAACTAAACACATGCAGCTTCCCACACAAGAAACATAGTGTGTACATATGTCTAAAAAAGTCGGTGTTAGCAAGCCTTACCGAATCAATGAAGTCGTCAGCAATTTCCAATAGAGGATCTTCAACTTTATGATCCAGCTTTCCTCGTGAATCCACCTGAGCACCCAAAAGATGATTATAATGATTAGCTTGGAATTATTTCATATATCAGATAATCAAATTTTATTTAAAATATAGAATATTTCCAGCAATCGCCAAATTGGTTATCAAACTGCCAAGTAATCCAATTAATTCTAGATGATCATATTAAATAACAACAGAAACAACACGCATTAAGTTTCCCAAACTCGTATAGAAATTTGAAATTTTTCCAAGAACTAGTCTTGATCTGTCACAATTAATCCCAAATTCCAGATCATTCTGTAACTAAAATTCAAAACTCAAAGTTGTAATTAAAATATGCATATTATGGGGAAGAGAAGTAGTAAAATGAAATTTGTATGAAGGACCTGTGAAACCAAATCCTGTATCTTTCTCTTCCCAAGAAGTTGATTACTTGCTTCTGTTCCTTGGCTTGAACTACCCCCCGGTGTAGTTGTTCCAGATGCAGTAGCATCTGGCTGTGATCCTGTCAAGCTTAGAGATTTTTGGCCAGTAGCTACAGCCATCGTGGGAGACTGCAGCTGTTGCTTATGCAGAAGCTGTCGTTGTGGTGGTGGTTGTTGCTGCTGTGGCTGCTGGTGCAACATTGGTTGCTGCTGTGGCTGCTGGTGCATCATTGGTTGCTGCTGTGGCCTCTGGTGCAACATTGGTTGCTGCTGCTGTACCAGATGGGATACCTGATGTGGGTTCAAGGCCATAGAATTTTGGTGCATTGGAGAAAATGAAGCCAGTTGCTGTTGCAAAAGTGCCTGTTGCTGCCTCTGATGTTGAAGAAGAGAAAAAGGAGAATTAGGACCAGACATTGCTGGCATTTGATTTAACCACTGTTGCTGCAACAAAGGATTCTGCATCATAGCTGGTTGTCCATTCTGAGCCAACCCAGGTAAACGAGGATTCATTAATGATGACGTTGCTAAGCTTTGAGCCCGTAGTTTCTAAAGAAAAATAGAATGTTAAAAATCAACTACACGAAAACAAATGAAAATACATATACAAGAAAACGAACATGTTAATACTGCATGGCTATCTAAACTCACTCTGGAAATCCAAATAAAATAATAAAGAGCTAAGCCTTCCGAACAGCATATTGAATAAGTCCACAAAAGGCTTCCAACATCTCACAACTTGCACATTACTATGCTACCCGTCAAAACAAAATGGGAACATTGTGTTTAAAATAGCATTTTCACCTAACATTTTTTATGACGGAGAAATACATTAGGTCATTTCCTAGTAAAGCCCAAGGGAGATTAGCAAGCTATTAATATGCTCAACTTCGGCTAAACAATGGTAGAGAACATTTGAAAAGAGCACGTTCTCCTCCAGTTGTCCTCAAACCAGTTACTGCCCTATTTTAAATGTCCTAGATGGCATCAATATAACCAAATGATACACCATTTTTTTGGGGAATGCCAGATTGCCCCCTATAAGAGGCCCTAATTGGACATCTAAATCCTTCATGTCCAATCTTTATGTACGCTATGAGCTTAAATGACTGCCTTAAAGACACAGAGAGTACCTATACTTTACTGCCTAGGCGCTCATTTACAGTTTACACTACCACAAAGAAGAGCATGAGGAACCTGTTATGTGAGAATTTGACAGTTTAATCCAAGTACAAAACAAAAATGTAAAATAAAGAATAATAATAATAGATAAAAACATACCTGAGTCAAGCTGAGTGGAGTGTGTTGTGACAATTGCTGCTTTATTTGACCCGGGTTTATCCGTTGCTGGCCATACGCAAGGGACCCATTTGCTCTAACTTGTGAGCTCATATTAAGAGACGACCCAATTATCTCCATTGCTTGCATACCTTGGAAAGGCTGTCCAGGAGAATTACCCAGATGGAACAGGGACCCTTGGACTAAGCCCGTTTTCTGCCTTGACTGCACTCAAAGTAAGGATCATTTTCTTAAAAAGATATGCACACAACATTCACTATGTAAAAACACATACAAATTAAGAGAAAGCTAAAAAAATTGACTACTCTAAAAACTGAACTGGCAATTATCATTCAATCCAATAACAAGTTACAATGTGCTACTATCAACAAAGCAAATCATACCGGTGCCAACAACTGTGACTGCAAGTTGAACTGAGAACCCGACAACATAGGCAGTTGCCCCTTCTCCCCAATCAACGCAGAACTTGCCCAATTGCTAGTACCCATCTGACCTAATTGTTGTTGACGCTGCTGTTGAGCACGGCCACCGCCACCGAAATTCAGCTGTCCATAAACCCCCACTTGCTGCCGCATCACGCCCGGATTTGAGGCGACACCGTATTGCTGCTGCTGCTGCATCTGGTTCTGCTGAATTTGGTAACTCGATGTTGTCATCAAACTGTTCTGTTGCTGCAATTGTTCCTGCTGCTGTAATTGTTGTTGAATCAGTTGTTGTTGTTGGGGTTTTTGTTGGTAATCCAATCCAACGGTTGGCGTTGTGATTTGATGTTGTTGTGATGGGGTTAAGGGCATTTGAGGTAAAGGTGGGGATGAGATTTGTTTTGGGATTTCAATTGACGGGGAGTGAGATAGGTTTGAAGGAGAGGACATGATTGGGTTTGATCGGTTTTGAGGGATCGATTCGATCGTGTTGGTTGATTGAATTGGTTTGGGGGCGATGACGAACTCACACGCATTTTCTTTCTCTGTTGGGCAACTGAGGAAAACGAAAGGATTGTTATATTGTGATCCACTATGTAATGCACAATGTGAGCGGCTGAAGAAATTGTTAACAAATGAAAGTGGGCGGTGAGTGATTGGTGAATAGAATTAGTGTGGCTATGCGTGGATGATAGACACCAAATTGAGAAGCCGGGAGACATCTATATATACCACACTACACTCTATATGTGAGGGTGTAGTTAAGATTTTAAAAGTTTTGAGAGATATTTTTTTAAGTGACAAATTTATATGAATTCATAAATTTTTATAGACTTTTGTTATAAATTTTTATTAATTTGTGTAAACTTTTATTTGATACTTTGATGAATTTTTATGAACTTGTATTAATTTCTTTGACATATTTTATTTATTTGTATCATTGAATTCTATTTTTGCATACAAGTAAACTAATAGCGCTCGAAAGGTAGATATAATGCAAAATGGATAATTATCAGATATATTGTTTAAAAATTATTGTGTAGTGTAAATATCTCAAAAAATAGCGAAAATAATAAAGTAACTCACTTGATGAACACAAATTGCATATCAACCATTTCTCAGACTTCAATCACACATTATGAAAAAAGAGAAGAAAAAAAAAAGGTACAGACTTTACATATAGGGTTTAGGTTAAATCATTAGATAGATAATTGGAGAACTTTGAACCTAAGTTATATTGGATTATTAATTGAACTTCATGATCAATCTTTAAGGATTAATCCCTAACAAAACAGTGTAGAGGGATTAATCCTCCCATAGTGCGAGATGTTATTTAGTTTGTTTGAAAGCTCAAGTTTTATAAGTTTTTCTAATCTAATAGGAAAGGAAAGAATACGAGAAGAGAGGAAAAAAAAATCAAAAAAGAAAAAAAGAGTATACCTTGAGATGGAGAAAGGTTATTCGTATTTTACAAGGAAAAAAAAGTCCACCAAAATCTATAGGGGAAATGTTGAATTTGTTATGGGCTTCAGTATTTATAACTTTCACCTTCAAATCCACCAAAATCCTTCAAAATACTGTTTGAATACATCTAGACTTTTGTAAACTTTTTAAAATTTCTAATTGAATACCGTTAGATTTGTACATCCAAATATTATATTTGAATGTTAAACAACAAAATAAAAATAATTATACTTAGAAAATAAACAGAAGTAGGAAGTTAAATAAAACAAACAATTATCTACCAACTTACAGAATGATTGAAATTAAATTGAATTCGAACCTTGTGTAAACACAATTTCCTTAAAACAAATTTGCTCCCTTTTAGTGTTTAAGGTGATGAACAATTGTCTCTCAAGATAGAACGGATTTACAATTCTAAAGAGGAAGCACTTCAATCTCTAGAATCCTTCAAACACAACTTGTGCAGTACTCGAATTGTATATATATGTAGAGATAGATGATATGAAATTATTGTATCAATTTTGTTATGCATGTCTGGCTATATATAGAGTCAATGGTGAACAGACATGTCTATTCGTGAAGAGTCATACCTATTCCAGAACAGACATGTCTATTCGTGAAGAGACATACCTATTCCAAAATAGACATGTTTATTCGTGAATAGACATACCTATTCCAGAATAGACATGTTTGTTCGTGAAGAATCATAACTCTTCCAGAATAGTCATGTCTATTCTTCAGATAATCACCACTTAAAGCCACGTTTGGTTGAAGGATTTTACTAATCAATTCTTCATTCAATAACTAACGATTTTTTACAAAATCGTCCAACAATCCCCCACATGAATGAAATTGATTGGATTTCAATGTAAATGAAAATGATAATGCAGACACTAATTCGATTACAATTGAAAAATTACTGCATCGGGTTAAGTAACCTAATGGCCTTGAACTTGCCCTAAAGAAAGACTATTAGATTTACATAACTAATCAGTAGACATGACGTCTTTGAACAGTCAGCTGTTAATGTAAACCAAGATAATAGAATTCACACAGTATTTCTTCAAACACGGTTGGTTCTCACGGTTGTGTTTATTTTTGCCCTGAACACCTCTTGGTTCCGTGAGTATTTTAGAGAATTAAGCCTTAATATTCTCATAGAAGCGGCCCCTTCTTACTCACGTAGGTGATCTCTATGAAAAGTATCCTGCAATACTTTACTTGGACATTTTTCAAGATATAGAAATCATTAAAAGCTTAACTTACTCTAGTTTTCGCGGCAGATGTGCACTGTCTCATCATAGGAATGGTTAGGAGTAAATATCTCCTCAGTGCTTACTGAGTTCTACATAGTTCAATTTGCCCTTTGAACTTAGATCTTAGGATCTCCAGTCAGCTAGGTTGGGTTGCCAATATAACGACTCTTATTAAAACATAGGCTTTAAACCCATTCCCTTCGATAAACTTTCTATTTGCTCTCATGACAAGCCTTTTGTAAACGGATCCGCAATATTATCTTTTGAATTTACATAATCAATTGAGATAATTCCATTAGAGAGCAATTGTCTAACGGTATTATGTCTTCATCGTATGTGACGTGACTTACCGTTATACATATGACTTTGTGCCCTTCCTATTGCTGATTGGCTATCGTAATGTATACATATAGCAGGCACAGGTTTTGACCAATTTGGAATATCCTCTAAGAAATTACGAAGTCATTCTACTTCTTCTCCAGCTTTATCTAAAGTTATAAATTCAGATTCCATTGTAGATCTAGCAATACATGTTTGTTTTGAGGATTTCCAAGACACGGTTGCACCTCCAAGAGTAAAAACGTATCCACTTGTGGATTTCGAGTCTTTTGAATTAGATATCCAATTCGCATCACTATACCCTTCAAGTACAGCCAAATATCTTGTGAAGTGCAAACCATAGTTTTGTGTATATTTGAAATATCCCAAAACTCTTTTTATAACTTTCCACTGTTTTTCTCCTGGATTACTTGTAAATCGACTAAGCTTACTCACAGAGTATGCTATGTCAGGTCTAGTGCAATTCATGACATACATTAGACTGTCAATTATACGAGAATATTCTAATTGAGATATGTTTTCTCTAGTATTTTAAGCGAGATGAAGATTTGCGTCTACTGGTGTCTTTACCGAACTAATATTATACTTCTTGAACTTATCAAGTATTTTTCCAATGTAATGAGATTGAGACAATACAAGTCCATCTGATATTCTAGAAATTTTGATTCCTAGTATAACGTCTGTAACACCTAAATCTTTCATATCAAATCTACTAGATAACATATGTTTGGTAGCTTTAATTATATCAATGTTGCTACCCATAATTAGCATATTATCAATATAAAAACAAATTATGACATATCCTATTTGTGTGTTTTTAACATATACATATTTGTCACACTCATTGATTTTAAAACCATTTGACATCATTGCGTTGTCAAATTTTTCATGCCATTGTTTTGATTTTTGCTTTAATTCGTAAAGAAATTTAACAAGCTTATATACTTTCTTTTCTTGTCCAGGAGCAATAAACCCTTCGGGTTGTTCCATATATATTTCTTCATCTAATTCACCATTTAAAAAAGCTATTTTTACATTCATTTGATGTATTTCAAGTCTATTTAATGATGTATTTCAAGTTCATTTAATGATGCTATTGCAATCAACATACGAATGGATGTGATTCTAGTTACTGGTGAATAAGTGTCAAAATAATACAATCCTTCCCTTTGCTTATAGCCTTTGGCAACAAGCCTAACTTTATATTTTTCTATTGATCCATCAATTTTCATCTTCTTTTTGAAGATCCATTTGTACCCTAAAGGTTTAGAACCAGGTGGAAGATCCACCAATTCCTATGTATGATTTTGCATGATAGATTCAATTTCACTATTTATTGCTTCCTTCCAATAAGAAGCTTCGGGAGAGGACATTGCTTCCTTGAACGTTTGGGAATCATTTTTCAACAAATATGTTAGAAAATCTGGTCCAAACGACCTTGACGTTTTTGCCCTTTTGCTACATCTAGGTTCATCCAAAATAGACTTTTTGTCTATGGTTTCATGATTATTACTAGAGATAGCATCTAAAGGCCTCTTTAGTGAACTTGATTCACGAGTCATGTTATACGGAAATATATTTTCAAAAAATGAAGCATCTCTTGATTCAATAATTGTATTCACATGTACGTCAGAAATCTCAGATTTATATACAAGAAATCTATAAGCACTACTATTATTTGCATAACCAATGAACACACAGTCAATAATTTTTGGTCCTATTTTAACCTTTTTAGGTTTAGGAACTGCTACTTTTGCTAAACACCCCCACACCCTTAAGTATTTATAGTATGATTTTTTATTTTTTCATAATTCATAAGGTGTCTTGTGTGTTTTCTTATGAGGTACCTTATTGAGAATATAATTTGCTGAGAGAATAACTTTCCCCCACAAATTCTGGGGTAAACCATAACTCAACAACACAGCATTCATCATTTCTTTTAATGTTCGATTTTTGCGTTCAGCAATTCCATTAGATTGAGGTGTATAAGGAGCGGTAGTTTGGTGAATAATTTCATGTTCTGAACAAAACTCCTCAAAAGGTGCTTCATCTTCACCACCTCTATCACTTCTTATTGCCTTTATCTTTGTGTTAAGTTAATTTTCAACTTTATTCTTGTAATATTTGAACACTTCTATGGCCTCATCTTTGCTTCTTAGCAAATACACATAACAATATCTTGTGCAATCATCTATAAATGTAATAAAATATTTTTTTACCACCTCTAGTTTGCACAAACTTTAAATCACAAATATCATTGTGAATTAAATCTAAAGGTCCAGTATTTCTTTCAATGGAATGAAAAGATAATCTTGTTAATTTAGATTCCACACAAGTTTCACATTTGTGATTACGATCAATATCAAACTTAGGCAACAATTCTAAGTTAATTAATCTACGTAAAGTATCATAATTAACATGTCCCAATCTAGCATGCCAAATATTAGAAGACTCGAGCAAGTAAGCAGAAGAAATAATATTATTCTTATTAATAGACTTCGGTACAACAGTCATTACATTCATCTTTAAAAGCCCTTCAGTCAAATAGCCCTTTCCTACAAACATCTCATTCTTAGTGAAAACAAATTTGTTAGACACAAAGACCAATTTGAACCCATTCTTACTAAGCAAAGATCCAAACAATAAATTCTTACGAATATCAGGCACATAAAGCACATCATTGAGAGTTAATTCTTTGCCATATGTCATTTTCAGTATCACCTTCCCATGTTCTTCTACTTTGGAACTAGAAGAGTTGCCCATGAATAATTGTTCTTCATGTTTTATAGGTTTGTAGGTAGAGAACATCCATTTGTTTAAACAAATATGGCGCGTAGCCCCAGTATCCACCCACCATTCCTTAGTGTTTCCCACTAAATTACATTCAGATATAACTGCAGAGAGATTCATATCAACAACATCAACTGAGAGATTATCAAATTTTGTCATGTTTACATGAGCGTTCTTTTTATTGAAGTGTTTTGGCTTGCGACATTCGTTTGAACGATGTCTAGATTTGCCACAATTGTAACACTTGCTTCTGAATTTATTAGATACTTGTGAAAGACCTGCACCTTCATTTTCCTCTTATTATTTTTCTTCGAGCCTTGTTCCATAACATTAGCCTTTGCCACTATGGAGTAATGTTCACTCTTCTTTTCAGAACCACGATTGTCTTCCTCAATTATGAGTCTCACTATTAATTCTTCAAGATTCATCTCTTTGCGTTTATGCTTAAGATAATTCTTAAAATCTTTCCATGATGGTGGCAATTTTTCAACCATTGCAGCCACTTGGAATGAATCACTTAAAGACATTCCTTCAGCCTGGATATCATGTAAGATCACTTGCAACTCTTGAACTTGGCTTATCACTATTTTTTACTCTATCATCTTGTAGTCAAGAAATTTGTCAACTATAAATTTCTTCATGCCAGTTGATCGGTGTTGAATGTTACGCATTCTAGCCTCTTAATTTGCATATTTTATTCTCTTAGTGATAGTTTATATGTGATTTTACTCTATTTTTGTGTTTTCTGTCTTTTTCAGGGCTTTAATGATTATTTCAGATAAAACCATGATTTTGGGCTTTTAAAGTTGATATCCAAGAAGGTTATATGAAGCCTACATCTAATGGGTCTATTCAATTCCATATTTCAACTCAAATCAGCTCAAGGAAGAGGTTCAAGAGAATTATAACTGCTTAAGAAGATTACGGGCCTGAAGCCCAATTCTGCACTTAATCCAGTTTTAATCCCATTTTAGAAAGTGGACCTAAAGTCTTATTTTTGAGCTTCAATTCGACTTAATTTTTATAAAAGTTGAACGAAATTCGATTCTGGACACTTTTGTATTTCACGTAAATTTCGTGAATCGGACTTCTACTGGGTCAAAACTTGGGCCGAATGTCAGTAGAAAAATATACCTATTTAGGGCTGCGGGAAAACCCTAATTATCTCCTAATTGGATTAGGACTTTATCTCATAATTGGATTAGGACTTTATGTATTATCTTGGGGTATAAAGAGGTGAATTGGAGGCTATTTTGGAAAAGAAAAGAAGTGGAGGACAAGGCAGAGAAGACAGAGACAATCCGAATTTTATTTACTTATTATGTCTTTTATTTATTTGTTATCTTCTTCTTCTACCATGTATAACTAAACTCCTCAACTAGGGTTGAGGAGGAAACCTCCATTAATGAAGTGAAGTTCTTTTGTTCATTAATTTATTCCCATGTGTGTGATTTAATTGCTTATGATTTTCGCTTCTTGTGATTAATTATTTTATAATTCTTTCACCATCTATATCATGTATATGTGGTAATTAGAAAGTATTATAATTAATCTAAGCTTAGGTTTGTATTTCTTAAAAGTGATAATCTTTGATCTTATGTTTTTCATTAAATTGGATACATAGGATGCTTAGAATTTTACACTAGTGAAGCGAAGGAAAATCTACCTTTTAATATATTTTTCATAGTGCTTTATTGTTAAATCTTGAGTAAGCAATAGATTGATTTCGTGATTGCTATTCTAACTTTGGGAATTAATAAATGAATATTAGAAATTTTATGAATTTAATGGTGGTGGAATCCAAAACCTTAGTTATTTTCTTTATTTGATTTCAATTGTATTATTTTATTTGCATGTTAGTTTAATTTATCTCAAATCAATCAACTTTTGTTTAAACTAGATTAGTTTTAAATTAATTTGAATTTTTGTTAGTATTTCTTCTCAAAGCATTCCCTTTGGTTCAACCTCGTTCTTGCCGATCTATACTTTAATAGATTCGTATCCTTGTGAGTTATTTTACACTTTTAAAACAACATCACCAGTGTCTTCAGTCTTATATTTCTTGTCCAAAGAATCGCATAATGCCTTTGCTGTTTTACTAGCAGCATACACATTATATAGTGTATTGTCTAATCCATTTAGGATATAGTTTCTACACAATAAATCTGCATGCTTCCATGCATCAACAGCGCTCGTCGGACTCTCCCTGTATTACTGCTTATCTGACTCGGAGTTGCCGCAACAGTGGCCCTCCGCGGGAAGACATTTCCCTTGGCCGGAGGTGGAATAATTTCTCCCAGGCGCCTGGCACTATTCATTAGGCCAGAGAAGGTTTTTATCTCATGATTAACTAAATGCACCCGATACTCTCTCAGCATACCATCCACGCATATTTTTATCAGTTGCTCTTCTGAGGTCGGCTCAAAACATTCCAATGACATCTCACGGAAACGTTTGACATATGTGACTACTTCTTCACCCAACTTTTGCTTGTGCCGAGTTAACGACAGCATTGTGACTCGCTCCTCAGTGGTGAAGAATTTTTCATAGAATTTAGCCAGCATTTCTGCCCAAGTTAACACTGTTCCTGGCACTAAATTCATGTACCAGGTGTAAGCTCTTCCTGTAAGGGATTTCGAGAATTCCCTGAGCTTAAGCTGTTCATCATTTCTGTAGGCACCTAACGCGTCCACAAATCGCGCGATATGCTCCCTTGCATCTCCTTCCCTACCGTCAAACTGTCTGAATTTTGGAGAAAAATATCCCTCCGGATATGGCATTAATAATATGGCGGGATCATAAGGCGGTGGGACCTCAATATCAACGGTTGTATTCTTTTTGGAATTAAGAATTGCTTGTAATTGCTCAATGGTTACGAACGAGGCATTAACATTGTGCTGGATATCATTGTCAGATTCCTTTTGGCCAGGATTTTCTGTCACATCCGGGGCTATTATCTGAGGTGATTGTCTTCGACCGGGAACAGGTGATCGCTCTGTTCTGGGACTAGACTGCTGAGTTCGCAAAAACTGTAGGATCTGCACTTGAGTTTCTTGGATATTTGCTAGTACTTGGAGCATCATTGGGGGGATATTATCTTGAGATTGTGGAGGAGTCACAGTGATTGGTGGATTCTGCCTTCTTTGTACTTTACGCCTTTGTTGAGGAACACCTGAATTGACAGGATTGGCCGGATCTGGATTTTGATCAGCTCTCTGAGAACTTGGTGCAGCTTGCTTCCCTTTCCGCTTAACATTCTGCTGACCAGCCATGTGAAAGGCAATCCTCCCCAGTGGAGTCGCCAATTGTAAATAGGTAGATGAGTTCTGCTATGAGGAGTGACTATCACAGGACTGAGTTGTAAGAACTGAATAGGATCAAGCTGATGAAGTAACCATGAAACAATAATAGGAATGTGAGCTGGGTGCTAGATGGGAGAGAGAGAAAGCAAGAGTGATTCAGAGAGGGAGGGGGCACCAGAATGATCCACATGTCACCACGCCATGGGGTATTTATAGACCTCAGGCATGGGGCTTATGACAGCTGTCATCCTACGTGGCACTTGGCCGCGTATCCCTTCCTTCACCACTCCCGGTTGTAACCATGAGTCTATACCCCTCGCGGGCTTGGTTATACCCGCGAGAAACGTTGTGATGGTGCCCGCGTAGAGTCACACTAGCACAACTTTAGATGCCCATGGCCCAACGAGCCTTCCTCTCAATCCTCCATACCACACTCAACCCACCTTCCCGCCTGGGACCATGACGGCATATGCTCTATTATGACACCATGATCGCCCAAACCATATCACAGCCTGTACCTGTGCCTAAAATGGTCTGTGGGACACCGTAGCCTCATACTAATTCCCACTTCTCAATGCTAGAAGTAACGTCGCGACAAGTTACTTTCCATATTGAAGAGAGGAATTAATAGTCTTCTACATAGCCCCTGTCACAAGGATAACCACTTAAGATTGTGAGCTGGCAAGCCACACAATGGCCCATTCATCCATGGTTCCTTGTAACCCTTGAGAGTATGCCATGTTTGTTAATTTAGAAGTGTTTTATAGAATCATACTCCTTTCAGAGTTGGTTCCAGAAAACACAATCTAATTACCAAACATAACATACCCGTCAGAGAGGATTGCCCCCAATCTTCTCACTCCCTGTGCTTCTGTATGCTTTGCTAACCCCCCATGGGGATTGAGGATTCCTTTTATGTAAATACCCCTACGCGGGAAGAGGATCATCCCTCCGCGGGAATGGGTTGACCCTGCGCGGGGGGATGTTGCCCGCGCATGGGTTAACCACGCGGGTGCGTGGCCCCCGCGGGATTATCCCATACGCGGGGAGAATGCCTCCGCGTGAGGTCTATGTATATATGAGGCTTCCTGTCCCATTCCTTCTTTCTGTCCCATTCCTTCTTTCCTTGCTCTGTAATGTACTTATCCACACTCAGTAAACTTGATGTTTGCATATACCTAATAACTTGAAGCTTAGCAAACCTGAAGTTTTGCATACACTTAAAAGATTGAAGTTCAGCAAACCTGGAGTTTTGCATACACTTAGTATCTTTGTAAGCATGCAACTTACTCGTTATACACCTGAAGTTCATAAAGTTATTAAATTTATAAACTTGAGGATTTATTATTATTTGTGAGCCAAAAGTCACAAATATTATTTACAAGCCTGAAGCTTGATAAACATATACTATATTTGTATATGATTTCATATGTTTGTTAATATGCTATATCTCTATATAATATTGACGTATGAATTTTGATTCTAGTGGAATTCTTGAAAGGGTATTATATTATATTTGAAAAGTTGATAAAAGACTTCAAACGTCATATATCAAGAGTTTCCTTTCATGAATTTGGTAAAACCATATTGGATTGTCATGCATATATGATTCCAATTGTCTTATTTTGTCATTTATAGTAACATGGCAAACCTCACAAAGCTTGAATTTGTTGCACTTGATATCACTGGCAACGACTACTTGTCATGGGTACTAGATGCCAATAATATAGGGCATACTATTAAAGAAGAAAATCAAGCGTTCCTGTAGGACCGTGTGAAAGCAATGATTTTCCTTAAGCATCATATCCACGAGGAACTAAAAACAAAGTATCTCACGATTAAAAACCCACTTGTATTATGGAAATAGTTAAAGGAACGATATGAACACCATAGAAACATAATCCTTCTTAGAGCTCGTTATGATTGGCTAAAGTTATGGGTAGAAGATTACATATCTATTAGTGAGTATAATTCAGCCCTCTTCAAAATCACCTCTCTACTCCAACTCTGTGGAGAATCGATCACCGATGCGGCCATGTTAGAAAAAACGTATACCATTTTCCATCCATCAAATATGATCCTGCAAGAACTATATAGAGAGCGTAGGTTTTCAAAATACTTTGAGTTGATCTCCTGCCTATTGGTAGCCGAACAAAATAGTGAGCTCCTGTTACAAAATCACCAATCACGTCCAAACGAAATAGTAGCATTCCCAGAAACAAATGTAATTTCTTTTCACGGTAGTTGACATAGACGTGGTGGTAGTCGTAGGAATAATCGTGGTAGAAATAACTACCATAACCGTGGTGGTCATAATTCCTCAATGATTCCTAGAAGAAATTTTACATCGAGGCATCTGAAGTGGAATAGAAATGATAACAAGCAAGGAAATGGGAAAGGTGTACAAAATGAGTCTTCCATGAATTACGACGAAAAACCTTGTTATCGATGTGGTAGAAAAGGACATTGGTCACGAGCTTGTCGTGCCCTAGACATTTAGTTGGTCTTTATCAAGCTTCTCTGAAGGGTAAAAGAAAAGAAATTAAAATGAATTTCATGAATGACTTGATTGATAATGACCTGCCAGTTGACATTGCTAACCTTGGATGACTCAAGACTTCTTTGTATCGAGGAAGTCGTTAAATTAGCAAATTTTGAGCCATAAAAAATACAGTAATACATTGAGTCCCATCATCGCGCTGGCCATAATAAAATTCTCGCAATAAAATAAAATAAAAAATCTTAAAATAAAATCACACAATCTGGTTAAAGATTTAAATTCACACATTTAAATTTGGTCAAATTTTAGTCAAAAGAAAGAGAATTAAAAAAATTGAATATTTTTGTGTTTAAGATAGTGGAGAGGAGGAAGTTAAACCTAGAAGCACACGTGGAAGGGCACTTAAATCCGGCACTTTACGAGTCGGCAGCACGCCACACCTATCATATAAGTGCTGTAACTGCTGTTGTATAAGTGACCTTTGTTGGCTAACTTCCTAAAAATGGATTAAACACATCCATTTGTTTAGGGGACCCACTAATTCGGTGATTTATTAGGAGTGTTGTGATATTATCCCTTCACAAGCGGCTGAGGAGTTTGAAGCCCCAAAAGGCATAAATCAAGCGGCTGAGATCAAAGAGGGTATGTCGGTATGCAACAGGGCTGTGATGTAGCGAGTCACACTCTGGAGTCTGATCTCAGAGGTTCACAGTAAGATGTTAACCAAGCTTGTATATATATAGACATATTTCTAGAGTGAGAGAGAGAGATGATCGGATCTATGCCTTCAGCACGCTCTCCGATATAGCGACAAGCAATTGGTAAGATCGCCTTTTATTTTTCCATTTCTCATGTTGTGTAACCCATTATTTTTTGTTCTTGGATTGTTTTCACCCGTTATGATTTGGTTTTTTTGGTTATCTGCGTTTGTTTCTTTCTTGTATACGATTTGGCATCTATGAGGAAACTTTATACGGATGAATTGCTGTTCATGGTTTTAGATCGACGAGGAAATTTCTGTTAGCATTTTGGAACTACTTTTGGCTTTTAAGAGCAAAGACTAATGTCATTTTTGTTTCCAAATGCAACTGAAATTTGCTTCCAGAAGCAATAAAAGTACTTGCAAATTGCCGAGGATAAGGAGAAACCCAAAACATGGGAATGAATTTAATTTATAATTCAACCCATTAACCAGATTGTTTTTTTCTTTTTCTTTTTGGATTAGTTGACTAGAATGCCAAGATATAATTGCTAATTAAGGAAGAATGCCAATTTTTTCTCCAATAGTGTAATTTTGAAATTATGCATATTTAAATTAAATCTTCTGCTATCATGCATTTATTTATTTTTATTTTTACGAATTATCTCTTATCTAATTAGACATGCTTGTGATTAAAATTCAATGGTTTGCAGTGTTTTCTTGCCTTGTTGTAATCAGATTGAATCAATATAACTGCTTATAAATGAAAAACAAGACAACGGGAGGAAGATTTTTTTTTTTTTTTTTGACTTAATCGACTTCTTGGAATCAGTTGCTCACATCTCATGTCGATTCATAGGCCATTAAACATTTTCTGAGTCTCAAACACATGTTTTATTGTCTTGCTCTTGTATGTGTTGCATACTTTCAACTTAATCCAAAGTACCTCTTGTTGAGCAGTAATTATCTTAACTTGCACATTATCAAAACTTTTAAGCCAGCTTCTGTTTTCTTGGGGTGCTACTTACAGTCTCTAAGTTTCTAATTCTTTTCTCTTTTTACCCATGCATCTCAACAAGTTCGTTTTAATTATAATCATTCTGTGTACATGTTTTTTTCACTTCCCATTTTTTTTTCTCTAAATGTGTTAGGTTTTTCTTTTTTTCTCTATCAAACAATGCTATAAAAGCACCTTCCTTCATTCATGCTATCATAACCTTTTAGACTGGTAAGTGATAGATCCAAGGTAGTGAAAAGTTCACATCTAATAAATCAGATTATTGAGCTAGGACAGAGAAAGAAGACTTCCCTAGAGCTGTGTCCATGGTGTTTGTGATGTCTGAGATTATTTATTTATTTATTTTGTTGTAGTGGTCACCATGTACCTTCTAACAATATTTGTCATCATGATCACACAACCATGCTAAGAATCCAATTCAGGTTCTCACTTGGAAAGTTGCTGCAATAGACAGCATATATGGATTCAGTAATAGTTCGACGCTATAAAGACACCGAGTTACATAAAAAAACATTAAAAGTCAGTTGTGGTGTATGTCAATCTTGTGAGAAATAAAATACCGGAGTGTTACTCAATTGTTTTGTCTTGCTAAAATATTATTGTATATAAATAGAAAAACGTAGTTGCAATGTAATATTTAATTATTTAGTTTCCTGTAAATCATTGCTTTAACTTTCAATGGCCTCCTACCAGCAACATTTCCATGTTTATTATTATACATGCATTTGCAGTGGCATCTTACATTCAGCAACCACCTGGCCTCAACTATTTTCTGTTCATAGCTAAGAGTTGTGCAATGTGAAAGTGGTTTGAAATTGTTTCAATTAGAAAGACCTAGAGGAATAAATAGGTCTGGTTTTACTTGTCAAAAAAAAAAAAAAAAGATTTAGTTTTGTTCTTTTTGCTTATTTTTTATTTTAAATAAGTTATGCAACAAGCGTGCAAACACAAAATAAAAGGCGATAGAGTAAAGATGAGACTCTGAGATTTTACGTGGAAATCTCAATGACGAAAAGCCAGACTTTATGCCACTATGATGAGAAAGAATACAAGTTTCATTGCCCTCAAAACTGCTTTCCACGAGCCGCATGTTCCATTATCGTCAGAATCATCAATCGTTGATTTACCTTCAACGCTAAGTTGTTCTCCAACTCCTGTGCCTTAGGAATTACCAACAATTAATATTGATCTACGTCAATGCAGTCAGCTCATAATGATCTGTTTTTGACAGAATTAGATGCCTTTTTTTTTCACTCTCTCGTGCAAAGAGTATGAATCAATTACTGCTCTGATCACTTTAGATAACCTTAGTATAGGTGTTTGATACCAACGATAAGTAGATAACACACACACAACTATCACTCGCGTGTAAAAGTGTGTATAAACTCAAAGAAAGACAGAAAATTTTCAGTAATTTTTCTGCAGATTTTTTCTCTCTGATAAGGTCTGCAAAATCTGATCTCTATCTTTCAACAAAACAATAGGTGAGTTTTTAAACCAAGAGTCTTTGTTTTTAAGCTCAAAAAGTCTCTTAAAAACATTAGAAAACATTTCTTAGAGAACATGTTTGAGTTTACACGTATATCAGATAAGTATCAAGGTCCAATTTGAACTGAAACTAGTTGGACCGATGCAGGTGCAGTGTTAGACAGGTACATTCTGTGAAACAAGTTGGACTGGTGCATGTCCTAAGTTAGAACGGTGCAACTGCCATTGGGATTTGAGAACAGTTTGGGACAAATGCAAGTTAGGGTTCATGCACAAGGTTCCTACAATTCCAGTTGTCTGGACGGATGCAAATTCAGAGTTGGACCAGTGCAAGTGTTGACTGTCAAAATATGCCTTTAAACACTTTTCAACTTTCATAAAAACAATATAACAATTTAAAAATAAACCTTTTACTTAAAGTGTCCCCACACCACTCAATTCACCAGGTCCTTGAGTGTGTTCATGTTGATGAAGCTTTAATTCCTTGATCATTTGGTCCCTTTAATCTTGAAGCTCTCGATAAAAGACTCAAAAGTAAAATTACTACTCTATCATGGTTCTGGTTCAAAATTTGCCAACATACATACATATATGTTAATGTAACAATAGCCATTACAAATACTAGGTATAGGATCACTTGAAATGTTGCTATGCCTTGCTGCTTTCATCTCATCATCAGAAGCTGAAGTCTCTCTTGTAACCCACATATGGTATTGAAATCTTTTTGTTTCATTGGCATATCCCATTGTTGCAAGATTTAGATAGCTGAAGTACTACTTGGATATGATGCTTTCATATGCAATCCATCAAAGCTATTGGGAGCTGCTAGCCTGTAGTTTTATTATTTTCCACATTCGAGTATAATTGGGGAACTTCAAATTCTTTTTATTGGCATATCCCAATTTTGCAATCTTTAGATAACCAAAGCTTACCTGGTTGTGATGCTTTATATTCAAGGTTTCTGGGAGCTGTTAAGCATGTATTTATGTAATTTTCCACGGTTGATTCTTTTATATATAGGAGTATGCAGTATTAATGCTATATGAATTCTTTGTTGTAGCTTTTGTCGGAAAGGAAGTTTCGGATGTTAGCTTGTTGCTATCTCTAGCAAGTTCTAAATTGCAGTTGCACGAGTATTTTTCCAAACTGCATGATGTTACCAGAATCTTGATTTGGTCTGAATTTTCTGCAAAATAAAGTATACCATTTAGGTGCAAGACTAGTAGGCTATTTCATATAGTTGTCCAATCTTGCAGATTGACTTAGAGGAATAGATGCTATTGACAGTTGCACCTACGAAGAGAACTCCTTTAGAACTTATCATGGCCAAGCGTACTTAAACAGGTACCCTTTGGTGGAGCAAACTTTTTTCACAATCACAATGTGGAGTTTTGCTTCAAATTCCATTGCTGGAACCACTGGAATGAAGAATGAACATCTAAGGCCAAGTCAAGCTCCCTCAGAGTGCTCTGATGATGAAATTTCTGTGAACAACAGTGGAGTGGAAGGGCTGGAATGCCCAATATGCTGGGAATCATTCAACATTGTAGAGAATGTGCCCTACATTTTATGGTGCGGCCATACCCTCTGTAAGAATTGTGTTTTGGGACTGCAATGGGCTGTCATAAAGTTGCCAACGCTACCAATTCAGCTTCCTTTTTTCATTTCTTGTCCATGGTGCAACCTTTTATCCTTCAGGTTGGTGTACAAGGGGAATCTCAGGTTCCCCCGCAGGAACTTCTTCCTCCTCTGGATGGTTGAAAGCATGAATGGTGATAGGGTAAAATCTCATTCATCCTTCTGTGGGGATCACCAATCAGTTTTGTCTTCAAACAGAAGCTTAGCCATGGGAAGTCAAGCTAGCCAAGTAAACCACAGCCATGTCCCATCTATTCATCTCCCAGCACAGATGGATTCCAATAATGATGAAGGTCGCCTTGTTGGTAGCTACCTCAATGCAGAAAGACTTCAGTTTTCTCTTCGTAAGTCGTTGGTTTTCTTTGTTCACTTGACAGCTAAGTTTCCCTTGGTCATCGTATTTCTTCTTATAGTTTTGTACGCAATACCAGCCAGTGCAGCCATCTTGGCCCTGTACATTCTTATCACTATCTTGTTTGCTGTCCCATCTTTTCTAGTACTATATTTTGCGTACCCCAGTTTGGATTGGCTGGTTAGGGAAATCATCACTTGAATTGTGGTTTGTTCTGATTATGTATATCATAATTTTCGTATCATGACAAAAATACTTTTTGGATATATCAATGTGCAGTTTGTCGACTTCCCTTTTTTTCGAACTTGATACCCTTGATTTGTTCTGTGGAGTCACCAATCTTTGATTGAAACATTCCATATTCCGAATCAAATCAAATATCTTGTCATATGGTTGCCTTGATGGTAGTGAATGCGTCTATTAGTTTCAGAAATGGTTTCTGTATCTTAATCCTATAATTCATTGATCAGATTTGTGTCTAGAAATATATAATATATCCTTTTTTATGGTAACTTGAATATGTATGCACACCATGCTTCTTTCTCTGAGCACCATACTGATAGATTAGCATTTATTTACAACATATATTGTTCTGGCACCATGTTATCTTCTTAATTAGAGGAAAACTCGGCAATATCCAAGCAAGTGGTTTTGTTGGAGCTGAGTGTCCAACTTGACAGCCATTGAACAAGATGGTTTTGTGCCTGCGTATCAAAAGGAGAGGCCCATCTTCAAGTTGCCTTACAAAGCTTTTCAACCCCACACCCTACCTGAGAGATTACATAGGCAAATCAAAAAAAAGAAAATGCTAGGTCTTTAACAATTGCCTCATCTCAAATATTGAATTTAGTTACAAAAATTCTTTTGTTTTCAAGCAGGTGGAAGGGAAAATGAAAAGCACATGATCTGAGCTGGTTTTGTTTTTATAGTGTGATAATGTTCACTGAAAAGGGCTGGCATGCTGCTGGGTGTTGGAGTGCCTAGTAGTGGATGTAGCAGTCAATAGTTGAACGCCGGGAGGGAATAGATTCATATGGAGTGACGGGGCCTAGGTTCACATTCAGCATGAATCTAAGCAAGGAACTTCAAAGTTGTTTATTATTAAGGAAATGTCAGGCAAGATATATATATATATATATATATATATATATATATATATATTTGTTTGTTTTCTGCCGACAAAGAACACTCCTATAATGCTCTATCTTTCAGTTTGAAAGCAAGGAAGATACCATTAAGTCGCATGATTTGGTGAAGAGGCAGACAGTCTATAAGAAAATGAAGGTTTTATGTTGGAAAAGGAATTGTGGCTTACTGCCATCTAATTCTTATCTGGAAGAGAAAATTAGATGAACTCCTTTGAGGAATGGTCTTGTCATTCATTTGAGGAAATGATGTCGTCATAGAAAATTAATGGCTTTATGGTTGGAGGTTCACTCTCCCCAAAATAGCTCTTTCACCTAACTTGATGAGGTTTCATTATCCATGAGAGAGAGAGAGAGAGAGAGAGAGAGAGAGAGAGAGTTTAAACTTTAAAGGGCTTATAATCATTTCAAAGTCTGCCTTTTCTTTTCTTATACAACTTTCTTGATTTTTTTATTTTTTTTCATTCCTTTATTGGGCCACACCTGAATGATAAGAAGCATGTTTCATATCAAGCATAGACCTTTTTTTTTTATTTTTTTATATTTTTCTGGTGGGGGTGGGTAAGGAAGCAGGACCATTTATCTCTCTCTAGTCTCTAATATATATATATATATATTTATTTATTTATTTATTTATTTCCTTAAAGATCATCATCATCATCCTTTATTATCTAACCACCTGGTTAATCAAGGTTGCTGGAAAGGATAGAGTGGATATAGATTTTTATAATTAAAAAATAAATAAAAGAAGTAGAATCTAGTGAACATTCCTTTTGACTATGAAGGAATCTGAGGCTTGTAGGAATAGGTAGCTACTGAAGCTCCTCAATAATTTAGTGGGACACTCGTTAATTTAAAACAGGATTGGGTTGGTGCGGTTTCAGTACCACCAAGAACATTAGGACTAAACCTGCCAATATTTAAGGCACTACTGTTCAATTGAATTTACAAAAATGTCATCTGTTTCTTCTTTAAGCAGAAACTGTTACATTTCCTATAAAAGCCTACATGAACTTATAACCAGCGTTTGATCTTTTTCTTTCTTTCTTTTATTTTTTGATAATGCATACAACTTTTCCAAACATAAAAAAGAAAAAATGAATTTAAACCAAACATGAGAGGGGAAGAATACACACCATGACAACCAAATAAGGCTCAAAGGTAAAAAGATCATGTCAGTTAGACTGCAAGGTACGCAAGGTAGAGAATAGATCAATAAACACATTTTATTTATTTATTTATTTATTTTTATTTTTGTGAGGGTCTCCTAATTTCTGTTAACCTTGTAATAGTTTTACTACTATAGGATTTAAATGGCTTTAAGCATAAGGGTTGGCCCTCACTCTCACTCAACTAGTTACACTCTCTCTCTCTATTAAATTTAGCAATATGGTAAGAGGAGAGCAAAAAAGACTTCAAATTTTCAATTTTTTTGAGACTTGCACCTTATTGTTAAAATTATAAAAAATGATACATCTTACAAATGGTATTGTTGTGAGTGGAGTGGTGGGTCACTTACAATAATACTATTTCAAATTTAGAAGATGTATCATTGCTCTAAAATTATATACACATGCTTATAATTTAATCAAGATACACCCAAATAATTTTACATTAAACATGTATCGAAAAATATATTTCCTCTCACATTCAAGGCTTTTTGCACTCTTGTGCTCTATTTGTTTTTTTTTTTTTTTTTTTTGTTAAGAGGAAATAAAAACAAAATAACAATTGTTCTTTAAAAAAATTCTCATACTCCACAATTATTCAAACAAAACTTTTACATTCCGCCCTTCTTAGGAGTAATATTTAAAATAAAAAAATAAAAAAAAGTATTATGCAAAAGTATCAAATACGGAATACGAATTGCATTCGTTGAATAATATGCATATTGGCTGGAGTTGGCTAAATTTTAGCAAAGAACATGCAATTGTACTAGTGGCTACTTTTATCTATTGACAACCCAACAAAACAGGTAAAAACTCCCTGTGAGGATCAACAACATTCATGGCTTTTTTATTTGTTCATTAAAAAAATAAAAAATAAAAAAAGAAGAAGACTATTGTGAAAGTCTCCCGATGTGAAGGCATTAACTTGATGCACTTAAAAAATAAAAATAAATAAATAACTTTATTTAAAAACTGTTGTCTTATTTAAAAAAAAAAATTTATTATGAGATATTGAACCATATGCCACTTAGTAGTTCAATTAATCAAAATTTATGTTTGTTTTATTAAAATTTTCTGATTTCAACAAAGTTGGAGAGTTTTGATTGAATTCAACCACACTAATTTCTTCTGAACAATCATTTAAGTTTAAAATTTCCCCTCTTCGGTTGGGAAAGTTATAAAAATATTAACATGAATTTTAGTACAACTAAAGATAATATATATATATATATATATATATATATATATATATATATATATATATATATAATATGAACAAGTATTTGGAGAACCAGAGGTATATATATTGACATACAAATGATCTTCATGTTACATTTTCTATACGATGTAATGCATGTACCGCCTGACACAACACTCCTCCAAAAATGGATAAATCTTCTGACAAGGACCGTTTCTTTAGGTGGGACCTCTTTCCCTGCACGCCCTCTCTCATTCTCATTCTCATTCTTCGCAAAAAGTTAGTAGTTTTTCTTTATCGTTTCATAATGGCAGCAACAAACGCGCATAACCTCACACATTTTGCCCAAAAACCTCCATTTTTGCACTCCACAATTCCTCAATTAAAGCATTGGTGTCTCCTACGGACAATCTTTCTGGTCTCTTTTGCTTAGCTTTCCCATCAACAGTATGGCCAATAAAAAGGTATGATCTTGACCCAATTTCTCAATGTATTTGTTTGTGTATCTCAAAATGAGACGATGCCAAATGGGTTGATCCTTGTTTTGTTTATGGGAATGTTTTTCATGTGATAAAAGATCTTTTTGATGATATAGTCTTGGTGCTTTCGAGCTGAAATTGGGTTAGTATTGTTCATTTTCTAGATGAAGTGACTTGTACAATAGTTTTAGTTTGATGGGTTGCTCTCAATATTGTTTGTGGGTGCATTAAAAGATTCAACAACAGATTTTATAGTGGTTTTTGGTGCCCAATTATATATATATATATATATTGTTCATTTTAGATATGAATTGAAAAGTATATGATTGCTCTGTTTTGTTTATGACATGATTGTTGATAATAATAATAATAATAGAAGGATTTTGAAGGATTACTGAAGGTTTTGTCGTGGCAAAATCGGCCATGTTACGGTTATTAGACGAAATGATTTGTAAAATATTGTCTATTTGATGGGTTGTTTTTTTCAGTATACCTTTGGATTCGAAGTGTTGGTGTAATAAATTCTGTCATTATTTTTTGGCACTTGAAATTGAAGAAATGTATGATCTTTGAAGTTTTGTGTTTATTTTTATTAAATTCAATTAAGAAAACGAAATGATTTTATTCTTCTTCCTATGACTGTTGTATGATTCCTTTTCCATATCATCGAGTTTCATTTCTTTATTTATATCTTGCATTTTTTGTGATAAAAATGATATCATTATCTATGGATTGATTGTTTTCTGAGATTTTTTGTTTTATTATTATTATTTTATCTTGTATGCATTTCCTTCTCTTATTTTCCGATGAAGTTGGTTGGTTAGGAACCAATTGAAGGAAACATGTTGATGCATCCTTTTGTTGTAGAACTGACAGATTTTTTGGACGAAAAGGATAGAATTTCTTAAAATTCTTGAATGAGATGTTTAAAAGCTGATTTATTCTTTCCCCTATATTCTTCTTATTTTATTTTATTATCATTATCACCATAATCTTTTGTAAGGAGGATATTTGATTAATACAGGGATCCTAGATGGAGTAATTTGGATTTTAAGATGAACCTGTGTCATTTTTATTTTTACGTGGAATTATCTTCTCGCACCTCTTACCTGGTTTTTTAAGGGCCAAGATACCAATTTTGACATGTTAATATGTTTACATTCTGGCAAAAAGCAATACAAGAGTTTGTTTTTAGTTTTTTTTTAAGTTAGTAGTCGTATTTTTGCTGCATCTCCAATGGAATTTGAAGTTCCCTTGAGATATAAGCTTTTGAATCTCAATAACCAAGTGAAAAATGTAATGGGACATAGGATCTCCTTCTCAAAAACCTCTAGCATATTGGAAGTATCCTTCGAAATCCCCATTAATGGCCATTGAAAATTTAAGCATAAGCCATTATCCATGACATAAAATTATTTCTTGAATAAAGTTCAATCTGATGGTATCTAAGCCTTCTGACTATCAACTTTAACCATCTCTTGCGAGAGAAGAATATAATCTGAAATCTTTCTACCCACCCAGGAAAAAGCAGTTTGAGAAGGGCGAACAACACACTTCAGAACCTGTTTCAGTTGCTAGCAATAATTTTAGCAATGCAATTATAAATTAGGATATAGGCCTATAATCATTAAGAGATGTAGGATCAGGACTCCTTCAAATTAGCGCAATGACAGTGAGTCAATTCATTTAACGAACACCAAGACTCAAAATGGATACAATTAGCTTCAGTGAATTCTTCTCCACTGACTAGCTAAGCCTCTTCAAAAGAAGTTACAGTGTACCCATCTTTGAGCGAGAATAAGTCTTTTTAACCTCTTCATTATTGCAGTTTTCTCACATTCGTATATCTGATCTGTATTTAGATTATCTCTCTACAATATATTCATTCACCAGTTCCCTTCTTGGATGAAACTCACAAGGAAATATCACAGTGAATAATTTTTCAGTCTTTAAGCTTTTTTCAACTTCTTTGGTCACAGACTCCAATATGTTCTAGAAACCTTCTCTGAGTCGCAGAATTGAAGAAAAAGCCATTGTTCTGATCTTGAAGGTTAAGCCACTAGATCTTATAATTCCGTTCGTAGATATCCCTTTCACTCTGCTTTCTTTCTTTCCTTCTTCTTTTTCTTTTTTTTTTTCCCTCAGTAGGAAAATATACTCACACACGCGTCCTCACCGGGGCTTGAGAGTTGAGCCCTCAACCTTTCATTTGAGGAGGTGGTGGACATACCACTCAAGCCAACGCTTTGGTGGTTCATTCCACTCTGCTTAACCATTAAATCTCTTTTATGCTTTCCTTTTTCCTTTCTAGCAAGGAGGACATCTTTGGTATTGGTGTCGAAGCAGGTTCTCTGGCAGTTAAACAACTCCTATGTTTTACTCTCTTTGATACTTGTTGGAATTCTCCAACAATACTGATCTGAATTAAATTCCTACTACTGAACTTCTTGAATTCATTCTTGAGAAATTTAAGCTTCTTGCATATTTTGATTATGGAAGTCCCAAGAATCCGGTGCCTCGAACTTGCACCACACGAATGAATTTTTCTGTCAACCCAAAAAAAATTAGTATCATAAATACAGTTATTAAAGTCTTCCATACATGGAGAACATTCTGAGCTACCCCCTATCCTTTCATGGTTGTATTAATAGCACATAAATCTCCTAGGACAAAAGCCAGGGCCTGTTTTCAAAACAAGAAGAAAATATCTCAGATTTCTCCATAAACCAACATTGTCTTTGATTTTCTTTATACCATAAATGAAGTATGTTAGGTTGGTTCAAATTCCCATTGTGATTATGTTTCTATTATAGAGTTGTATCTTATTAGGTAATTTCTTAGTAGGCAGGTCTCGGTCTCAAGGAAGGAAAGTACTTGTTAGGCAAGCCTTGGGCTCTAAAGAATTGTAATCCTAGTTCACCAAGGAATTGGGTTTTGGGCTCTATAAATAGTTACCTATGTTATAGGTTGAGATAAGGGAGAAGAAAGGAGGCAATACTCTCATTGTATTTGAGAGGTTACTCTCATTGTTTTGAGAGGGCAACACTTGTGTGTAGAGGTAATACTCTTATTGTTTTGAGAGGGCAACTCTTGCGTAGAGGTAATACTCTCATTGCGTGGACGTAGGCTTGTTTTGCTGAACCACGTATAATTCTTGGTGTATTCTTGCAAATTTCTTCGTGCTCGTTTACTTATCATCACCTCGTAATATTTGGTGGTTCGTGATTGGGGGCTTATTTCTCAACAAACTGCTATCAGAGTTTCAAGGTAAGGTACACACGAGGTGTTTGATAAAAGTCTTGTCTAGATTTTTCTTCATAATACGAGTGTTGTTCGTCTTGGGCACTTGTGACAATCATGGCCGGTAATATTGCTACACAATACAAGGTGGAGAGATTTGATGGTAAGGTAACTTCATCTTATGGCAAAGGAGGGTGAAGGACATCCTGATTCAACAAGGCTTAGCGTGGGCGTTGAAAGGGAAGGATGGAAAGCCAGAAAAAATGTCAGCTGATGATTGGCAGGATATAGAGTCAAGGTGTGTTAGCTCTATTCGACTCTGTATTAGGGATAACATCATTAACAATATTAATAGAGAGGATTCGGCACCGAAATTGTGGGAGAAGCTAGAGAAGCTCTATCTAGCGAAAAGTCTCACAACTAAACTTAATCTAAAGCGGGATTTGTACAAGCTAAAGATGAAGGAAAGCGGAAACCTCTTGGAACACATGAATGAATTTCATGGAATTGTTGATCAACTTGAAAAGGTCGATGTGAAAATTGAAGAAGAAGACAAAGCCCTATTACTTCTTACTTCACTTCTAGATTCCTATGAGAACATAGTGACTACCGTCTTGTATGGCAAAGATACGCTGAAGATGGAGGAAGTTTAGTCGACTCTCTTGTCCAACGGCAAAATAAAATCTCCCATTGATGAGAGTTCAAGTTCGGCTATGGTTGCTCATTGGCAGAATAGGGGAAGGCAGACTAACCAGGGATCTAGTGATAATAACAGGTCTAGATCAAGGGGGTGGAGAAAAGGGTAAGCAGTGCCACAGATGTCATGAGTGGGGCCACATTAGGAAGAACTATCCACTTGCAAAGCGGAAGAATGATGGCGGCTCTGAGAATGGATCTACAGCATATGCTTGTGATAATAACTTTGGTGATGTTCTCATAATTTCCAAAGGTGACGCTCTTACTCAACATGAATGGTTTTTAGATTCGGGTTCATCGAACCATATTTGCTCCGTGAAAGAATGTTTTGATTCATTTAAAGAACTTGATGGTAGTTCTTTGACATTGCCTAATGGTGACAAGTGTGCCGTTGAGGGCGTGGGAATGGTGAAATTCAAAATGTTTGATGGGGTGGAACGCACTTTGGGGGATGTTGCTTACGCACCCAAGTTGCGGTGTAATTTAATTTCCTTGAGCCAGTTGGACTCCATGAGCTGCAAGTGCTCCATTGCAGGGGGAGTCGTGAAAATCACCAAGGGCTGCATGGTATTAATGCGAGGAGGACAGAGTGGAGGTTTGTATCGTCTGGTGGGGAGTGCCAATGGCACTCAGACTTCGATTGTGGATAGGAAACAGGGTGCACATTGTAACAAGATCTTGAGACGTGTTTTGTTTGCTTAATCGAAGCACGGGTTGCACGTTTTCGGACAGACGTGGGTGAGATGGAAGTTCCTGCTTGGAGAAGGGTTGCATCGAAGCCCCCTTCCAAAGTCACTTGATAGTGTTGACTTGATACAGCTGCATGAATACATTGGCCGTATGGATCAAGGGGAGTATTGTTTCATACTCGATTCGGGTTATGTAGCTGGAGTTTGAAAGGCCGATGGATCGTTTGTGGATTTGCAGACGAAAGTCTCGTGTATTGAAGACTTGTCAAAAATTTTGCCAAGGGGGAGATTTGTTAGGTTGGCTCAAATTCTTATTGTGATTATGTTTTTATTATAGAGTTGTATCTTATTAGGTAATTTCTTAGTAGGCAAGTCTTGGTCTCAAGGAAGGAAAGTACTTGTTAGGCAAGCCTTGGGCTCTAAGGAATTGTAATCTTAGTCCACCAAGCAATTGGGTTTTGGGCTCTATAAATAGTTACCTAATTTATAGGTTGAGATAAGTGAGAAGAAAGGAGGCAATACTCTCATTGTATTTAAGAGGTTACTCTCATTGTTTTGAGAGGGCAACTCTTGCGTAGAGGTAATACTCTCATTGTTATTGAGAGGACACTTAGAGAGAGAATTCATGTTTAGAATTTGTGATTTCCTTTTGAGTGAGATTGGATGTATAAGGGTTAAGGGTTGAGAGTTGAGCGTACTCTTGATACAATTCTTCAACTTGTACTGTTATAATCTATATAGTGAAATAGGGTTCTCCGTGGACGTAGGCTTGTTTAGTCGAACCACGTATAATTCTTGGTGTGTTCTTGCAAATTTCTTCGTGCTTGTTTACTTATCATCACATGTAATATTTGGTGGTTCGTGATTGGGGGCTTATTTCTCAACAAAGTAAATATAAATCTTAGTTTAGTTTACCAAGGGTTCACCTGACAATGCACAATTTGCTCACTCTGGTCAACACATGTCACAAGCACAAACAGAGGGTTCCAACATACCAATATGAGCTCCAAAACAGAATTTGTGTTTATCCATCATGCTCCAATTCCTAAACAAGAATTTGAACACTGTCATTAACAGAACTCACCTTAGTCTCAATAATGCCAATCAAAGCAATATTATTTTTGGTGACAAAAATCCTGACTTTCCGTTGTTTAAGGGAGTCACCAAGGACCCTTATGTTTTAGGATGCATAACTAATCATTTCGGATGGGGCATTGAAATAAGACCCTTCCCCTCTATGGAAACACTTGAGAAATTAGGATCTTTACCTTTGTCCTTTTCTGAGGTCTTCTGTTTGAAGGATGATTCTGCCTCATAATTCAAGTTTCACAACATAGTTTCGTCTCTTTGACCCTGCTGCACCTTTTTCTGGTCAATTTTCTCTTTGCCCTTCCTAGACAGTACCTTCCAATATTCTTCCCTCAGTGTCCAGGCCTCATCAGCCGTCTTGTCCACTCATTACATAAATGCACGTCCGAGGCTTCCACTGGTATACAATCTTATCTTCCTGAATCTTATCCTCCCTTAGTTATGTATAAATTAAAGGACTCTATCAAGTCCTGATTCACTTCAAATTCAACATAAATATGTGTTTAATGCTTCAACTGATCCTTTTTGTATCCTCTGTCAGAAGATCTGCATAAAGTGGTCTCACAGCAATAGTGACTAGTTAGATTATAGCTCGGCCCTTTAGCATCCCAGTACTCAACAAGAACATTGAAGAATTTGATTGTGATAAAATTTTGCAATCTAAATCTTTGGTTAATATTATTGGCCTGTACCATTTCTTCAATATATTAAAGATTTACCCGGTGTGAGATATCACATTGTTCGAGGAACCCTAGATGCTGTTGGAGTAAAGGATTGTCAACAAGGGCATTCTAGTGCGGGTCTCACTGCAAAGTGTCAAGGAACGGATTCGACAGCAAATCTCTAGCATTGATGTTGCTAAACTGAACAAAGAAAAATCCATTTTTCATTTGAGAGCACTCTTCCAGTAGCTACTTGTCCCAATACGTAGTATCGATTGATTTCACTAGAGAACAATGAATGTTTTTCATAAATTAATAAAATACTCAACATTACATTTCTCCCAATCTTTCCCTCCGAATGCAATCTCAGAAGGGGGATTCATGTGCCACCACTGTGGCGTACCCAGGTTAACCCCACTCTCAATGAGCGGCATCTGGGATTCACGCACCACCTCATCTCTGCTATTTTCCATAATTGCACCTACCAAGTCACCACTAAAGCTAAAGAACTTCACGGATCTCATCTAGCATGGGATTCTCCTTCATGAATGCCTCCTAAACCTCTCGTCAGTAGAATCTGCAGTGGAACTCCTGTCGATATCAACTGATGGACTGTGTTCCACCATCTCTTCATCCACCATAGTTGTGAGATCAACATTTTATTTTATTATTTGTTTATTTTGTTGATGTGAGAGATTGTTGGAAAGTTTGGGTAATTTTGATACTTTGGAAGATGTTTCTCAATTTATTAATTTGATAATGATTTTTTTTTGCAGGAAGAGCCAAGATGGAGGAAGAATTGCAAACTGAAGGAAAAGTATGACCATTTCCTTATTTATGCTTTCCTTTTTGGATGGAATAACCTTAAAATGAACTATTTAATTTTCTTTTTCTTTCATTTGGGTTTCCTGGTCCTCCACATAGTGCTTGGAAGTTGGAACTGTGCTGATCTTATTTCGCCTATGAAATGGCCTGACATAGTTTGCAAGTTTGAGTTCTATCAAAGTTTAAATCAGAAGTCTCCAGTTACAATAGTTTAAAATGTCCTTTAGTCCTTGAAGGATAATTTTTACAAATTATGCAATGAAACTATGGGAAAAGGTTAATAGAACAAAGGCTAAGGAAGGAATTTATAGTATCTAATGATCAATTTGAATTTATGCTAGGGAGATCCACAATGGAGATCATTTACTTTATAAGACAATTAATTGAAGATTGTAGGAGAAAACAAAAAGATCTGCGTATGATTTTTATAGACTTGGAAAAAGCATAAGATAGACTATAGTTGTGTCTTAAAGAGAAAACAAATCCTTATAAAACTTATAAAGATTATTCAAGATACTTGTAGGGATACAAAGACAAGTCTGTTCTACAAGTGGAGAGACTGGTGATTTTTATATAAAAATAATACTACACCAAGAATTAGTGTTAAGCCATACTATTCACAATAATTTTAAATGGAATAGCAAAAGACTAGCAATAAGACATTCGATGGTAAATGTTGTTTGCCAAGGACAATATTTCTAAGGAAGCCTCCCAATAAAATTAAGAACACAAGAAAAAAGCATTAGCGTCAAAAGGTTTAAAATTAGTAACATTAAAATGGAATTTATGGAATATAAATTTAATAAAGCCTCCAAGGATTACCCAAAATAATCATTTTCAATATTTGGATCAATGATACAAAATAACAGAGATATAAATGATGATATAATTAGTAGGATTGGATCCAGTTTGACAAAATGGGGACAAGCTAGTTGTGTCTTATGTTATAAAAGAAAACCAAAGGAAAATTTTATAGGAGGATTATTAGGCCAACTATCTTATGTGGAGCAGTGTTGGAAATTACAAAAGAAATAAGAACAACTCATTTATATAGCCGAAATGAGAATGTTATGATAAATGATAGGTGTGACTAGAAGAGATAGGGTTAACAATAAACGTGTGAGAAAAAATTAGTTGTGGCCCCTAGTAGTGATAAAAATAAGAGAAAATAGGCTTTAGGTGGTATGGACATCTGCAATGTAGACCTGTAGATGCAGCAGTATTAAAACAGGAAGATCGGTTTGTATAGAAGGTAAGAGAAAGAAAGGCTAACCAAAACTAACATGAAATGAAGTTATTGGAAATAATTTTAAAATAAAATATACAATGATAAATGAATTTGTAAAAAAGAATAGAAAAAGATAATTCACATGGCTGACCCCATTCATATGGGATAAAGGCAAGGTGATGCACTTCCAGGATGTTTAACTCAGTTTATTGTGTTTTTCATTCTTCCTTTTCTTTTTGTGCAAGAGATTTATAGCATTTGACTGATAGGCTGTTTCATTCAAAAACATCATCATGATCCCATAGAAAATGAAAAATATGAAGGGGAAAAAAAAGGAAAACCAAGGTGGTTTTCTGAATCCTGAGACAGGTTTATTTCCATAAGTGGGAAGGGAAACATATAGGTTCATTTGATTGCTGTCAGAACACATTGATTTCGTTTTAGTCTCTTGCTATTACATCTTAGTTGCATTGGGTTTCATAAAACATCCATCACATGCTTTTATTTATTTATTTTTATCCCGATATTAGTAGCATGAAACTACTTGGCTTTTATGGAAATTTTTATTATTGCAAACAAAACTTAGATTGTTTCTTGTTTTTCATTATTCAGGATGACCACCTTGTGAATTGTCGAAGCTCAAGCTAGTATCCACTTCATAATTATATCAAAACTTGGTAACTGCTTTGATTCCATCTTATAACAAACTGTCAGAGAATTCTCTATATATTTTTCTCTGATAAATCAGTTCTTCTTGCCTGAAGGTGTTCATTTTCTCAGTATTTTCACACCTTATGGTAATGGCTGAGGAAACAGTTGATATTCCAGTTAGTATGGAAACAGTAGATGTCCGAGTCCCAGTGCCAGTCACTGTGGAAACAGTTGATATCCCATCTCTCAAGAAAATTCGGCTTGAAGGTGATCATGTGAGAAGGAATTCGACTGGAAACTTAGGCACAATGTACAATGGAACAAAGGTCTTATCTCGATATCTCAAAGCTTCTATAGGTTCCTGCCATGATAGTTGTAAATATGGGATGAAACATTTGTGCGAAACGAAGTCAACGAGTCCCAGGCCAAAAAGAATCATAACTAGAGCAGGGGAAGGTGAATATTTGGCTAGAACTGTAAATTCAGTGCAGAGAAAGAAGAAATCAGTAATCAGTCATAAGCCTTCGCCTGATTCCAATAGCCAGACACCAGACAAAAATCAAGTCACTAAGAAAGAAGTTTCAGCATCAGCCAAGAAAGCTGCTGCTTCTCCCAAACATGTCTCATCACCTAGGGAGGGTTTGGATGTTTCTAGAAAAGTTGCTAGTGATGTGAAGCCTTTGCCTGATTCCAATAGCCAGACACCAGGCAAAAATCAAGACACTAAGAAAGAAGTTTCAGCATCAGCCAAGAAAGCTGCTGCCGCTTCTCCAAAACATGTCTCATCACCTAGGGAGGGTTTGGGTGTTTCTAGAAAAGTTGCTGGTGATGTGAAGCCAAAGCGTTTGCTTACAAAGTCATCTTCTCTTCCAATCCCAATACATTTGAGCAGTAGAAGAGACGGTGAAATCATTATACCCAAGAGAACAGAAGCTCAAAAAATGAGTCCACTGGGAGGTTCAAGCAATACAAGGAAGAGTGATATTTGTAAAAATAATGAAGTGGAGACCCCCAAAACGAGAAAGAAAAACAATTTGATGCAACCAACTGTTCCTTTATCTCCCAAATCAACTGTCAAGAGATTTTTTAGCCAAAAGTCAGATAACTATAGGAATCTACGAAAGGTGTCTCTTCTCAAAAATGAACAGAATGAGAGAGAAGCTGAACCTGATCAACCAAACAATGGAACAGTTCCAGAGAAGACATTGTATGTTATTGAAACAAAGCCCACTGACCTTACTGTGGAACTTGCTCAAAGTGATAGTCCTTTTGCTCATTCCTCTCCATCCCTATCTCCATCCTCTGAGGACGAAAGCATGGAATCTGATCAAAAGGGAAGACATGCCTCTCTGTCACCCACATCTTCTGAGGACAAAATTTCAGAACAAACTCAAACTGATATTTACACTTCTCAATCGTCTTCATCCTCACCTCCATCCTCTGAGAACAGAAGCTTGAGACGTACTAGAAATGAAAACCATAATTCTCGGTTGTCTTCATTGTCGTTATTGTCATCATCCTCGCTTGCATTGGACTCCTCGAAAACAGATGAAGGTGGCCTCATCTCTGAACACAATGGAACTAAATCTGAGAACCAAACAGAAAATCAAAAAGTGGAATGCAAGAGCAGGTCCAGAAGGGTTGGTAGAGTTAGCTCTGAAGACAGAGATAGCTCACCACGAAAAGTTAATTTCAGGAGAAGAAAGTTGGTTGATGTCCATTATGAGAAAAATGATCCAAGGAGACTCAGATTTAGGCAAGGAAAAGTACCAGGTGAGAACCAAAATGGCAAGGCTGATACGAAAAGGAGAATCTTAAGGAGGGAAATTTCCGATTGTAAGTCGAATGCTACTAATGCAGAAAATGTGGAAGTTGTTCTTCGACACCAAGATGTGGAAGGAAAGAAAGATGTTCAAAATTTGTTTAATGAAGTAATCGAAGAGACTGCAAGCAAGCTCGTCCTGGACAGAAAGAGTAAGGTCAAGGCTTTGGTGGGTGCTTTCGAAACTGTGATCTCCCTCCAGGATACCAAATCGTCAGCGACGACTAAAACAAACTGAGTTGCCAAAGGTCTGCCTCATTTCCTTGACATATAGCAGTTGCTTATAATAATCCATAAGTAATTGGGGGGGTTGACATGTGAGTGAACTCACAACCTTTGTGACAGCATAAATTGAGTGATTATATTCATTAGAGTTGCGAAAGCTTGGATGAGACTGACTTGTCTTTGCTGTCAAGTGTATTGATTTGCTGAACCATTTACTCTTTTTTATTTTGCTTTTCTTGTTCAAATATATTGACTGTTGTCATTTATTTATTTGTCTTCACGAAGGCGGCAAATTTCATTGAGTATTTATTTTACTATTTTGTACAAAAAAGAATTTCAAATAGCTGTTGACACTATTTGTATAATGATTTCTTTTTTATGCAAGTGTTTATTTGTATAATTCTTTTTCTTTGCTTCTGAATATGAGCTAGGAATCTGTATTGGAAACCTATGTTGCCTATCCATTGTTCAACATGAATTCATATTTATGAATTGTTCAAACACAAATCTGCCTGACTATTCCTAAGTGCAATGTTACTATGGATGTTTGTAATCACATGTTATGTGTGTCTATATATATATATATATTGCTGTTGAACTTTCACTAAAATGAAACCTGGGAAAGGTCTTGGTTGTTGCTTTGCTGGCTTCAAATAGTTGATACAAGGCATTTTAGATGCAACTTGAAAGAGCTGCCTAGTATGGCATTCTATTGGCAATATAATTTCAATAAAAAAAAGCCCAAGAATTTTCAAATTTTTTCTTTGCTATGACATCGATGCCCGTTCATTCTAGGAATTTCATTCCAGCATTTTTCACTTCTACAACAGGTTCACTGATATGTGTTTGCTTACATTGTGAATTGGCAAGAAGTTTGATATTATTTCCTAACCAAAAATAAATAAATAAATAAATGATAGTACAAAGTGCTTGAAATCAGCAATACTGGAAGTTATGAAGTATGGACACGGGCCAGAGTTTACTGTTGGTAACGGTTACTTTTTTGAATCTGCATTTGCAAAATTGGTTGGTCAGCCTTGGACTTGGGCCTGGATTTTTGTATTCGCTTAGTGTGCGCCTAGCCCAAATTTGAGCCTTTACCACGGTGGTATGTCCCAATCTCTACATACTTATATATACATTTGCTTGAATTTTCAGAGAAAAATAAAATCCAACCGCGTAATTATATGCATTTGTCGTATTGCATCATGAGGGCAAGCCTCCACGCAACGCAACGGTAATGTTGTTCTATTGTGACATATTTCGTAATAGAAGTCTTGTGCACAGAATTTGCCTTGTCCTGTCATATTGTATCATCCTTATCTTTGTCAAATACTCGGGAATTCATATATCTTAACAAAAGTATTACCATAAAACTAAAATTTAAACTGTGACTTTGGTCAAAAGCTCTAAATATTCAAACAATTTGATTTTTGGCATGAATGATAATGATGAAAAACATTTAATCTAAAGACAAAAAAGTTTTTGATTCGCACAACTTTATTTTATTATTATACAAACTGTAAAGCGATAATGGCCCTGTCATAGTCAGTTATCCATCTCCCTTCCTATCAAATAATCAAAATTCTTCAATTAATTCCTTTCACTATTATTTCTATTTAATTCTATACATCTCCTAACATATATTTTCTTTTAGATTTCACGTCTGCACTTTTGTTTAACTTAAAGAATTCTTGTTGAAAAGGTCAAGTATGACAACTTTTTCATCTTGAAATCAACTTACTAAAGTCCATACCAAATTCAACCTAACCCTAAATAAGGCATAATAAGGTGCTCAACCAACCTAATTCAATTTTATGCCAGTGCAGCCCCTTTAAGCTATCTAATAAGCGACTTTTGCACAAGGCACCTATTTTACAAAATCTATACTTTTTAGCTTGCAAAGCTGGAACCCAAAAGAACTGCAAAGTCTGCAAATTACTAAATCATCTCAAATTAAATGTTAATTAAGCTTCATAATTGAGTTCGAATAAAATAAATTATTAGGTAGTTTCGGAATCATTAATTTCGGCCAATTAGAGTCTGACACTAGCAAAGTCAATCAAAACATGACACATAAATAACTGTGTCAACTTTATTTCAAAATTTATTTGTGTATCAAATTCTGATCGACCAAAAATACTAGTTCGGTAACTATGTGATAATTTCTCTTAGGTAGAGATTATAGAGAAGTTTAAAGATAAGAAAATCACCCTTACACAATGGGTGGCATCTCTTACAAGTGTACAAAATGCCCCAATATTTTATTGCAACTACCCAGCTGTGTCAAAGACGCAACTGGTCCTTACCTTTCATTTGGAGGGAACACATTGATGACGTGTGGTCAGACTTAGCTCTATTATTCAACTCAGATCAAAATTTTGTTGGATATTGATGTGAAGAGTTTAGAATTTCTACTCAAAGCATAATAGCTAGGCTGTCCCAAGGATCAAGTGGAACCCACAAATCTATACGGAATTATATATATTGGTCCATATGTGTTATGACCATGGCATACAAATGTGGTTCACATTGAGATGGCTGTATACATCAAGATCCCACAGGCGACCTCATGAACTGTCATGTCAAACAAATTAGTAACATACTAATAATATTGTGGGAATGTGATATAGCAGTCACAAACTAAAACTTTTCTACTTTGGCATTACTACTGTGACATATACATGAATTAGGATGATGTTGAGTAATATCTAGTAGGTCTAATCATTTCTACAACTAATTGTTTTCTTTCTCCATTTATTTTTATACTGATTCAAATGTTGTTGATTGACTACTCCTTTTCAAGTCTACTTAATTCACAAAGCATGTACTAGAGGAATTAAATTTTCAACTCTACTTAATTCATAAAGCATGTACAAGAGGAAATAAATTTTTAAGGGAATTTTTAACATACATTTGTAGAATAATTAATTATATACACACACTAACTCGACTGTGACTCACCAATTGTGAGAGAACATAACATGTGAAAATCACTATCTCACCGTCTCTTTCAGAGTCAATGAGTGTCGGAATCAGAACTTTTATATTTTTCATATTTTTATGGTAGTAATTCTAGAAGATGTTGTCATTGAGATTATTTTAATTTCTTATACAACTATTAGTATGAGATGTAATGTGATATATATATATATATATATTTGGTGTCCTTGGCAATATTATCAAGGTTGATGAATTCAGAGTCCCCCCGATCAACGACACCATGCATGGATCATGGATGATCACTAATTCAAGCTCAGAGGTGACCCCATTGACAACTATATATATATAGGGAATAGTACTAGATAATTAAGGCATGAGATATGATCACCTAATTGGTCCTTGTGCATGCCCTTGGCCTCAAACGTTTTTGAATGTGAATTGACTTCCAACAACTTTGTTGGTACCACAAGGACATCTAGCGTGGAGTCGCTATCCTAATTAGCATGTTGAAGAATGTCGGTAGTACTACAACGCCTCCTATTCAAAAATTAAGGTCCCAAAACTTCCATTATTTTTTAATGACATACATAGATATGATCACCTATTTTTTAATGACATTTACACACACACACACACACACACACACACACACACATATATATATATATATATATATATATTACTCTTTTTTTCCCCTAGCTAAATGATTTACTTGTACTTGTCTAGTGTTTTTGTCACTTACTACTAGTTATTAGTATCTTTTATTTTTGAACGACCTTTTAATACAGTTTACGACATGTCAATCATCTGCCAACCATGTCATGCATTTTTGTCCTTGTTTTTCCTTTTTTTCAGTAAGTGCATGTTGTCCTTTGTTTTACTTTTCAAATTATTTTATTTATTTATTTTAGTTTTTTGTTTGGAGGTGTTTAATTTATTTCTGGAGCCATTTTTTCGATAGACTTGTCACCTCGACCATCTACCATTTCTTTTGCTTAAACAGGTGCGATGAGAGTATGAACATCTTTAATTTACTAGCTAGATGAACTTTCTTGATATTAATTTAATTAAACAGCTATTATATATAATTGAGTCAATGCTAAACGTACATTGTCATTTAAGGCAGTCCATATGGATCGATCACAAATGCAATCCATTGGGTACAGAGCATAAACAAATACAGAGGAAATATATGTATATATATATACACACACATATGAATACGTATGTATTTGCTTCACAGATGAAACAAACATGTAAAATCAAATAAAAACAAAAACATGCAAGCCTTTGGGTAAATCAATAGTAACCAAAAGCCTGCACCATATTATTCCTAGACAAATATATCATCAATTACACCACAGGCTTTTATGTTCTTTAGTAAATATTTTATTGGTTTTTTCTTAGATTTGCTAATTCCTTGGAAAAGATGAATAATGTATTCAACTGCCTGAGTCCCCTTGGAGATGGTTTGGCTGCAATGGGCTGCTTGTTGCCTGAGGACTCTGATTGACCTGTTGCCGGTAAAGCGCCGCCATCTTGTTGTAGAGGTCCATATTCATGGACTGCTGCTAAAACAATAAATCATATATCAATAATTTATATTACAAGTAGATTATATATGGCATTGCTTGTGATGTGTTTAGAAGCAAATATGTCAATTGTATATCTCTATTGTAAAACATCTTTTTGAAACTTCTTAATTAAATCAGCATGCTTACTTCGATTGAAAAACCCAATGGTACACCTACTTTCTTTTAAGAATAATTTCAAATAATCACACACACACACACACCAAAAACAATTGCAGGCCATTATCAATAGTTCTTCCTTTATGTGTTCATGTTGTTTCCAAACCTATCATTATTTTGTGCTCACATACTTGTGCTAGAAAGGCGCAATATGGATTGTTGAAAGGAACTGGTGTGTTGATGGCTGCACCAGCATTTGTTCGCGGTGGAGTTTGGGTTGGAATCATAGGAGGCACCATGAAAGGAGGTGGAACGAAAGAGGGAGTTGCAGCGGCGACAGGGGTTGGACGGATGAGTGGAGGGAGAGGCTGGGGCGCAGAGCGCGCCATAGTACTCATGTCCAGCATTCCCATGCCCATCCCAACCCCAACACCAACGCCAACACCGGCCATGCCCATACGGGCTAGGAACTGAGACATCTGAATTTGTTGCTGCATTTCTAGAGGCATCATCATCTGGGGCATGTTCCTTACAGTACTCATCATGTGAAGTTGTGCTTGAAGTTGTTTCAAGTACTCAATCACCTCATCAAGCATGGATGCTTTATCGGTCTGCCATATTCACGATCACAAGCAAATTAAAATTATACAAAACATCTTCTTTTAATGTTACACAAAATCAATTAAGTAGCAATTGAAATTATGTTACTTCTCACCTTACTTGCATTTGGCACCAGCTTCTGCAGAGCTTTCATTTTCTGATTGATCCTGTCTCTACGTCTCTACATGATTAATTATCACAAGACGCTTGATTTTATCAGTGACTATATGATAATTTTTTGGGATTTACTACAATAAAATTAATAATGGTTCTTTTTTTTTTAAATATTATACATTATATATAAACAAGGCATTTTCTAATCATGATTAGGCTTAAATATTTATAACAACCAGATTGGAAGCTATAATTGTTACCCGCTCTGATTGATTATGTATAGCAGCAGCACGCCGCCTTGTTGAGTTGGAGTGACCTGTTTCTGGTCTGGTTTCCCGTTCTCCCTCCTGATTTTCCTATTGAAAGAGGGTTCAACACATGTCTGTTTTAAAAACTTGGTTTAGAAACTTCAATATGGCTAATTTCTAGTTTTAACAACTATTCATAGAAGTGGAAGTAATATCCATGAACTTAGTTATTCAAATAGTAACTAAGCTCTACAAAGATTCAACTTAAACTTATCAAAAACAAATTGTCCACAGAATTATGCTAATATTTAAAGATCTTATAATGAATCCAAACACAATTACGATACTTAATTAAAAGTTGTCATCAAAACATGCAAATGAAAAACTCTCATGCATCATGCGTGTCACATATTGGTATATATTAATATTTGATATAGCCATCTAGAATATTGATGCATCCAACATACAAATTGTTTTTTGTTTCTTATCTTTAAAACACTTTCAAATATGTAAAACTATATATCGATCTAAAAACTGAACATAATTCAAATGTTCACTTGTCATAAAAATAAATAAACTCCCAAATTGAAAGTATACATTTTTCATCAAAATATAATATATATTCTTACCGATCCACCATGGCAAGCAGAATCCTCATCTGTGTTCTTAGTCTTGAAGCTCTGAGGAGATTCAAATGAAGCCCATGTCATGGTAGTTGTATCGTTGTCTCTACCAAACGTGGTGCTAGCACTAGCACATGCACTACGGTCTGCAATGTACTCTTCTAGCATGCTGCTGCTAAAATTTACTCTACTTTGGTCCGAATTCGACCGCGTCCGTTTTTTCACGAAACCAAGATCCATTTGCATCTTCCCTGAACTTTCTGACCATTTTCCACCGGAGGATGCAACGACGGAGCTCATATTGGCGGGATTCCGGTGGTGTTGCACTAAATTTATGTTTTCATTGTGGTATGTGCCTTGGTGGACAATTGACTCTAGTGTATCACCCGAGCTACCCCATGTGGGCTTTGTCATGGGAGACGGAAGGAGCCCACCAAGCCCATGCATGGCTAGCTGCCCATTTTCCCATGTGAGTTCTGTAACTTCATAATCAGACCTGAGTTTCAAATACATATTTGTGTGTGAATTAAAGTACATCTATGATGAAATGTAAATCAAAAGTACTAATGAAAACAGTAATTTCATATGGTTTGTTCACTCAAGTTAGTAATTAAATATTCTTACTACTATTTCAAGAAAGGATGGTTGCATGTTAATCTGAAAATAAACACATAATATGGTTGTGAAATGTGGAGAAAAGATTCTTATCTTAAGTCAAAGAAATAAACTACTTTAGATGAGAAGCAAATATATATATATAATTGAAAAAAATATTAGAAAGTAAGAATTTCACAATTAGTTTAAGGTTTTTGAGAACAATAAAAATGAAGAAATCAACTTAATAGCGTGAATCAAGCTTATAAAATGGAGAAATAATTGGAGGTTGGAAAGGAAAAATTGAAGTTTAGTAGTGTAAATGAATTAAGATTCAGAAAAAGAAGAGATTGAGAGAGTTTTCTTCTTTCTTCCACTTTGCAGAAAGAGAGAGAAGTCATATTGGTGCAATGACTTGTAAGAATGTATTCACACTAAAACTGAGGAAAATGGAAATATTTATAAAATTAGCTGAAATACTTTAGTAAAACATAAAATTTATGGTAAGAAAGGAAAAACATGAGGGGAAAAGAAGAAGAAGAGGAAAAATGAATTGAGAAAGCACAGAAAGAATAGAAAGATAAGCTTGAGAATAGTTCAAAGAAAAAGCTAGAAAAAGTTCAGATATATATATACACACACACACACTAGTTAAAGAGGAATTTCGATCTCCAAGCTTAATTAATAAGCCACCAAAGTAAAGAAAAGCTGGAGAGTGTTTAATATAGCTGAAAGATGGACTAAATTATGTTTTTTTAACCTGGGAAGGAAGCCCATCTTGTGTGGAATGACTTCGCCAAAAAGGGAAAAACTATGTTGCTAAAGTTTGGAGAGAGAGAAAGAGAGAGAGAGAGAGAGAATAGGTGTTTATCCACTACTTTCCTTTGGTTGATGGAAAAAATGGGATTCTCAACCAGCTGCAGAGAACTCCATAAGCAGAAAGAGAGAGAGAGAGAGCGAGAGCCACACACAAAAATTAGATAAAAAGCAAATGAAAAGATCGAATTTAGGAGCAGTATTTGTGCATACAAGGGGACAACATGGCCGGGGTTCTGCTGGTTGTGCACGTGAGAGGATTTGTTCCTCCTCTCTTCTCCTTCTACTTGTTCTTGTCTTTGGTGCCTCATCATATTCCAATTAGGTACTACACACTGACTCATGATCATATATGCACTCCTAGCTAGCTAGCTTCATCAATCCTCTCCCTCTCTCTCTCTCTCTCTCTCTCTCTCCAACTCGCAATAGGACCTTCAGTTTGAGAGTTTAATTGGATTATCTGTTATTTCTTTATATATCCTCATGGTCCCCATTTGGATGTCACAATAAATTGATAGAGATTATACACAAAACGTGTGGTAGCAAGGAATGCCCTGAGGGGGATTTGGATATGCTTTGGCTCCATTCTCACTATTTAAGTGTCTATGTCAAGGACATTTATGTCTTTTGTCTTTTCTTCTGATCATTTTGGATCACTCCATCTTGGTGGGACTTCTATATATGAGCTATGCACTATAATGAATTTACCAAAAAGGATAAATAAATAAAAGATACATACACCACTGAATTTTATACTGTATTCAGACCATTTAATTAATATAGAGGATACTTTTTCTTGCTCAGGAATAAGAATTGAATGTAAGCTCAATCATCTCCACGTGCCTTTAATTTGCATATATCACTGTGCTTTGATCACTTTGGCTAAGATGTATCTACTAGGGTGAACAAAAAAATCGTCCGGGAATTCAATTTAATTCGATTCGATCAGTACGGATTGAATCAAATAGGATGATTGACGGAACGAAAGTTATGAAATTATTCGCGCACAAATAAGGACAACTTTGAATCCACAGAGTTAAAAGAAAATTGCAAAACAATTGATATATTATTGATAAATTGATTTCTGCACTATGACAATACATATATTTCTAATAGAGAAATCATAATCCTAATAATATTAGGAAATTTAAAAACAAAAGAAAACTTGTAGAAATTTTAATCCTGACAAGAAAAGGAAATCTATTTCTAAAAGGAAACTAAAATAAAAGAAAATTAATACCCAAAATTAAACTTTCTCTAAAAATATATTAAATATATATAGATATATATAATATGAAATCTACTAAAACTGTCCTACACCATTCTCCTCTACTTCAAAAAAATTCGTCCCAATTGATATATTATTGATAAATTGATTTTTGTCCTATGGCAGTACATTTATTTCTAATAGAGAAATCATAATCCTAACAGCACTAGGAATCCTAAAAACAAAAGAAAATTTGTAGAAATTCTAATCCTAACAGGAAAAGGAAATCTATTTCCAAAAGGAAACTAAAATAAAAGAAAATTAATACCCAAAATTAAACTTTCTCTAAAAAAATATTAAATATATATAAATATATATAATATGAAATATACTAAAACTGTCCTACACCAGTCTCCTCCACTTCAAAAAAACTCGTCCTTGAGTTTTGCTGCAAATAAATCAACTCATCATATATGAGTATGAACAGAATTTTATATCACCCAAGACCTGATCTCAAAGCTTCATAAACTTGCCTCAATATTTTTTGCCATTTTTTTTTCCTTTTTTCCAACTTCTCAACGACACCACTTGATACTCCATATGGCTGAACTTCACTTTTAATGCCAATATCCCAAATTTTAATGCTTGATCGTATCATTCTGGTAACTATAAAGTTTATATTTTCTCCACCTTTAAGTGGCCACTTGAGCCTTTTTGGTGAATAAGAAACATACTGGAATAATTTTCTAGTGAACATTCATGTTGGAATAATCATCAGCTAAGGTCTCATGGATAACATCATCATCCTCATTCTTGGTGCAAACCATGAAAGTATCCTCAACATATTTGATTGTGTACTCAAACTCTTGTATTACGTCATTACCCTGACTCCTTGAATATGGGTCCATGTCGTAAGTGTCCCCATGCTCCATGCCATCATCTTCTTCAACTTTGTTGAACAATAAGGAATCACAGGAAACTTTTATGACTGATTGTTCTTCCAAGTTATCATTGATATCAACATATTCTTCCACCTCCTTTTGGACATGCAATTTGAGAGTTTCATTGATTCGATCATCACCTAATTCGGCGTTGAAATCATTTTCTTTGTAATCTTTCATTACAAGAGGTGAAACAATAGAAATTTTCTCACAATCAATCTCATTAAAATAACTAATGACTCCAATAAAATTACCTTCAAACTCCTTCGTGCAATCGTTGACAGATATATCCTCTTTTTTGTAATTCTGATATTTGTTATACATCATCTGCTCATAATCTGGTGGTAGAAATTTAGCTTTTATCAACATTTTTATCTTGTACCACGATCGCACACGCTGTTTTCCTTGCCTTATCCAGTTAGTTTGTGTCTGATCCCACCAAGCTGAAGAACATCCTTTAAACTTGAAGGCTACAAGTGGAACTTGCTTATTTTTGGATACATCAAAATACTCAAAAAAAAATTCAATTTCTTTAAGCTAATCCAAGACTTCCTTAATAATAAAACTTCCACAAAAAGTGAGTAGGTCAAGTTTTCTTTGGAACTCATGATTGTCTGGATATCTATAGACTTTGTCACGTCTACCTCGATCATATCGATCAGTTGTAACTCCTCTGAATCCAAACTCTTCATCATTAAAATAATCCTCATAGGCTAGAGGCCTATACAGATATACAGGAACATAACCTATGTTCGGTTGGTCACAAGGAACATCGTCGGTGCGAACTGGTCCACGAGCCTGGTTGCCACCAATCCCAAGTCCAGCGATGGCTTGTTGGAGATCCTGTAACATGCATTCCATCCGTCCAAGCTATTATTTTTGAGCTTGCATGGCTGCCCAATGGGCCTTCACTCTACGATCATCGTCAACAAAAATGGGTGCTACTAAAACAACCAATTGCCATCAAAACAGGGTAAATCAATACTCTGTTACCAACTGACAGAGTGGAAGCTATAAAATTGTTCGCGCACAAACAATGACAACTTTGAATCCACAAAGTTAAAAGAAAATTGTAAAACAATTGATATATTATTGATAAATTGATTGATTGATTTTTACCATATGACAGTACATATATTTATAATAGAGAAATTCTAATCCTGACAGCACTAGAAAACCTAAAAATAAAAGCAAACTTGTAGAAATCCTAATCCTAACAGGAAAAGGAAATCAATTTTCAAAAGGAAACTAAAATAAAAGAAAATTAATACCCAAAATTAAACTTTCTCTAAATATATATATATATGAAACCTACTAAACTATCCTACATCAATGATTAATGAATCAGTTGCGGATTTAGAAAATAAGAATCTGTAGGTTACGGATCGGATTACGGATTGAGAGTAAGAAATCCGATTCGATCCGTGGCAATCCGTTAGAATTTATAATATTTATTATTATATATATATATATATATATATCTTATAACTTTTAATAATAATATTATAATATCTTATATCTTTTAGGCTAAAAACTTATTATTGGGCCCTAGTAAAAAAATAATTATATTGGGTTATTTAGATTAAGCCTAATCTATTAATCCGATCCGATCCGCGTTCTATGAGTTAGTGAATATACAACCCAATCCGATTCGCGGGAAAGACTTAATCCGATCCGTTATTTCATGGATCAGATCAGATTGTATATTCACCAATCCGTAGACCGTGAATCGAATTAGGATTATGCCTAATCCGATCTGATCCGATCTGATCCGATCCATTGTCACCCCTAGTATGTATAACTAGAATGCGTAAAACATATGAGAACCTTGAATGGTATATGGAATTATAAATGCGTCATTAATTTACAACCACAAAGTTTCTCTTATGGCTTTTATATATTACAAGAGGCAAAATATATCTAAGTGTCTATCATGTTCTTTTTCTTTTTCTTTTCTTGGCAAGAAGCTCAAACACCCATTTGTTTTTACGAGGATTTGAACTCTTAAATTTTACTTTAAAAGGTAAAGGAGTTACCACCGGACTACAACACCTTAATAATAATGTGAAATATATTGAGATATTATTTTATGTTGAAGTTTGGTAAGTTTAGGACTTACAATTTTGAGTAGTTTGCAAAATATTTGATTTTTGTTACGTTGTAAGGACCGGTCTACTTCTCTCGGTAAATTGAAATTCTGCAAAACCTCAAAGTCGGATGGGTTCTCAATTTTAGGACGGGTCACACTTAGCTAACATCAAGTCGAACCAGACACACTTGTCTGGAATAGTTCAAAATTTTCCTTTTTTATCCGATTTTTGTTTCTTTCTTGCACCAAACTCCTTGAAACGTCCTAAATGATTTTAAACTTATTTTCCAAGTAAATTTAGGACTCTCTCATCTATTAATACATCTATATGTTATTCTCTATAATTATGCTTTTTGAAATCATTGTTTTTAGAGAGAGAAAACTTTTGAGAGTATTTTAGGGTAAAAAAATCACCATTGATTTTTTTTTTTTTTATGTTTTGAGAGCACACACCTATATTCACGAGTGATTTTTAAGATAGTGTTCTCTGTCTGATCGACCGTTTTAAAAACTATATCAAAAGATCTTGTTTGATCAACATCGATATTTTGGTTTCCTTTTAACTACTTGTTCGTAAGGAAGGTGAATCAAATTGTACTACGTACGAAGTTGATAGAATATTTACGGAGTGTTCATGTTCTTCCAGTAACCTTTCTGCAAGGTTTGTGACGTCAGTCTAAAGTCTGCAGTAATTGGACGTGGAGTCGCAAGAGTGAATCTAAGGCATTCATTAACAAGATCTTGTCAGAGTGGAATAGGTGTGAGACTGAGATCAGGTAGAGTTTGTTGTACTTTGTTTTGAGATAGTAGATTTGGATCTCCGGGGCTACAGCCTCACCCATTTGTTTTGAGATAGCACGTGGATTTGTTTCTCCGGAACTACATCCTCACCCTTGATTTTTTTTTGAAAAGGTTTCCTTACGGTGACATCATCTCTACTCTACTGCATTTTGATTTAGGGTATAGTGCATAAAACACCCCTATAGTTTGAAACGTGGGCAAAACCCCCTTTATGTTCACTTTCTTCCCCCGTAGTTTGTATTTGGTGCAAATAAGCCTTTCTGAACTAAAAACACTCTTTAATACTAATTTTATACTTTTAGGATTTTTTTTCAAACTTTATATATATATATATATATATATTAGAATGAACCGTACCTAAAAATGCAAATTTTTTTTTTAAAAAAAGGTGTTGAATTTTTTTTTTGCACAAAAAAACAGAATCAATTTTTTTTATAAACTTTGTTCATTCTAAAGTATATACATATATATATCTTGATATATATATAAGTTTGAAAAAAAAATCAAAAAGGGTAAAATTGGTAGTAAATAATTTTTTTAGCTCAGAATGACTTATTTGCACCATATACAAACTACTACAGGAAAGGAAAGTGAATATGAAAGAGAGTTTTTTTTGCATACTTTTCATACAATAGAGAAGTTTTATATACTTTACCCATTTGATTTATTTATAGTCCTCCCTTCCCACCCCCACCCAAACTAAGGGTGACAATTCGTGTTTTTGTGTCATGTCGATCTATGAGTATTATACTAAACAGTTCAACCTTAACTTGATCTATTTAATAATCGTGTTAGAAACCCTCAATTAACTCAACTCGTTTATTAAACGTGTCGACCCGGATAACCTGTTTAATAAACATGTCATGTAATGACACAACTTGTTTAATAACCTTTTTATATTTATATATAAACTAAAAAACATACTAAGGTAATTTAACTGGAAGAGACCATAACAATTTTATTATTACATTTTACGGCTACATCAGTCCTGCAAACGAACAAATAAATTACAAATAATTATAATATAATATATAACTACATATATATAAGTTTGTATAAAACTATAATATATAAATAACTTATATTATAACCGTATTGTAATTGTGTTATATATTAGACAATTTAAATTCAAATCTAATTAATTTTTGCTAGTCGTGTATCTATCAACTTGGTGCAAAAATCTCAGAGCTTTTGCGAAGACAGGGATGGAGTCAAAAGTTTAATTTGTCCTATAGTTCCAAGTTTGCTCTCATCAACCCTCAACAATATATTAATGTCCTTTGTCTGCCAAAGCTTGTTATATATCATCAAACCTCAACAACAAACCCTTACATTAGTGGCCTACATTCTGACTTATGCTAAAAAATACATAAATGAAAGTTGCAATATTCTTCCTAGTTTTCCCATTGATGATGGACTTGACTAGCTAGCTTACGTACAGCTATATATATATATATATATATATATATATATATATATATATCAAACGATATACATAAGCTTAATTCGTCACAGTGAACTATAGGTCTTGCCGACGAGATAAAAGAATATGTATATTTGATGTTCTAAAATGACGTTGTGTAGTTGCATACATAACCATCTTTAGAAAAACACAAGTAACCATCATATATAGGACCATTTGTGACATCACCGCTTACTTAATGGACTATATATCATGAATAGAGTCTAAAATTTATGGTTAGATTTCACAATACAAGAGATAATTTGTTTTACCAGTAAGTTATGCATTTGACCACAAAACTCTGGAAAGATGTAGAACAGCTTCCAATCATTTAGATGTCACATCCAACTTAAAAAATGTCCATATTTTCGGCCCTTATAATTCTCTCTATGCCCAGACTATGAAATTGCTTCATCAGCAATGGACACGTAAGATTTGAAGCTGTCAATGGTCCTCCATGTGTTGCCATCAATCATTTTCTCCCATTATAGCTTATAATAAAGAATGTCAACCTCCTCCCATCTCTTTTTTTTTTCTTTCACTCTTATAGGCAAAACCATATATATTAATTTCTTCATCTAACCAAAAAATTTCAGTTACATCTCATAATGGTAATGTTTTAGACTTTAGTTACTTTTTATTTTTAGCTATATTTGTATGATAAACTTAATTTCTATTGGTCCATATATATATATATATATATAAAGCTTGATATATACCAGTGCTAAACTTTTGTTAAATTTCAAAATAGAGAGACGAGGGATGACTGTTTTTTCACTGCTGTTTTTGTATACACGAGTACGTTGATGAATAACAATTTTAGCCAAATTAGAAAAGCGTCCAAGCTCCTCGAGCGGTTGTGCTCATATTCAAGTCCTCTCCGCCATGTTCGTCCGAGAGAATTTTTTTTTAACAATTTTAGCTACCTAGCCAGTTGAATTCCAAACATATGTGGAACATGCTATCACAATCTGTCCAAGTTTAAGGAGTTTAGTAAACAGAAGTAGAAATAGGAGTTGATTAAATTAAAGTCTTTAGTAAATAGGAGTAAAAGATTGTGAAGCTCCTGGTGTAAACTTTGAGGGTGCAACTTGAGCAACCCAACCTGATTTTTTGCTGATTTGTGTAATTGCTTTTACACGAAGGATCGGACTTGTGTTACAAAAATTTAATCTAAAGTTAATTAGGATTGGACTTGCAACAACTCGAGTCCAACCCGAACTTGAACTCAAATTTTAATTTTATTACTTTTATATATATTTTAATTTTAAATATATTATATATTTCAAATTATGATCACATTTTTTTAAATTTTCTTTTGTTTAAATCTTAATTTATTATCTATTCATATTTGAATAATTAATTTTCAAAGATTTTGTTGTCATTTCAAGGCAAGCGCTCTCTCCATATATATGACATGTCTCTTTCTTTTCCTCTCTCAACTATTCTTATAACCGACAACACTCACTGTTGCAAAGATTGCATAGAATTTTAACAGAAACCCGAAGCTCAACGAGCTTCTGGTCATTGTCGTTGATATCTATTTAGCCTCTTACTCCTTGACACCATCATGGTATATAATTTTCTCACTCATATAAATGGAGTCGGACAGACTTTTGAACTCTCTAAGGAGTCAGTTATAGTGATCCTGCTACTGTGAAAAAATATGCTAGACGTGCTCAATTGGGTGAAAATTTTGAATTAGATCGTGCTACTTTGAAATCCGATGGTGTTTTTCGTAGCAGTCCAAGGGGTTGGTTTACTTTTGGGCATGCTTCATTTGCTCTGCTCTTCTTCTTCGGACACATTTGGCATGGTGCTCGAACCTTGTTCAGAGATGTTTTTGCTACGACAAAAAAAAAATTAAAAAATTCCTTATGAAAATCGACAGCCGACACAGTCACACCGGTTGTTGTGGGCTTGAGCTATGATAGGTTCAGCATATGACGTCTTTGTTTTGTCCAAGATGAGCTGCCTTATGTTGGGCCAGTCTTTTAGACCTGTTTTGGACTCAATTGTTTGTTCAATACATTTGAACAACTTTTCGGCGCAAAAAAAAAAAAAAAGAAAAGAAAAAAACAAATCGTTTGCCCGCCTTTTGAAGCTTGTACCTCCACTTCAAATGCAATGTTTCCCTTTCTCTTTCTATATGAAACCCTATCATGGAAATCACTGAAGAGCAGAGAAAGAGAGCCGAAGCGAACCGTCTAGCGGCCCTAGCGAAGCGCAAGGCACTCGCAGAGGCTGCTTCTGCTACTACAGCGCACGATCCGTGGAAACTCTTCAAATGCCGAAAGGTCTCTCTAGAACACAACCACAGTGTTTCAAAACCCACAATCCCCTCATCGTTCGACCAGTTTCCTCAACCCCATTTGTCCGAAAAGTTTCGGGCCAGGCTTGAAATCTGCTCTCCTGATTCCTTCTCTGTCACGCCCGAGGCTGTCAAGGGTTTTGCCTATCCTGGTGAAGTCGCTTCCTTGGAGAAACTAAAAGATTGCCTCTCGAATGTAAGAATTTCCTATAATGAGATATCACATATATATTTTATAATTTTATGTGTGTGTAATTTTGTGTGTGTGTGTGTATAGTGTTCTTGACCACATATCACATTTGGAAATGTTGGAAGTGTCTTGAATTTATTTCAATTTTGTTAATATTGCAATTGGGAGCATCAAATTGGCGTCTTGGAATTGGAATTGGAGGACATGTAGTTCAAAAGGGACCATTTTGGTGCTCCCAAACATAGCTTACTTTTTTTACTTGCGTTATGCGTTCATTGATCAATTTAGTTTTAGAAGAATATTGTCAACTATTTATAAATTAGGTTGAATACGGGAAAAGGTTATAATAATCATATATTTTGAAATGGTCTTTAAAATTACACACTCTTCTTCAAACTCTCTCCACCTTTTTTTTCTACTATGATGCTTGTGGGTGCTTCTTCAGAAATGTTTTTTCATGCAAAAGTTTAGTTATGCTTTTGCATGCCATGTGGTTTCTTTTTGCTCAAATTATAATAATAAATGCCTCAAAGACTGTCTAACATGGGTTTTGATCCCAAATTATTTTCTCTGTGGCTTTAATGAAATGTAAGTATCATGATGGTTATAGTTACTGAATTTTGGTTTGTTCAGAATTTGGTTGATCCTACTCATTTCATAGCTGCTTTAATTATGCTCTTCTTTTGCTTCGACTGTGAAAATCACATGCAGAATCAATTGTGTAGGGAATTTTTCTTAATAAGTTACTTGTGTAGTGAAATTGATCATTTGTTTATTTTTAACTTTTGGTTAGGTTGTACCATCACACTATACGCAAAACCATGGTGGAGGAAAGGCTTGTGTTTATCAACTTGGTGACTATGATGCGGTTCTGAGATGTTTGAAGAATTCTAAGGGCTTTGAATATGAAGAAATACCTTGGGTAACACTTAATGTTGTCGAAAAACTTTCACATTCCTTCACTGCAGGGCGATGGATGCCCTGCAGGCCAGAACATTTATCTGAGGAGAAGGTTGATGAATTGATTAACAACCTCCCAAAAAAGTTGCTAGATGCACTGCTCCCTTTCCAACTAGAAGGCGTGCGATATGGACTTCAAAGGGGTGGTCGTTGTCTCATAGCCGATGAAATGGGCCTTGGGAAAACACTTCAGGTAACAATAAAATAATACATATTGTATTTTATCAGAATCTGAAAGTCTCTGATGGTGGCACCTTCTTCTATTTTTGAGTGATTGAGTGATGTTTATTTGTGTGCAAGCGTTTCATGTTCCCAATTTGTTAAATAATTTGCGGATAGGAAATCTAGAAGAGTTACCAGGTTTTATATAATTTGGTATGCATCATACTAACTGTAAATAATTTAGAGAACTGATTGAGATCTTGAAATTAGTACAATCCTATTGCAAAGAATTTATTGTAACATTACAACATTTGTAGAAGCATATCTAAGGTAACTGTACGTCTTTAGGTTGGTGCTGGAGGCATGAAATTTATGGAGTACTCAAAATTCCTGGCTTGGAAGTTGCAAGTCTTGGATTGTATTCATTTGTATATTGCAAGAGCTTCCCTTGTTGTTTAATGAAGGAGGAAATCACCTTCTGATGTATGTGACTCAGTGGCCCTTTTGAGTTTTGATATGAATGTCGGCCTTCTATTTTGGTCTTTTTCATTGTAGACTAACATGTAAATTGGTGAATGTTTGTGCTAGCTGCCCTTGAGAGATTTCTGTCAATTAGTTGTTGATTTGTGAATAATTTAAGTACCTGGTTTTTATTTTACTTCTGATATTTACAGCCAATGCACTTATAACGGTGACTCAATAACAGGGTTCATAAACTCGCTCAAATTAGGATTATCGCCCATCTTACACACTCTATATTATTTTTATCATTTATATGAATATTCAAGATTTTCCACACTAATTTTACATGTTTACATGTCAAAAAGAGAGTATCCGGGGATTTCTCTCATGTACATCACATGATACATATCCCACCAATAAGAGGTGATGATATGTTACTAAATTATAATCCCCATTTGTTTTCAGGCCATTGCAATAGCATGCTGTTTCATGAGTGAAGGTTCTGTACTTGTTGTTTGCCCAGCTATTTTGCGGTTTTCATGGGCAGAAGAGTTGGAGCGTTGGGTTCCTTTTTGCTTGCCTTCTGATATACATCTTGGTACTACTTTCAAATTCAGGGGTTTCTCTCTCTTTATTATCCTTATCTTTTTTTATTTATTTTCCTTCGAGGTGGAAAAATTGGTAAAGTTGACCGGCCCATTGAACTGTCGCTATTCTGCCTTGGTAGTTATGATTTGTTGTGAGTAATGCAGCAAAAGAGGTATGACTTTGCTGTTTGTTTGCAGAAATATGTGATAATCTACTCTTTTGGTGAGTTTCTATCACTATAACAAAAAAATAAGCAAAAGGAAGCAATAAGGTTGTACCTATAATTCATCCTAGAACCTTTAATTTACAACCTTTGAATTAATGGAGAAGCAAGTTACAAAGTTAAATGAACACAAGAAGGCAAGAGCAAAGTTAGATGTGAAACTGAAGGCCGACATTCCACTTGACGATGCAAAGCCTGGTAGACTAATGGTCCTACTTAGCTTTTGCTTGAGCCAAAACTGCTCCTGCATCGGTGAGTTATATTGAAAAATAATTCTGAGAAAACTAATAGACCGTAACCCTAAGCTCTGAGAAAACTATTAGACCGTAACCCTAAGCTCTGATTAGGGTTGTGCAAGATCTGTGATCTAGACCTAGATGGGGGGTGAATATGTCTCTATCCAACTCAGACTTACGCAAGACCAATCCCAAATCCTTCAGCTGTTAATACATCGACATACTTCGCTCCTCACAAACTTTGCTTTTCCATGGATCTTCTATTTCCTTGTTAGTAACATCCAACTGTATGTGTAGGTTTTGTTGTTGAAATCCTTTCAGCGTAGCGACTGATACTTCGATACTCACGGATCCACTCACCATGCTAGATTTATGATGATTGATGCAAAAACTCAAACCCTAGTAGTCAAGGGATTACCAAAGAGTACAAGAATATGGATGAAAACATTGAAAATCTTATATGAAAAATTATGCCCTAGAACTTGCAGTAGCTATTCTCTCATATTTTTCTAAACAATGCATGCCTTTATATAGAGAATAGAGTAAGAGACAAATAGGGTTTTAGAGTGGTGTCTTGCATTTCTTTTGGAGGCTGTTGATTTTTTTACTACACTGAGGGGAGAAGCATTTAGAGTATAGGAAATGTAACAATGAACCCAAATAAAAAACTTATTTTTGTTATGCTTTAATTGGCTGCTTGATAACTCTTGGTCCTTTACTTGCCAGATTAGTCTTTTTGATGCTATTTTGATAGTCTTGAATTATCTCTCGATAATTACTTCTTTTTCTTATTGATTGAAAAGAAGATATTTGTTGGTCCACCCTAAGGGAGTTTGGAGGAGGACCTCAAGTAGAACAAATTGAGATCTTAAATGTGCAGTACATGATGTGCTTGTATTTTTCTTAACAGGGGAAAAAGTGGTATACACGCTTTAGGTCATTTTCATGCATCTTTCTCAAGTGTAAATATAAATATTTCTAACCAAACAATATCTGTTACAATGGCCACCAAAGCTGGTATTCAACACCTACTAAAAGAAGAAAGAGATCTGAGAACATATGCTGCCAAATCTTTGTTTTTGCTCTATGTTTCAATTTTGTTCTTTCAGAAGTGAAAAATTTATGCTACATAATTTTTTCTATGGTCAATACTATTGCTAAACTACAAAACATATACTGCAAGAGGACTTTGTTTTGCTGATTGCTAATGGTGCACTTGGTATAAAATATTTTGTTGTCTTTTAGATTTCATGCTTTTCAGCTATACATATGTATTTATAATTCATTGATGTGAAATTTACTCTTGTCTTCCATTCAGTGTTATACGTCTTCCGATATTCCTTATGACTTGCCATTTGTTTGCAATTTTTTTTTTTGTTATATAAATCTTGTTTCACCATTCCGCTGAATGCCTTATTTTCCAGTTTTTGGTCATCAAAACAATCCTGCACATCTAAAAAGATGTCCAAGAGTTGTGGTTATTTCTTACACGATGCTTCACCGTTTGCGAAGAAGCATTTTGGAGAGAGAATGGGCAGTCTTGATAGTAGATGAGTCACATCATGTTCGTTGCACAAAGAAACCATCAGAATCAGATGAGGTGCTTGATTCTCTCTTGCTTGTTGGCAAAAAATGCAATCTTAATTTATGTTGTGTTGCTTGCTATCTTTAAATGTGAAAGGAAAATTGGTTACTGACTAAGAAATGATTTTTATTTGAGGCACTTACAAAGGCCTTCACTCACCAGAAAAAAAATCGACAAAGAACTTTCTTTAATCTTTTGTGTATCTTACTTTTGGTTGCTAACAATTTCATATACATCAGAATATGGATAGTATACCCGGTTGGATTTGTGTATTGGACCTCGTTGGCAAAAGACGTAATCAATAATCAGATGATAAAGACAGCTCATTTTTTCCCCTTTTGATTTCCAAGATTTATCTTTTCCTAGTAAGCAGATTATCTGGTGTAGGTTGGGTGGCTAACCAAATGACTGATCACTGATCTTTTCTTTGTTTTTTTTTTGTACTGATTTTTGATCAATAGGCAAGACTCTATTGTCGCTTCCCAGCTGGATATATTGCATGCTTCTGAGTATTAGGCCTATCGGCATGCTCCAAATACATTTTATTTATAAGTAATAACTGATATGTTGTCTTTTACAAACATTGTGTACATGAAAGAGTAAAAGTTAATGAAGGACACTGATGGAAGCAATGAAGTACATAAGGTCTACAGTTATTTTATTTTATTCTTTCCTTTTTCCTGGGAGGGGAGGTATGGGGGTTTCCAAATAATTTCCATGATTTAATACATGTAATATATGAAAATGCATCTAGGACTTCTAGAATGGTCTGTCACACTACTACACGTGATTTTGATAGTCAAACATTAAACACTTTCTGATGAGAAGAAATAAATGTAATCTTCTCCTTTACCTTGAAACATCTTTTGTTGTCATCCTTTATCTAGTTAATTTACTAGATATATCAAAATGAGAGAATCAAATCTCTTAATCTCATTATTGATTGGATTCTTACTATTATTGGTGTAAAGAATTTTGAGGAAGAGTGTTGAATTGTCATTTCATTGTTTATAGATATTAGACTGTATGTATTAATATTGGTGATACATGAAGCAACATGTATCACAATTTTTTAAGGTACCATCTGATGCTTGAGATGACTCCTCTGGATATTGCTTGTTACTGTGCAATTATTCATTCAGACTGAAACCTGCAAGAGCTAATTATTTTTGAGCCAGATGTGTTGGAATTTCTTGCCTGTTTCTGTAGCATTGGCTGGAAGTAGGTTTGCCAATTATTGGATCTTTACTTGAACTAGGTTTGATCCTTTGGATTTATTAATTAGGCTCCAATCTGTTTACTTGATAATGTTCCATATCAAATTAGTCTGTTAATTGATGGATTTACCTTAATTTTGGGTAAATAGTTGGATTATTATTTAATCAAATTCGGGGAAAGTAATAATAAATAGAAACTACAATAGTATTTGGGAGATCTTTCTTACACCAAAAGTCCTTTTTCTAACACTAAGGCCCTGTTTGGATTGGCTTTTGAAAAGCGGCTTTCGGCTTTTTAAGCTCAAAAGCCGTTTTGGAGAGTGTTTGGCTTGGTACAACGGAAGAGCTTCGGAGTCCAAAAAGAGCGTTTAAAGGAAGCTGGGGGGTACCAGCTTCCTGATTTAGCTTCTGCTTCTCTTTTTCTTCTGCGTAAAAGGAGAAGCAAAAGCTCTGCCAAACAGGGCCTAAAAGTCGTTTGTTAGGAAGATTTTGCTAAAAAAAATTGTTACAAGGAATTCAAAAAGAGAAAAGACGTTCAATGGATGCATTCTTTATAAATTAATGGATGCATCCTATAAAAGTTCTTTAACTACTAGAATAATTTTAGATTGACAATGTTAGCCTTTTCACTCATAATACCCGTATTGCATTTGATATAAATATTTATTTGTAATAATTTTGTTTTCCTCTCCTTTGATCCACCTGATAGGGGCTTATATAGGAGGAAAACAAGATCCATCTTCCTTACAATGCATGCAAGAACTTTGCCAACCCAGTACTTGTTTCTCATCTCCCCCATCTTAGTTCACTTCTTTCTGCAAAATTCTCTCTCTTTATTATGGTGAAAACCAAAGGAATCCAAAAAACTTGGTACAATGGTGTGTGGATGGGATCAACTCAACCAACTCCCTTGCCATTCTGAGTGAATGACGTCACCTAAAAGAATAGTATGTTGAGCGGAAAATTATCAAATTCAGGAGTTCATTTCTATTCCCTGTTTTTCTGCACTCAAAAGGAAGCATTTTTAACGGAGTCACTGATTTTTTAGGCTCTCTTTTGCACGCAAGACTCTTTTCGCAGCACATCGGATTGAAATTTTTGTTAAAAATTGTAGTTTCTATTTGGCACCTCCCTTTCCCTAGAAATTTGTTATTTATAGAGAGAGAATAATCTCTTTTGGGTTTTACCTTGGACCTGGGAGGTTTTGAATTTTTTTGACTCTCACAGTTTTTTAAAGCTAGTTTTCAGAATGGAGTTCGTGGGAGAGCAGCGAGGAAAGAATTTAAAAGGTATTAGAGTTTTGTTAGTAATCCATATGACCTTGCAAGAAGTCATTTCTAAAAGCTCTCTCGGACTTCAACTAGGGCTTTTGAAGAATTGGATTTTTTTTTTAAGTAATCATTATTTTCTTGAAAAAGGCTTTTGGGGCTTTAAAGTCCTTTTAGAGCCTCTCAAAATCTCCCCCAAATGCTATTTACAAAATTTATATTGATATATTTATCAAAATAATGTTTGTTGATATACATCATATACATATATGTCATAATATAGTAGATATATTTCTATCAATATAAGGTTCTTGACAATTTCAAGAACCCTTTTGGTTACTCGGTGGCTCGTGGGTTTCTAGAGTGGGGCTTTTGATATTTCAATAGATTGGGCTGAAAGCAATTCCTCGTTGCTTTCTATCTGAAACTGGTTGAAGTATAATTGAATTCTGCAAAAAATTAGTTGACAGAAAGCTAGGGTTTAGTTTCAAGCCATTTTGAACGAATTTAGTGGAATAACTGCACATTGGCGCCAATTGGGGGATTTCAACCCAAGGGATCTAGGGATTGAATCACTGCTATTAGCATTGCAGAGTCTTTAACCCTCTATATCGCCGATGATTTCACCAATACACTTCTCTTCCCTGCTTTCTTTTACTCTGTATATATATATATATATATATTTTTTTTGCTGCTGCATATATTTATAGATTGATCTCTCTCTATATATTAATTGTTGTATAATTGGTACACTGATATATACATGCATATGTATCTTACTGATTTTTCTTGGTTTGTGGTTAGTTCTTAGCTTGTCCTCTTGATTTTAGAGTACATAGTACTGATCCTATTGCATCTTGATTTGTGGGTAGTTACAATGCTGATCTGTTTCACCCTCATTGTTATACATTTTTACTCATCCTAACTGTTGTACATTTTTACTCATCCCATTGCATCTTGTATATTCTTTTTACCTTCCTTGCTTTACATTATCATTGATTGCACACATACGTATCATTCATAGCATCATTTTGATAATTTGTGCATCTTGTACCTTCTTAGCACCCTAACTATTGTATCTATTGCATCTTGTACAACCTACTATTATCAGGCATAGATACAACATATAAAGTTCTTAATATGGTAAAAGTAAAACTAATTTTAGTTTTTTAAATAGTACTTTTTTACTTTAGTAGGTATAGGGTAAAACTAATGTTAGTATTATTAATATTACTCTAGATATTTTTATTTACTTATTTTAACTATATATTTGTCTGTTTTATTTTCTTGACTCTCTCATTGCCGGTACCTAAGGCCGGATGCGAAAAGAGGCGGGTTGATGTTAGGTAGACAGCCGATTGTAAAAAATTGCGTCAAATCTCTATGATGAATTCTCTTCCAAATAAAACAAATAAAATTAACAAAAAACAGAAAATCAGAATAGCAACATGGAATATAGGTACTTTAATGGGCAAGTGTAGTGAATTCATGAACACACTTAAAAGGAGAAAAAATTAAAATAACATGCTTACAAGAAACTAAATGGAAAGGGGAATTGGAAAAGGCAAGAGAGATTGGGGAGGTTTACAGGCTTTTTCACTCGGGTGGCAAGGGTAATAATAGAAATGGGTGGGTATAGTAGTAGACCGACAAATGAGAGAAAAAGTTGTAGAAGTTAAAAGAAACGGAGATAGGCTTATAACCATTAAGCTAGTGTTTGACACAATGATACTAAATATTATAAGTGCTTACGCGCCTCAAGGAGCACTAGATGAAAATGTAAAGAAGACATTTTGGGAATCTTTAGATGAAATGATACAAAATATACCAAGCCATGAAAGTATACTTATAGGTGGTGATTTCAACGGACATGTGGGGGAAAAGAACACGGGATACGAACGAGTCATGGGGAGCGGGGCTTTGGAGAAAGAATTGAGGATGGGGAAACACTCTTAGACCTTGCAAGGGCATACGAGTTAGCTATAGCGAATACCTTCTTTAAGAAACGAAAAGAACATTTAATCACTTATAAGAGTGGCACAAATAAAACACAAATCGACTATTGCCTATATAGAAGAGGAGAATGGGGTACATGTTAAGATTGTAAAGTAATCCATGGATAACATTTAACAAACCAACATAGACTATTAGTATTGGATCTCTTAACCAAAGAATTTAGGAGTCAAAAAGTCATGAAAGGACATCAACACATAAAGTGGAAAACCTTGAAAGGTGAGAAAGGGATAACTTTTAGGAAGAAAGTTTTACAAGAAACCACAATGGGATTGGAAGGAAACATAAATAACTTGTGGTCCAAAATGCGGGTTGGATTAGGGACGGAGCAAAAGAAACTTTAGGAGAAACTAAGGGAAATAAATTTATAAAAAAAGAAATATGGTGGTGGAGTGATGAAATACAACAAGTAATAAAAAAAATAAAAGAATGAGTTTTAAAGAATGGCAAAAATGTAAGACACAAGATAACTTCGAAAAATATAAGAAAATTAAATATGAAGCTAAGAAGATGGTAGCTACGACTAAACAAAATGCACTAAATAATGTATATGAAAAGTTAGGAACAAAAGAGGGGGGAATAGCTATTTACAAATTGGCAAAGAATAGAAAGAGGTTGACGAGAGACATGCATCAAGTTAAGTGTATCAAGGATATAGATCAAACAATACTAATTAAAGATAAAGATATTTTAGAAAGGTGGAAAAATTACTTTCAACAATTGGTAAACGAGGAATATACTAGAGAAGAAGTTGTTATTAATGAACCTTACATAGGTATGGCCAATGAAATTCATAATAATGAAGTAGAGGACACACTAAAGAAAATGAGAAATAATAAGGTTGTAGGACCGGATAACAACCTATAGAGGCTTGGAGAACTTTAGGAAAGATAGGCATTGAATGGTTAACAGAGTTGTTTAACAAAATCTTAATAGAAGAAAGGATGCCAAGTGAGTGGAGGAAAAGTACAATAGTACCAACCTATAAGAATAAAGGTGATATACAAAATTTGGAAATTATAGAGGAATTAAATTAATGAGTCATATAATGAAATTATGGGAGAGGATAATATAGCAAAGACTAAGGAAAGAAACATCAGTGTCGGATAAACAATTTGGATTTATGCTGGGGAGATCTTCTATGGAAGCCATATACTTAATAAGACAACTAATAGGAGAGTGTAGGAGCAAACAAAAACACTTGCATATGGTTTTCATAGATTTAGAAAAGGCATATGATAGAGTGCCAAGGGACATAATTTGGTGGGCGTTACAAAGAAAACAAGTACCTATAAAACTTGTAAATCTTATCCAAGACATGTATAGTGAGATATTTACTAGAGTCAACACTACATGTGGGGAGAATAGTGACTTCCCAATAAAGGTGGGACTACACCAAGGATCGGTGTTGAGTCTATACCTATTTGCGATAATATTAGATGAAATAAGGAAAGATATTCAAGAAAACATCCCATGGTGTATGTTATTTGCAGATGACATAGTATTAGTAGATATTTCTAAGGAAGCCTTAGCAACAAAAGTGGAAACATGGAGAAAAGCATTAGAGTCAAGGGGCCTAAGAATTAGTAAAACTAAAACGGAATATATGGCATGCATATTTGATAAAATAGAAAATAATGACTATAAATATTACACTCCAAGATCAAATAATTACTCGGAAGAACTTTTTCTGTTACCTAGGATCGATATTACAAAAAGATGGGGAGGTAGATGGTGATGTAGCAAGTATGATTGGAGTTGGGTGGACAAAGTGGAGGCAAACTAGTGGTATTCTTTGTGACAGACGAATACCAAATAGACTAAAAGGGAAATTCTATAGAACGATTATTAGATCGGCAATATTGTATGGAACGGAGTGTTGGGCATTGAGAAAGACGCAAATACAACACATTCATGTAGCGGAAATAAGGATGCTACGTTGGATGGTAGGAATCACTAGAAGAGATGAGATAAATAATGAACGGGTGAGGGGGACATTAGGTATAGCGCCTATAAATGAGAAAATTAGGGAAAGTAGACTTAGGTGGTATGGCCATATTCAATGCAGACCCGATGATGCACCTATAAAAAGAGGAAGAGTTATTTGTTTAGAGGGTAAGTGACAAAGAGGCTGACCAAAACTTACGTGGGATGAAGTAATTAAAAACGACTTAAAAAATCTAAATTTAAGAGAGGACATGGTATATAATAGGAAAGAATGGAAAAAGAGAATTCATGTGGCTGAGTCGGCTGACCCCATCTCTATGGGAAAAAGGCAAGGATGATGATATTTCTATCAATATAGTTATTTATTTGATCAGAACCATCAAACTATTATGATTTATATTTCATAGAGTTTAATCCACTTCTCTAATATTTTTTATTCCCTCTCTTGCAAGATAATTGCCACTCTTTCCTTTTGGATTGTCCCATACTAGGTGTCCTTTTTTCTGAAAATCAGTGAATAATTTTTTTTTTAACTTTCCTATATTATCCTTAGCCATGAAAAGTTTTCCAAATTAACAACGTAAATCTTTAAATTTGTTAAGGGTAGTTTTGAAATTTCAAAGGACATGCAATGATGCATGCCCCTTAACTTGGAGTCCCCATAGGGAACACTTTATGGGACAGAGAGAGTATTTAGTATAGTTTTCTTGGTTCAGACTGGTATATTGGTTCGGATAGCCTATTCTTAAAAAATCCATGTTTGGATAGTGATCATGGCGAGTCATTGAATTATCGAATCAGAGTATTTTCTTATCGGTGAATATTTGGATCATCCTGTAGCGAGTCTATATTGGTTTTATTTGCAAGCATAATTGTAAGTATAGATGTAAAATTTTCAAGCCATGGCAGGTGGAATCATCCCATATGTCTTTTGGGACTTGTGTTTACACAAACAATATTTATGGGGCTTGTTTACAGAAACTTTGTAATTTGATTAATGCTAAGTGGGGTAGTTGCAACTTGCAAGGTTCTTCTTGTCTTCATCTTACATCTTCTGAGATCTTTTAAAATGATATACTTGATTGCATTGAACCATAATGCCTATAGGTGCATGGCTAGGAAATGCCAATATGATAAAAAAAAATTATGATAAAGGAACTAAACGTATGTTCAGTTTCTCTCAATCAACTACATTTGCTTCTTCAGAAACATTTATCTTTATGTTTTTGTTGTCATTGTTTTTTTTTTTCTTAACTCTTCGTTTCTTTCTCTCTTGTCATTCAACAGATAAAAGCTGTCCTTGATGTGGCAACAAAAGTCAACCATGTAGTGCTATTGTCAGGGACACCTTCTTTGTCAAGGTTGTAACAGTAGGCCTCTGACACAGTCTCACAGATTGGCAGAATAGTATTTTAATTGCATTTTATCACTGGAGTTGTGATTGTCACTCATTCATCTTCCGTTGATATTCTTTTTCTGCCTCAGTTTTCATTTGGTCCTTTTTATGTTATTGTTATTTACTCTGTCTTCTTATTATGTTTGATAAATTCTAATATTGTACTTGGCATGTTCTCCTAGGTGATCATAGGCCATATGACATTTTTCATCAGATAAATATGCTATGGTAGGTTCCCTTTTCCATATATCTACCCACCTGATTGGATTTTTTCTTTTTTCACTTTGTGGTTTTGTTTATTTGGTGTAACTTTCTGAAAAATGCTTCCTTCATTTAGGCCTGGTTTGCTTGGAAAGAACAAATATGAATTTGCAAAAACTTACTGTTCTGTCAAGGTTGTCCGTCGGTGTGAAGGGAAAGCTTTCATGGTAAATTTTGTATTTCTATTTTTAAAGTTCATAAGAAGTTGCCTATCATTCCCTGAACCCAAAACACTTCCCCTTCAGTGGGTATGCATACTGTTTGCACTTCCCTGCAGTGAATGGTTCCTGTTACTGCAATTCCTTGGAAAACCATGTTGTGTGTTATCATGATATGCTGCTCTGGTTCCTTGGTGTTTCATTAACCTATAATGAATTTAATGAGATTGTTTGTGGCCAGTGGAGATGTTAAATAATTACTTAAGTGAAAAATTATCAAATTATGTGGCGATTGAACATTTATCATGGTTTCATCCCTGCAGGATTTCTCAAAGGGCATTCGTTTGGAAGAGTTGAATGTTTTACTAAAGCAAACTGTTATGGTATGCTCTTGTTCTCTTTTTGCATCTTGCATTGATGACTTTATAATATATAAGATCCATTTGGTGCGCATGGAATAAAATCCAGGAATAGAATCTCATTCTGCAAAATCCCGTCCAGTGTTTGCTACATAACGCCGGCTCGGGATGGAGTACAAAAATGATAGAATTCCAAAATAGTAGGGAGTCTTATTTTCAACTTGAAGGTGGAATTGAGATTCCATTCTCAAGGGAATGGGTAAAAGAACATAAATTACATAAACTGACCAAATTATACCAAAATGTTATATGATGTAATATATGTACATGATATGAATAATAAGAAATGTTACAATAGAAAATATAAAAAATAAAACTAAATACATACAATAATGTTCTTATACTTTACATAAACATTATATATAACTATGTTTTTATAAGTAATATATTATCAAATGATACAATTTTATAAATGGTATCATTTTATTTAAGTAATGTTGAACAGTACATGGGGAATAATGTATATGAAGAATAATGTAATAGTATTATAATAAGCTTATAAAAAATAAGCAACAAAGTTTATAAGTGCACTTTTGAAAATTTAACTTAAATTCAATTTACATTCTAGCTTTTTTTGGCCTCATTGGGTAAAAAACCCTCTTTTACCAACCTTGGAATCTTGTGTTGACCGATATGACCTACCGTCAAGTGCCAAAGATACACTGGATTAGGAGACTCAGACTTTCTCTGAACATTCAATCCTCGAGATACAACATTAAACACTGAGTTATGAATCAAACGCTAGAATGGAATTCAAATTTAACTTAATTTCAATTTACATTCTAGCCTTTTTTGGCCTCACTGGGTAAAAAACCCTCTTTTAAGTTTTACCAACCTTTGAATCCTGTGTTGACCAATATGACCTAACCTCAACTGCCAAAGATACACTGGATTAGGAGACTCAGACTTTCTCTAAACATTCAATCCTCGAGATACAACATTAAACACCGAGTTATGAATCAAACGCTAGAATGGAATTCAAATTTCCTTCCAAGACATTCTTTTCTCATGCAACCAAACGAATGCAGAATTACCATTACTCATTCTACTTCTGTGAAACAGACAGGGAAAATTATAGCCCAATAGTAAATTCATAGTCATTTTTCTGTTAACTCAAACATGTAGTACATCATAATTTTATTGCAGAACTTACACAATATAGAAGTTCTGGAAATTATCAGCATCAATTGTACTCATTTTTAATTATTTTAGCAGTGTGAATGGTGGTCAAGGTCCAGAATGTTATGGGTGTTATTCGTCATCTGAGTATTTAATAATTAATACTACATGGATTTCAATCCTCTGTAATTGTGGTTGGTTCTATTAAGAATAACTCAATTATCTTCATTAATTAGACTATCTCGATGATGGACTCAGAATACCTTCTCAATTAGAACTTGTTGTATGTATTCATTTTACTCACTGTGCAGCTTACTACTATTATTAGTTGCATATCCTCTTGAGGAGCAAAGTTAAAAAAATTACATTATCATAGGACTTGGATCAGTGCCTGTGTTATTATAAATACAGAGTGTGTAATGTTTTGTTGTATGTTTTGGTATTGTAGATAAGACGTCTGAAGGCGCATGTGCTGACGCAGTTACCACCCAAACGACGGCAGATTATAAATTTGTTGTTGAAGAGATCTGATATTATTTGTGCAATGGCTGTTGGTGGGATGGTGGATAATGATGCTAAAGAAAAGAATGTTGCTGAAGATGAGCCTTTAAATATTTCTGATGAACTTGATGGTAACTTTTCTCAGATATATGATATCTTGTTATGTGGATATTTTCCCTTTGTTGAGCAGCACTGCATATTGTCTCATCTTCCATGTCACGTATGTTGTAGTTACTAAAGGTTAATTGTGGCCATGGTTCCCCCCCCGGTAAGCTTACGTTTTTTCCTATTCTGGCCTGAATTCGAATTTATTTGAATTGTTAAGATTTTATACCTATACTAACTTTAATCAACTCGAATTCATGGAGCTCATCATCATCATCCTTGCCTTTGTTCCATATTGATGGGGTCGGCCACATGAATTCTCGTTTTCCATTCTTTCCTATTATAAACCATATCTCTTACACTCTGAAGCACGAATACCTCCCCTTTCCTATTATAAACCATGTCTCTTACACACTGAAGCACGGATACCTCCCCCAAGGCCCTGTGGCTGTATCGGACACGTGTCTGGTATAGATACGCCCGGGCACGAGTCCAATACTCCTAGAAAGTATTCGTTTTTTTTTTAAATTTCGGATACAGTTGGGATACTCAGGGATATGCTGAGGATACTTCTGGGATACGCCGAGGATACTCTTGGGATACGCGATACAGATTTGTAATTTTTTTTTATAAAAAAAATGGGGGTTAGATTGTAATATTAAAAAGTTGATAGGTTAAAAAGTGGGGCTCAAATTGTGAGGTGGAAGGAAAATTCTTTAAGAACTTGAAGGTGTGAAATTAAATCCCGTGTTTTATTAATTTTTTTGTATATATATATATTTGCCGCATCCCGCCGTTCCCATTTCTTGTTTTTTTGAGATTTGTCGTATCTGTATCGTGTCGTATCCGTATCCCATATCTTTGTCCGTGCTTCATAGCTCTTACAATATTTAGTTTTTTAAAATCATTTTTTTCTTCTTAATCCCATGTAAGTTTTGGTCGGCCTCTTTAAAATCATTTTTAACTACAATATTCATGGAGCTCAATCGTGCATTATGAAACTTATCTTATAGTTTTATAGTTGTACAACACTGATCTGTGATTTGAATTTTCGTCTAGTGATGTAGTAAGCTGCAATATACTGTAGAAGTGATGAGACTTTCTTCTTTTACTTTTTTTACGTGTAGATTAGATTGAAATTTGTTATGGCCCTATATAGACGAGAATGGTGAAAGCGCACTTGTTTAGTCAAGTGTGCCTGTTGGGTTATAACTTTGTTTAGTTGAGTTGAAATCTAAAGAGATTGAAACCCGAGATTTAGGGCCGGTTTGGTAACCGTTTATGTTTAGTGTTTATTGTTTATAAAAACAAATTTTTAGGATAAACATGTTTGATAATTTTTGTTTTGTTTATAAATTGTCAAAACGTTTTTAAAACAACACTGTAGCTAAGCCTTCAAATCCTAAACACGTTTATTGTTTATGTTTATTAAAAAAAACTTGTTTTTTCTTTTTTATCTAAAATGGTGATTATATTATTTTAATTAAAAATTGAAACTAAAAGTGAGAAAATGAAAAGAAAAAAAAATTATAAAAGGCTATTGTTTGATACAACGATAAAAATATTAGAATTATCAAGTGTGGACAGAATTAAAGAGCATTAACTGCCTTGAGAAAAAAATATTGGGTACAATATGAATAATTACTAATATACTTGATAATAAAAAATAGTTATTTAGGGGCACCCATGCTAAAAAAAAAACCTTATTTGAGGGAAAAAAACAAAGAAGTCTTAACCATCTCCTTGTTAAAGAAACAAAAATGATATTTTGTACTCATATCATTCATTCATTTTCAGTGTTGGAAGGAAAATAGAAATAAAAAAAATGAAAAAAAAAAGTAGTAGCATAAGAAGTTCAAGAGAAAGAGTATACCTCCAAATCCTTATTCTCACTCCATACAAATTAGAAAACTTTCAACTTTTTCATAGTTATATATATTTTGTTGGTAGGAGTGTACAAAGAACCGGTGAAACCATAAAGAACTTTAGCGGAACTGAACCGTTCACTAGGGTTCAAGTTCCGGTTCCGGCTCTAAATTTTAGGAACCGTTCACTACGATTCCGGTTCCAAGCCTTGGAACCGTTATATATATATATCATTATAATAGTTATAATAACCTTTTGTAATGTAAAAAATTTTAAACAATGAAGTTATTATAACTATTATAAGGTTAAATACAACTCCTATAATAACCGAATTGAACCGAACTCATTTATTCCGATTTCAAAATTAAGGAACTGTTGGGAACGGTTCTGGTTCCGGTTCCCCCAATAACCGTAAGGAACCGAATCGTGTGCACCCCCTACTTGTTAGGGCCTTCTGGGTTGTGGGTTATTTTAGTTTTACAGTATAATTTGCAGTGTGTAGATATATATGTAATCCAATATTATTAATTTCTTTCTTATGTTTATTTCTTGCTTTGTTATTGTTGTATAGATTTGTTGTAGCAAGAACTTGACTTTTTATGCTGTTTATTGTGTTGATTTTTTTTTATAAAAAAAACAGTTTAAGGTTAACAAACATATTTTTCTGCTTATGATTTTTAAAATAAGCCAAACGTTTTTTCGTTATCAAACAATACTCATGTTTATGGATAAACAAAATCGTAACATAAACACTGTTTATATAAACACTTAAACAATAAACACTAAATATAAACGGTTACCAAACGGGCCCTTAGACTTTGATTCTTTTTGCCGTGGAAATTTAATGGAAGTTTAATCTCTATTATGCACTTCATGGAATACTTCTGCTTTCGATCTTTCTGGTAACCTGGGAGGAGATACTTCAGAATAGCTTCTCACTTGAAAACTATATGATTTGAAAGGCATTCTCCAGGATTCCTTCATAGATGTTGGATAAATTTTTTATTATATCTTGAAGAATACTTTAGCCTGTGGTCATCACGATATAGACACTCTTCTCATCAGAAAAAAAGGAATATAAAATTATAAATATATTAATTATCTGACATGCTGATTAGATGTTGATATTATAAGTTTCTAATTGTCCCAGAATATGTCTAGGGGCTTCTGAATTGAAGTTTTTGATTTATGAGTAGAGAAGGCATGCTAGTGTTCACAAATTTATAAGCAAAGTATAGATATTCTGAAGGGTTGTATGTTGGATATCAATACTTCTTAGGCACTCATTTCTACAACATAATTTGAAATTAGTGTTCATAGTTTTTGGCTCTTTACCAATATTTCTCTCAACTTCTACAACTTAAGACATCACATATGGCTGGCACAAGCCAGGCATTCAAATGACACATTTCAATATAGGAAAAGAGCAAAGTTGTGAAAATAAAAATATATTATGATAGTAGCAGTTGTTACATGACATACTTGTGTATATGTTATATGTTGAGGTCCTACTATGGTGTTGTTTGAAAACCTATTTTAGCACTTAATTCTGAATAGGTTAAGTGCTTATCCAATTAAGTGCGTTTGATAACGCATTTTGAATATCACTTAAAAAAATAAGTGCCGCTTAAAATGAGGTAATATTTTAAGTGATAGTGACTTCACTTATCACTGAATGCTGAACACTTAAAATCCAAAAAGAATATCAAAGAAATTCTTAATTTATAATTATTTAGATAATATCAAAATTTTATATTTGTCATATTTAGCTCTTAAAATTTTCAGTACTTAACTTTCAGTTTTGTCAAACAACACCTAATGCAATTTATACAATAATTTAGATAATATCAAAATTTTATATTTGTCATATTCTTATGCAATACGTATCTGTGTATAGTTATATGTCTATGTCCTGTTTATGCCTTTCCTACTTTTTTGGATATTCCGTGTTGATGCATCCGTGTTGTATTATGTCTGTGTCTCTTTTTGTGTCCGTGCTTCCTGGATGCATATAGCAGTATCTTATGCATTTCTACCATGTTCCTGTTTTACTTGTTTTCAGATACTGGTGGCTGTCGCAGATCTTCAAGGAAACTTTCTGAGCAAGAAGTTGGAATTGCAAAGCTGTCAGGATTTCGCGAGTGGCTTTCCATGCATCCAATCATTGAAGAGTTGGATGGTGAGGGAAACATGGAACTGAGCCTAAGCTCTAGTAAAATGATAATATTTGCTCATCACCATAAGGTTCTTGATGGAGTACAGGTGAGAAGTTCCTTTCCCGTTGGAGTTCATACTAAATGGAAACTAAAAGCATTTCCATTGAATGATGATCTGAACTGATTTGTTTTTCAGCTAGTGGAATTGCTCCATAGGGACTTGGGGTTATGGCATGATATATATTTTTTAATTTACATTTTGGCTTAAATTCTGACATCTCTGTTCCTTTCTTCCACATGGTCCTTTAAATATGTTAATCACTATTTACTCAAAAAGCTTAAGCTGTTAGAGAGGGTGTAACTTAATTATTTATATCTCAAACAAAAAAGCAGGAATAATCAGGGACATTTTCTAGGCCTATATGGCTTGAAAAAATTTGGCGGAGTTTCTATGTTTAAGGTTTCCTTGTTCCGTATGGTCCCTGAAAGAGAAAAAGATATAACCAGGGATGTTTGCCTTCCAAGGTGAACATGATAACCTGAAACGGTAATTGGATTCTGTCAATTTTTTTAGAAAGGAGTCTTCATGATTAGTTGTAGCCTTCAAATCTAAATCATTATTTAGATTTTGATTACTATTACTTGATTTTGATGAATTTACAGTCAGTGTTTTTTTCCAAGAGCACTAATAAGTGATAACGTGTTATGTACCTAAAAATGCCAGTTAAAATCCTTCACAAAATATCTTCACTCAGCTTAGTATGATCTTCAATTGTACATAAATCTTCTCAAAAATATATTTCACCTCCGAACAAGGTCAAATTTTAGAATATATAATCACGGCAGTGGTGCCTCACCCTAATTGAAAATAATGATAATATAATATTTTAAAAGTATACATGCATAAGTGGGTGGATAAATGGAGAAGGCGTGTAATAGTTGTTGCTTATATTTATTGATTTACATTTCATGTTGTAGGAGGAATTTGCGTCAGAATGGCGAACAAAGCCACTGTAGTTCCTTAGTTAAATGGCACTCCATGCTTTCTACCGTTTCTCAAATTTTAAACATATTAGCTACCCTTTAGATTTTTAAATCTCCATATATGTAGGCATAAGAGGAGGTGGTATGCATAATGCATATGCATGGATAGGACTTAGGAGATAAGTTGATATTAACATTCTCATCAAATACTTGTATCTGCATCCAACTGAGAAATGTAGTGCGTTGGGAAAAAAGAAAAAGAGAAAATGGAAACATGAAGAAGAGAGGTTTTATTAATTGATTTCTATTGGCAATAGCATGCTAGTAAAAGTTGACAATGAATGGGGCAGCTAGACAGATACTAACAGTTCATGTATATGAAATTAAAATAGAACACATGCATATATATATAAAGAAAGTATTTCGGATAAACAATTGAGGTCCCTTGATAGAATAGTAGTTAAAATTTGGTAGGAAATGAAAATAACTACTAATATTAGTGGTTGGTGATATAATCAATCTCATCATCCTTAAAATGAGTTATGAAGTTCTTCTAAAAAAAACAACAGTGAGCTGACTCCAGCATATTATGAAATTTTTGGCACACATTATTTGGTTGGTCGAAGTGCTATACGTAGATGACGTGGGAAGTTCATGATTTTGAAATGTGCTAGTAGCATCAATCTTTAGGAAAAACAGAAAAAGAGGAAGACTTCCTTATGAGAGAACTGGTACAGAAAGAAAAGAAGAAATAAAATAAAGGAGAACCATTAGAGAGAGAGAAGACTCAAGCAGATAGAGATACGCCAATAAGGAAACAAAGAAAAGAGAAGGATAAGTGAAAAATAAAGCTTAGATTTGTTTGAACTTGTTTGCATTTTGTCAAAGTATAAGCTAATTGAGAGATTAATTGTAGAGATAGGGAGAAGTCTTAGAGAGAGAGAAGACTTTTTATTTTTGGTCTAAAAAGAGTGAATTCAATGGGAATTTATACTACTCAAATGACATAAAGAAGGAAATGTTGACTTGAATACAGACTGGTAAACAACTAGAATACAGCTGTACCAGCTGTACAAACAACACACTTCAATCAGCTAAGATTTCATTCTTCTGTCTTTATATGTGCTTGTTTTATGTTCTGAAGAAGCGCATCATCATGTTTTATTTCATGTAGAAATGTGGATATATCTTAATTCTTGAATTTCAAAGTATGTTTGTTGAATATTTTTTTGAAAATCATGTCATGTTTGTTACTTTATGATGAATAGATTTGGAAATATGCCTATACGAGTCGTGTTAAGGATTTGAATTGAGTTCATGGTTTTGAACTTGGTGTTGTCAAAGTTAGATAGATTTGCTATTTTTTTTTTTTTAACTTGAGCATGTGGATCTGATTAGGGATCAGTAATGGTGGATTCTGAATTATAATGGAAATGAACAGTAGAGCACCTGTTGATAGGAGGGATGCATCCAAAGGAATGGATGCCTTTTGGGTTCCTTTTCACATCCATGCGATCGATTGATGGTTAAAGAATAACATTTTGATGCATTTTTTTATGAAATATGGATTTGCAACTTGATGAGAAGTGTTTTGAATAATTATACTACTATTGTCTATTATATTATTTTATTTGTTTTAATAGGAAAACGATGTTTTAGTAATTACAAGCATTTACAAATTCTGTGTGATTTTGGATGAATAGATGTGGGACTCCTAAATGGGTTATTCGGACATGGTAAATGCTTGTGATTTCTAAAAGAAGCACCAAACTGTGAATCATATTGATAGGTTAACTTCTTTGGCTTCCTTATGGGTTTAAAGGGTATCCTCTTATGTTGATTTAAAGAGATCATATTGCAGCCTCCTCATATAATGGTTTAATTTGAGGAAACATTATCCTAGTGGGTTGGTGACAATTTTTGCCCACTTTGGAATTCGAGGCAATTAGGAGTCCTTGGCATTTCCAAGGATTGTGGTGGAGAAGCTGTTTCATACTCTTTGCAGCCATTCGGTCAAGGTGATGCTATCAAAGCAAAATGTCAATTGTGATTAGAAGTCTTAAAGAGGTAATCTCTTTTGGAGTGACCAGTGAGTCATCTCTTAGTAGATGTTGATCCATTGATTATTATAGGTTGGACAATGAAGGATGTCTAGCTGTTTTGGTATAACGGTCAGTTTATTAGGAAAATTTGGTAGTTGTCTGATGCTATGCATTTTTTCTGTTCTTGGATCTATAGATCGGGTAATGGTGTGCAATTTTTGGTTAGGAGCCCATGTTAAGCACTCTATTACATGAAACACCAATATACTCTATAAAATAAAATAATAGCGTCTAAATAATGAACATTTAACTGTATTATTGGGCCTGAGGATTTGACCCATGCCCAATAGGTGTAGCTGACTACAAATAACATAGCTTGTGGTAGCAAAGAGTGAGTTCTGTGCTTCAAAATAAGCTCTTTGCGAACTTTAAACCCTCCATTTGTTTCAGTCTATTTCATGTTGTGTATTGACTTGGTCTTGCCTCTTGAGTTTATCATGCTACAGGTGGTATGGTGACTGTCTCTGGAAATTCCTCAAATTTTCACTATATTTTTTTCTGGATCAAAACTAAACTAAATCATGCATAGCTAAACCCATTTAAATTAGACCAAAACCTGATAAAGTTTGTATGAGTGGTGTTGAGGAGATGAAAGGGATAACTTCCTATAGAAACCTTGAAAAAGGAAATTATTCATTCGCTTGGAAATGGAAAGCAATAGAAAATAATGCTGATTTTATCCAACCTAGTAGATTTGAAATATGCAAAATACTTTTTTTTGTGTATCTGCTACATTCAAGAACAGTATTGTTGATTTGCCTCCGTCTATAAAAACACAAGGTTAAAAGCTTATTTGGTGAATCAATAAACTGTATTTCTTTTTTATAATCTTGAATAGTTGAAATAATCTAAATCAGCTGTTGAAAAATTATTAAATCAATGTCAAAATTCTCTTATACTGTTGCCTTTTTGTCTTGTTGTCAACATATCAATAAAAAAATATTAGTGCAAGTTATGAACTTCTCGTGGTGGAGAGTTTTGTCAGTTTTTTTGGGAACTTGGCAAAAGAGTTTTCAGTATGTAATCTTTACTTTGGAGGTTATTGCTGTTTAATAGTTCTTTAAGTTTCATTCTACAGATTTCATGATTCACTTATTAGGCTTGTCTTATTTATCAAAAAAAAAACTTATTAGGCTTGTCTTAGAATCTGAATTTTTTCGTTGGTACAAAAGTTTCTTTAAGATTTTGCTGTTGTTTTGACATTTGTAATTCTCATTTCATTTACTCAGGAGTTCATATGTGAGAATGGGATTGGATTTGTACGCATTGATGGTAGCACACTTGCCAGAGATAGACAGTTAGCTGTACAATCATTCCAATCATCAACAGAGGCCTGTACAAGTTCTCTTTAATAGCTTCATTGGAATTATTTGGTTATAAATTATTATCTTTTGTGCGTGCTTGTATTTTTAACTTGTCATTTGTTGAAGTTTTAAGGTGTATTCTTTTACAAGATTTTTGAATTCAGAAGGTTTTTGTATTGTATACTGCAACATAATAAATGACTGTTCAAAGCTATTACATGTTCTGCTGGACCTTCTGGCTTCTACTACAAGCTATATCTTTTTCGATTAATCTGAAAATTTTCCCATTCAATTAAAGGCACAAATCAATAAATTCGAAAGAAATGCGGGGATGTATTAAATCTGTGTTGGAGGTGCAATTATTTAATAATTCTTCCGGTGGCTTATAATAAATTGTTTCTGTCTTTGTTTTTCAGGTCAAGATTGCCATTATTGGCATAACTGCTGGAGGGGTTGGCCTTGACTTTTCAGCAGCAAGATATGTTGTATTTTTGGAGCTGCCTCAATCCCCCTCCCTTATGCTTCAGGTATGTTATACTTGAATCCTATTCAACATCAGTGAATCTGGACTCTTATCTCTCAATAAAGTGGTTGAAATCAATTTATTCTTCATCTGTTTTAATTTTTATAAAATCTCTATAAACTCCAAAGATGAAGGTTAAAAATAGTGGTAGAAAGCTGAAAGATATTTCAAAACCTTAGGTTGAATGTACACAATGGTACTTCACCAAGTGTGTCTGCAATTTTAGTTCACCAAGTCTATCCACATATCAAAAGAAATACAAGAGAAATATGTAGAGGCTTGAATGAGAGTTATCACCCATTCACAACTTTGATATTTATATACTGAAAGAGCACATGTTAAATATTAAAAGAAAGGAAACCAAATAAAATCACTGCAGATTCTATGTCTAAATATATGTGTCAATAAAGTTGAATCCCATTATTCTATGCTAACATATCTCAACTAAGATGGTAAGTCAAATCCCATGATTCTTGGCTAACAATATCCATTATTAGGATTTGTCATTCATCTTACCTTAGGCTATTTTTGTTAGGAGGGAGGCAAGAAAGGAGTAGTGTGGTAAGTCTCCATCCTTTTTAATTCTTACAAGGGAAAGATGGAGGGAAAGGAAGGATGGATGGATGAGACATCCCTCTAGGCCCACAAATTTTCATCCGTTGAAAATTGGACAGAATAGAAGGATAAGTATGATATATTATGTAAAGTGACTTTGTTATCCTTCATCAATTTTATAAACTTATATAATTAGGTATAGTGGTTAAAAATATAAAACTCTCTTTCCCTTCCCTCTTACCAAACAATGGAAGATGTCCTTCTCTTGCCTTCCAATCAACCAAAAAAAAGGGAGAAGGCACCTTCCTTTCCTAGGAATCTCATCTTTCCTTCGCACCCTCCCTTCCATCCATTTTTCCATCCTTCGTCCCAAACGAAGCATTATTTCTCAAAATATGTTAGATTTGTGGTTGATAATGCTCAAAAGAATTTATTTTTGACACAATTTGTGGTGATGGGATGGTCCTTTGCTAAGGATTGCCCCGAATCTTCTCTATGAGACTCTGATTGCAAATTATGTTAGAATGACTGTGGCGTTGGGGGAAAGGAATGGTTTGGGGTCCTGAATTTCACTGGACTCTTCAGGAAAGGAGAATTATATGGCTTGTTGTATGGCCTGTCGGTGGACTTGGGTAGGCTCTTCTTTGTTTTTCTTAAGTCTACTCCAGTGGGTTTTTATAGCTGGAGGCAGGTAAGGGTGAGATAGAGAGTGAGGTATCTGGTAAGTCATCCCTGCTCATCTCTGGAAGTGTATGTGGAATGAAAGGTAAAGGCGGTTGAAGTCGTAGAGTTATCTGCTTCGATATGTTGTAAAACATCCCTTCTTAGGTTCTTTTTATTTTTGGATTACTCTCTTTTGAATGTGTTTTTATACAGTTTCTGATCTGTTTCTGCTAAGTCTTACAGTTTGTTTTTATGCATATGGCATGCTATGTCTTTACATTGATTGTGCCCGGCCCCTTTAAATTTACAAAACAAAGATTAATTTCGAAGTTTTAAACTTTCAAGATGGCAGGTTTGGGACAAGGCATCCCCTTTCCCTGGTCGACGTTGAAAAAGGCATTAGCCCGCCTTTCCTGTTCTGGTCCAGAAAAGGGTGGAGCAAGGGCAAACATAATCTTAAATAAACAGGGAACGGAGAAATTGGATACAAGATGAAGCTTAGAATAAAAAAAAGAAGTGAAAACTTGAACTTTTGACGGTCAACCCAACATGACATCATAATGTGTAGCTCTTATATTATTATGTCATGTGGCATCACTTATCGATTGACATCTTGGTCGTGGAAAAGGTGCAGGCGAAGAGGCCTTTTAAAGAGATCATGCAAGGCCGTACTTTTCTTTATATTATCAATGTGGAAGAAACTATCAGTTTTCATGGAAAATCACCTGGCAGAAAAACTTGGGCTTTTGTGATTATGAATCGCATCAAAGCCACCCTGCCTTGATAGCCCCTAATTGAATAGGATTCACGAGGAATTAATTGGAGTAGTGATAGGTAGGGGGATGAAGAAATATACTCAACCTAGGATTGGGTTGGATCAGGATTTAAGGACCCCACACCCTGGTTTGGTAATTTAATTAGATTACTAAAATGAACTCAGTAAATTTTAGGTCCTTAATTACCCTTACAAAATAGAGTGACTTAGGTTCTAGATAATATAGCCCCTCATTTCTAGTTGTCATGTGAAATTTTCTTTCTGCCATCATTCCTAAATAATTTATCGCCATCGCCTTCTGCATCATCATTTTCAGATCATTGCTGTCATCTTGCCTAGCAATCCAATGTTCTCCATGACAGTTCACTAGAGCTTGTTGTTATTCATATGGTCTTCATTGGCATTGTCATGTACTCTTGAGTTCGATTTTTTTTTTTCTTTTTTCATGGCTTGTGAGACAAGAATTCATTTTGATTATTAGGCTTTTGGTGAATATCTAATTTTTAAAATAGATGTATGTTCAAACTTCTCTCTCTTTGATCTATTAAGCTGTAGTTGGATAACTTGGATGAACTTTTTCCTCAAATTTTCTCTTTTCATTTCTATGGACCTTCTTGTTGCAAAATTATGCTGGAATTGATTTTGTTAGAAATAACTTTAAATTATTTAAATTTTTAGAGATGAACACTGTTCTTGAGTTCCTCAAAGAAACATATAAATGAGACAGGCATGACGGGTTGATTATTGAGGGTTCGGAAAGGGACAAAAGCACATAATCCATCCTGGGTACAGTATGGGTTGGGGTGAGGTCTTTCTTGGTGGGATGGAATAGGATAGTAAGAACTGATCTCACACCTGCCTTATTGGCGTTCCTATTCTTGGTGCACATATTGTTCATAAAATTTATATGGCAATAAAGGCATTGTGTTGTCTATATATGTAGGGCTGTAAATGAAACGAGCGTTCGTGAACGGGCTCGGGCTTGGCTCGACAAAAGCTCGGCTCGCGTTCGTTTGTTTAGTAAATGAACCTAGCTCAAACATAATTTTTGAGCTCGATTGTTAAACGAGCCGATCTCAAACAACCCCTAGCTCGGCTTGTTTGTTCACCAACATGTTTGTGAACAAGCTTGTAAAACTATCGTTTAAAGCTTGTAAATACACACACACACATAAATATATGTAGGTCATTTTAAGTTGGCTTATCAACCATTATATTTCATTTAACTTATAAATAAAGGCCTAGTCGAAATCAAATGCAGCCCAATCCTACTTGAATCATAATATTTCACCATTTTAAAGTTAAAACAGCCCAAGCCCCAAGCCCATTTCCATTACCAACCCATCTTTAAATCCTTTTATTTCTTTCCTTTGCTTTCTCACTCACTTTCATTCCTCACAAACTCTAGCCGCACAACCCCATGAAGCTGATGGCCAACAGCCTCAACGCCTAATCGATAATCCAACCAACAGAATCCCTTTGTAAGCGACAACGAGTCATCGGCGATCCAATCGACGCCATCTTTTCGCTTCTGCAACTTTTTACTGCAAATCAGATTAGTGTTCTCTCTCTCTCTCTCCTTCCTCTTAAGTCTTATCTAACCTATATATCTCTTATATTGGCATGAATTTTGAATCTGGAGCTTTACCATTGCATATACACATTGCATAGATTGTGAGATGAACTGAGCAAGGGTGGAAATCAGATTTGTGATGTACTTATGTGCGTGATGATTGTAAACGAGCTCTCGAGCTCGGCTCGAGTTTGTTTGAACAAGTGTGAGCTGAGCTTGAACTTGACTCTGCTAGGCTCGATCAACTTCGAGCCGAGCTCGAATACTAGCAAATATACGCCAAGCTGAGCCCGAGCACCTCCAAGCTCGGCTTGGCTCATTTACGGCCCTATATATATGTATAGATTGGGTAAAGTCATATGGGAAATTTACTGAAGGGAACAGGTCCTTATTAGTCTAGTGCCCCCCATTTATTTTGCCATTTATTGGACACAGATCTTGCACGGCTGTTTGGGGAATCCTTTTACTCTCTTGAGTTATTAATCCTGATTCACTGCTTTAGTTAGAAATGTCCAAACCCGTCCCATAGAGGAGGGGTGGGGCAAGTTACCTGTTTAATCAGGAATGTTGCCATTCCTAGGCCTTCTAAGGTATGTGATGATAGGAGTGTTGAATGCTTCACAAAATTGGTATAGCCTTGTAGAATTCCCTCCCCTGTGACATGTAATGATAGGAGTATTGGATTATTCACAGTAAGGCATTCAAGTTCATCCATGTTCAGCACTACTCTTCACCTTTATTTGGGTGCTTCATCTCTCTCAATTTCAATTACAGGAAAATGAACAGTAAAATAATGTTTATTATGTGATCAGAATTGGACTAGCCATCAGCCTATTTTGATGGCCAAGTGATTGGCCATCTGGTTCAACCATGGGTTGGTTAATCCAATCTAAGTACAAAGAAATCAAATATTAGAAGTTCCACAACTTACATAAGAAGATACACTAGCTCACAGGTTAAGGGTTCAGGTCCATTCACCACCTACCTGACCCAAGTCTTTATATGATAAAGACACCCAATTTGGTGCTGTGACCCAGTCCATTCTGTTTCTACTTTCTATCAGCATTGCCTTTTTTGATATGTAATGAACTTTAAGGTTATTACTTTGCTTCATTATTTATCTTTGAACTTTCAAGTGGAACAATTGCACTCCTCAATCTAAAGAAAAAATAAAAAGAAAAGAAAAGTGAAATGCCTATTCATGCTCCTAGGATAAATGATATTACAAAAATATTTCTATT